>JAAAKM020073195.1:9413304-9453578 GCA_010016025.2 Alatinidae sp. Z8VKAUB7J3 | reverse complement strand
ACGCGGTCGGAGCTGATTTGCGTCGGCACCAATGGTATCCAGGTGCGGTGCGAGGATCACTCGATGAACGGGTTTACCCAAGGCCGGCAACGTGACCCAAAGATTCTGCCGTCCCGCCTCGGTACGTTGCCGACGTACGCGGAGCCCCGCGGCTTCGGCCAACTCGCTCAAGTAGGCAATCATCCGTTCCTCCCCGGCCCACTCGGATCGCGAACCAGCAAACGCCGGATTGACGCTGGGAATCCGAATGAGCGTCCGCAAAAGCGGCACCACAGATTTAGGAATACTTGCCTTCAAACGCCACCACCCTAGACAGCCCAAGCAAGGGCGTCGAGCACCCAAATCCCCCACCCGAAGAGAAAATAAGGTAGGCCGAGCTTACCCGCGAGCCGCTGGGCAAGAGCCGCGAACGCATGGGCTATCGGCAATCAAGAAGGCTCTAAACAGGAACGCCTCGCTAGTGCGCTTCTCCTACCCGCACTCCTACTCCGCCAACAGTTCGCTCGGGCTGTAAAACCCAACCCGATCCCGCGTAGCCGCTCGCACCGCGTGGACTTCTGACGGACTCACTGCCGACGCCTGATTGCCAAAACTATTTCGCACGAAGGTCAACACCGCCGCCACTTCCTCGTCACTCAAGCCCTTGAAGGCCGTCATTGGTACGAGACCGGGATACTTTTTCTCTTTCACTATAATCGGCCCCAGCAGTCCATGCAGCGTCAGTTTGATCAAGCGCGCCGAATCCCCGTTGACCCAACGGGTCCCCGCCAAAGGCGGAAACTGAGCCGCCGGAAGCCCCTTCCCATCTTCCTGATGACAAGTGACACAATGTCCTTCCCGCTGATAGATCTCCGCGCCTTGTTGGAACACGGCTTGGGTCGCCGCATCCAAGGGCACGGTCGGCGTTGCCACCACGCGATCCGGAATACTCGTAGATTGACCGGAGAGCTGAGCTACCGCCGTCTCGTAAACCGGTTCAATCCAACCATCGATCGGCAAGCTTCCAGCTGCTTTGACGATGGGCAATCCCACCTCGGGTTTCAGCCAAGAGGCTGCAGCGATCACCTCCAAGCGAACCCGTCCATGCGGATCTTCCGCAGCGGCTCGCAACCACTCCGCCTGGTCGGCTACTTGTTGCCCAACGTATCGCAAAACGCGCACGGCAGCCGCACGGACTCGCGGATCTCGCGCCCCCAAGAGTGTTTGCAGCCAATCAGACTGGACCGCATCACAACCCCAACTCACCCAGATAGCTTCCAAGAGGTGGCGTTCAAATGATTCCGACGAGGCATCCAATCGAGCCACCCATTGATGCAGCGCCCGAAGCACCCGCGGCGTATCATGCTCGCGCAGCTCGCGACGCGTGCGATAACGTGTCCGGTATTCCGGCAGCTTGAGATTTTCCAACAACGCCTGGATCGAGGCCCCATCGACGCGTGCCGGAACCAACAAAGGCCTCGCCGGATACGTAATGCGATACACCCGCCCATGCACATGATCCCGCAGTGTTACTGTAGCTTCAAATATTCTGAATTTCACGAGAGGTGCCCAGAACCTCTATGTACGTCCCCTTCAGATAGTGTTTCCATGTAAGTTTTGGTCAAACGCAACCCCTGTTCTATAATCCCTGCATGGCAACTCAAGAACTGGAATATAAGTTCCTTCTCGATGAAGGTCTGGCCGATCAACTGGCCGAGCATCCTCAGCTCGTTCGCTTTTCAGAATCACCACCCGCCACTCAGGAACTATTGAGTATTTATTTCGATACGCCTGAATTCGATTTGTTCCAACGTGGCCTTGGATTTCGGCTCCGAAAAAAAGGTGAGACCTGGTTACAGACCGTCAAAACTGATGGTGAGTCCGGTGACTGCGGTTTTTTTGAAAGGGAAGAGTGGGAACGGCCGATTGCTGGAGATACCCCTGATTTCGAAGCGCTGTCGGGGCACTTTTTTTACGACATCTTTTCCGATCCGCAATTGAGAGAGGGGCTGCGACCGATTTTTACCACCCAGTTTCAACGGACAACCTGGCATCTACGTCCAGAATCCACGGTGTTGCTTGAACTGGTGTTGGATAGAGGCTCCGTCCGAACAGACGAGGCGGCAACGCCCATTCTCGAATTAGAGCTGGAACTCATTTCGGGCAGTCCACGGGACCTGAATGGATTTGCAGACCGCCTCAACCGCCTGTTTGATCTAAAACCCGGTCTGGAGAGCAAAGCTGCCCGTGGCTACCGCCTCATTGGACTCTCAAAGTAACTAAGCGCGGGTGGTTCAGAACGATTTCCCTGAATGAGGAGCCGAATCCTCAAATCGGGATATTGCATTTGCGGGGTTCATGGTCTGGTAGATGTTGAATCCGGTTCCCGTATCGGTGATTTTTCTCAAAGATCTGGAATGATTAAGTTTAGTTGTACTTCACTTATTGGGGCACTTGCATCGGATCCTGGCATTAAGGTTGCGAATAAGTCGTGTTGAACTTTTCTAAGGAGTCTGCAAAATGTTGACCATGTTGTTTTTCGCCCTGTTATGGGATGGTGACCGACCCATCAACTTTGACGAAACGGAAATTTATGCGCCACTGAGAGTTTCAGATGTGGCGGGCACGTCTATTGGCGAGGTTTTTGTGTTGAACAATGCCGAAGCCAAGATTACCAAATACGCCGCCGATGGCCGCCGGGTTCGCACTTTTGGCGGCAAGGGGCAAGGGCCGGGTGAATTTGGTTTTGCCGAGCGCCTTTTCTTTGAAGATGGCAAGTTATATGTTCCCGACTTGATGAATCGCGCCATCAATGTTTTCGACCAAAAAGGCGATTTTATGGAACAAATCAGTTACCCGGGCATGGGCGTCGTGATGGTTAAAGCAAACGAAGGCTGGCTGTACGGGAATTGGCGCTTCTCCATGGATCCCAAGGCTCCGGTTGAATTGATATTGACGGATAATCAATTTAAGGAGAAGCAAAAGCTAGCTGCATGGGACCGCGAAGCCAAAGGTGGAACCATGATGATTCGGGAAGGAGAGGTCTCCAGTATGCCCTACAACCCCGCCCCGGAGACCTACAAGCTCGCGGTATCTCGGGATGGCCGTTACGGTTTCCTGGCGAAGCCCAAAGGTTTGAACATTGATGTTTACGATTTGAAATCCAAACAAAAACTCTATTCCATCAGCAAGGAAGTGAAACAAGCCCGATTTAATGAAGATTGGGGCAAGCAACAGCTCTCCGAAATTAACGAACGAGGCAACAGCATGGGCGCCGCTCTCAAAATGGTTGCCGACTTTCCTGAGTACTTTCCCGTGATCAAGGAAATGCGGGTGAGCGCTACTGGCGAGCTCGTCCTGGAGTTGTGGACAGGTAACCCGGAAGGTAAGTCGAAGTTCCTCGTTTTGGACCGGAAGGGCAATGACGCGAAGATGAAGTTTAAGGCCAAACATGAGGATCGGGTTGCCGCGATAATTGTGAAACCGGTTTCAAAATCTGGGTCCAGTAGACAAGACCCAGTATTTTCTTTATAATATTATTTATTCAATAATAATAGAAAAGGGAACATAATAAATACCATAAGTTATAAATGTGAAGTAATATAAGCTTACAAAATAAAACAAAGATGAAACCTCTTCATTTTTTACCTCCCCTTACACAAATAAAACTTAGTCCAGTAACACTACAAAAAGAAGGCCAAACCTCGGCATTCGAGCGACAGAAATATTTTTTAAATGAAAATGTTTCAGAAAAATTTGCTTAGTAATACATCCAAAATTGCGGTGCAGAAATACTCCTTTATGAGGGAAAAGAGAAGATAAAGAGGGAAATCGCAAATTTGAATTTCTGCAATACTTTCTGGATTGAAAGGCCGTTCCTATAAAATCAAGTCCGGGGAGACCAAAAATGAAACCAGAGTTGGAAAACGGTACAACTTAGTAGCCATTGTTTTTTCAATTATGTATTATATTATTAGAACGCCACAAATGGTATTTTAGCCCCTTCTGACCCCACCCAGGGTGAAAATGGGGTAACAGGTGATTGAATTCTTAAACTCTGATGTCATTTTCAGTCTCCCTGGAATTGAATTAGTAGTGAAAGATCTTTCAATCCAGAAACTGTTGCAGAAATTTAAATTCAACCCCCTCCCTGTCTCCCCTTTTTCCTACAAAAAGAAGTATTTCCACACGACCAATTTTGGATTATCAATATCATTCAAATTCTGGGTCAAAACCGTGAAGTTTGAGACTTTTTTAAAGTACACCCAAAACTGAGCAGACCTAAAAACTTTTAAGAAACTTTTGTGAAACACATTTGCTAAGTTTATGAATTTGAGTAACTATATCCATTCAAAATGAAAGTGGCGTGATATTTTGAATCAAAAAAATGTCAAAAAGGTAAAAAAAACACAATTAATAACAGTTCATAGTCAAACATGACCTTTACGGAGGAAAGGAAAAGGATCTTTCCTGAAATCACAAAAAGGAGAAGCCCCATCTCGTAGATAGCTATACTCGTAGCTAATAATTAAGGAATTGCAAGCACTTAGGCATACATTTATTTCGGAAGTAGAGGAGATGGAGGATTAATTGGAAAATGAGCTGTTTACAAACTCTAGAATTTACAGAGATCGTAAATATGACGAAAACTTAGAGAGGGGTGCATGAGCCTGAAGCCCCTCCCTCTGGGAGTTTGGTGGCTGTTAAACTTCTGACAGCTATTTTTTATTGACAGATTCTCAGATATAAATAAAACTACAACCAAGCCAAGGAGAGGCCACTTGCCTTCATCACTACAAAACAAACTAAATCAACATTATTCAAAATAAACTACTATCTTTTTTTTTTAATATTTTCTTATTTAAACCTAGAAGAAACAGTTCTCACAAAGAAAAAGACCGAAAACTATTTTCACATTCCCGCGGAAAGAAATAAAATAAAGAAAAATCTATTTTCGGTACGCATAATAGATTTCATTAAAAAGAAGCCGAATAAGGAATATCTGACCACGTTCGAATACGACGGAGGACAAGCCCCAAACCTAATCGATAATGGTCAGTTTACTCTTCCTCTCGTACGTTATACAACAGACCCGAAGCGGCACTATTGTATCTTTTTCAAGAGTTCTACAATCAATAGACTAATCCAAGCTAGCAAGAAATTCACACAATCTTGCTAAACGAAGTTACCTTGATACAACAACAGAATTCTTGAATGGGGTCGCTATATCCGAAAAGTACCCTATTAATATTTACGCCTTTCTCTGTATTTTTTTGTGTTTGTCATATAATTAGCCCATTTCGTATTTCTTGAAGTCGTTTATACAACAGCCACTAGCGGGAATAATATTATAATACTTTATTAACGCTAATAATCACCTAAAAAATTAACTAGCTAAAAATAACTAAACAATTATTGTGATCTATTTTTGGCGTAAGAACATATTTGGTTTTCCTGCATTGCTTTACATTCAACTCAAAGCTAATGAATATGCCCTTCAAACGGGTGAAACCCGTCCGCTCGATCGGCCGCAGGCGCCCCGCGCCGCGGTACGGCCGCGCGCGCCGCCAAATCCGGGCGTCCGATCGCCGGGCCACAAGCGCTGCGCGGACTTTCCTTGTTAATTTCCCCCAAAGGCGCTTTAATTGGTTAACGATGAGCACCGGATGATAATAAGAACAGTTTGGGGGGCGGCGTGACATGGGTCCGCTGCGGTCTGAAGCAAAAGTGGCAGGCAGCCAATGCTCTATCTGACGCGCAAGGTCGGTGAATCGGTCATCATCAACGATGACATCGAAGTCACGGTCGTGGATATCCGCGGCAAGTCCATCAAACTGGGATTCACCTTCCCACCCGAAGCCAGCGTTCTGCGCCGGGAGCTCTACGAGCGAATCCAGGCCGAGAAACGACAGGACGGAGGGGCGAGCCCGAGGATGCCCGGCAGTCGCTCCGCCGAAGGCGACTAGTGGCTCTGCACAGAGGTTCTGACGGTTTGCGGTGCTACCTCTTGACTCACCCCAAAGGTCGTTCGCCGGCTTGACCGGCGAATCCACTGGTGCTCGCAATAGGCCCGCCGGTTGAACCGGCGGGTGACCAAAGTGTGTGGTGAAAGTGTCATTTCCTCCGTGCAGAGCCACTAGGCTCGGGCACGAGGTTTCGCTTCGCCGCTTGATGCGGGCGTCGCATAGGCGGCCTCGCGTCGGAAACCGCGAGCCGGCAGGGTGGGGCCGAAGCCGGCGGTGGTCTCTCTCGCGGCCCGTCCCTTTTCCTCCGCTCTAACCATTCGTTAAGCATGTTTTGCAACGATTCCGGCTGAACGGCGCCAGGGCCATCGAGCCCGCAGCCGGTTTGCGCTCACTGGACAGCTGGTGCCTTGGCCGATTCTGAACATAGCGATAGCGGACCGCCCGCCACCGGAGGTTCCAAGGAACCTCCCCGTGGCGATAAGGCCGCGCGCCAGCTCGCGGTGGCGGTGCGCGACTCCAAGGGCGAGGCGGTCCGGCCCCGCATCATCGCCAAGGGCCATGGCAAGGTCGCCGAGCAGATCTTGAACATCGCCTTCGACCGTGGCGTGAAGGTCCGCAGCGACGCCGATCTGGCCGAAATCCTGGCCGCCGTCGACGTGGACTGCGAGATCCCGCTGGAAGCCCTGGCCGCGGTTTCCGAGATCTTGAGCTATGTCTATCGCGCGACCCAGGGGCCGGAGGCGGAGACATGACCGGGCCGCGCCAGGCCGAGGCGCTGGCCGGGAGCTTGAGCGACTCGCTGGCCAAGCTGGAGAGCGAATTGGATCGAGATCAATCGGCGGAGCGTCCCAGGGAGCTGGCCTTCATCGAAGCCCAGGTGGCGACCCTCTGCGGCGCCTTGACCGATCTGCCGACAAGCGAACGGGCGGCCGCGCGCGAACAGCTCCAGCGTTTGACCGCACAACTGGGCCGGATCGAGCAGCGGGTCGAGCGCCATCTGGCGGAGCTGTCCCGGAGGCTCGGCGCGGGGCAGGCGCCGACCCTGGGCGGCGGGGGCTGAGCGGACATGCTGGACCTGGAGGTCTACCTGCGTTTTCTCTTCGTCCTGATCTTCGTGTTGGCGCTGATCGGCGCGCTGGCCTGGGCGGCGCGGCGATTCGGAATCATGGGCAAGCTGACGCCCACGGTCGGGCGGTCACGCCGCCTCTCGGTGGTCGAGGTCATGACCCTCGATGCCCGCCACAAGCTGGTGCTGCTGCGGCGCGACGGGAACGAGCACCTGGTCCTCATGGGTCCCGCCAACAGCCTGGTGGTCGAGGCCGATATCCCAGCGCCCGAGCCTGCGCTGGCGCGCGGCACCGGCGCCGAAGCCGCGTTGGAGTCCGCATCGTGACCGCAAGGGGAGCAAACAGGATTAGATACCCTGGTAGTCCTAGCTGTAAACGATGCATACTTGGTGTAGTTGGTCTCAACCCCGACTGTGCCGTAGCTAACGCGTTAAGTATGCCACCTGGGGAGTACGCTCGCAAGGGTGAAACTCAAAAGAATTGACGGGGGCCCGCACAAGCAGTGGAGCATGTGGTTTAATTCGATGCAACGCGAAGAACCTTACCCAGGCTTGACATTTTGAGGACCGCATCAGAGATGATGTTTCCCGCAAGGGCCTCTTGACAGGTGCTGCATGGCTGTCGTCAGCTCGTGCCGTGAGGTGTTGGGTTAAGTCCCGCAACGAGCGCAACCCTTGTCGCTAGTTACCAACACGTAATGGTGGGGACTCTAGCGAGACTGCCTAGGTTAACTAGGAGGAAGGTGAGGATGACGTCAAGTCCGCATGGCCTTTATGTCTGGGGCTACACACGTGCTACAATGGTCGGTACAGAAGGCAGCGAAGCCGAAAGGTGGAGCAAATCCCCAAAACCGATCCCAGTTCGGATAGAAGTCTGCAACTCGACTTCTTGAAGTTGGAATTGCTAGTAATGACGTGTCAGCAATAACGTCGTGAATACGTTCCCGGGCCTTGTACACACCGCCCGTCACATCATGTAAGTTGGTCTTACCCGAAGTCGTCGACTCAACCGCAAGGAGAGAGACGCCGAAGGTAGGGCTGATGACTGGGATGAAGTCGTAACAAGGTAGCCGTACCGGAAGGTGCGGCTGGATCACCTCCTTTATGGACAAGATAGCAAAGAGCTTTTAGCTTTTTGCCAATCTAGGTTGAGCAAACCTTATGTTCCTTTGTCACTTCGCTTTTGCTGTCGAGATGGCGCAACATGCGTTTTCTTGACAGAAATTGAAAAGTTATCAAGTTATCATAGATAGTAAAGAAATCTAGCAAAGCTGATTTGAATCAGCGCTTGAGAAACAAGTACTCATTATCAAATCAATGGTGAGAGGTATTCAATCGCATTTTTCCTGTGAGCTTAGCTCGCGGGAGGAAAGTCGGTTGAATATCCGATCACAAATTATTGATTAAGCTATTAAGAGCTATTGGTGGATGCCTTGGCATCGACAGGCGATGAAGGACGTGCGTACCTGCGATAAGCTTCGGGGAGCTGGAGAGAAGCAATGAACCGAAGATTTCCGAATGGGGAAACCCAGTGGAGTTAATCCTCCACTATTCCTATCTGAATACATAGGGTAGGAAGGCGATACCTGCTGAATTGAGACATCTAAGTAGGCAGAGGAACAGAAATCAATTGAGATTCCCGTAGTAGCGGCGAGCGAAGTGGGAATAGCCCAAACCGAAAATTTATTTTCGGGGTTGTAGGACTAGTCATAAAGCTTAAGTGGACTTAGCATAATCATCTGGGAAGGTGAGCGATACAGGGTGAGAGCCCCGTGTGCGAAGAGAATGCTTAAGTGAGATTAGCACCTGAGTAGGGCCGGACACGTGAAACCCGGTCTGAATCTGGGGAGACCACTCTCCAAGGCTAAATACTCGTCGATGACCGATAGTGCACAAGTACAGTGATGGAAAGGTGAAAAGAACCCCTGTTAGGGGAGTGAAATAGAATCTGAAACCAGTAGCTTACAAGCGGTCAGAGGCCTATATCCCTTTTAGGGAAATGGCTGATGGCGTGCCTTTTGCATGATGAGCCAGCGAGTTAAGTTATACGGCTAGGTTAAGGAATATACGTTCCGGAGCCGGAGTGAAAGCGAGCGTTAATAGCGCTTACAGTCGTATGATTTAGACACGAAACCAAGTGATCTATCCATGACCAGGATGAAGCTCGAGTAACATCGAGTGAAGGTCCGAACCAGTGTATGTTGAAAAATACTTGGATGAGTTGTGGATAGGGGTGAAAGGCCAATCAAACTTGGAGATATCTTGTTCTCTCCACAAATGATATAAATTAGAATTAAAATCGTTGCCTTATTAAAAAATATATATTGTCTATCTAACTAGGTGGCTCTCGCATTAGGTTTTGATGGGCATTACAAATTTCCCGTCTATGCAAATTTTCAGGTTCACTAGCTCTGTCCGTAAGCAACACTACCTAGTTATCATCTAAATTAAAATGTGTTTGATGAATATGCTATGCGTCCGGAAACTGTAACAGTGTCAATTACAATGGAATATACTTTACCTTGACAATGACTTTTTGAATGTATTAGCCTCAAAATCTATGGTTGGCATATCAGGCTCTCTAGACCTTGGACTTGATTACTGGCATCACTTATTCAGTGTACACCTATACCATTAGTGTCAGTGTTTCCGTTGTAGATTGAAACTATTGACAAAACTTTCTGCATATTTAATTTGGAACATGAAAAACAATACTATAATATTTAATAAAAAACTAAAATATTTAAATTGAAACATGAAATATTCAACGTTTCTTAAATTTAATACAACTTTATGTATTTGTAACTTAGAGACCATAAAAACCCGACAGTTATCAACGAATCTAAGAGAAAGGTTTTTTAATTAACCAAATATTGGGGATTTCTTGATTAAACTCTTAAATACGGTAAAAATTAAACTTTGAACCAATTTTATTCGTCATATGTTTAATGCATTTTTTTGTTAAAAAGGCTTTCTCTATTCATTGCAATTTTATCTTGTTTTGTAGAACATCTAATCTGACTTCTTATTTAATCAAAATTTCCATCAGTGTGTTGGGTAATTATTGAATGCTCGCCTAAAACGATCTAATTACTAGCAACAGCCTCTTTCATAATCGAACTACCCATATTCTTACAAAATATGTAATGTGACAACTGCTCTAGGTATTTTAATTAACTTTATAAAAGACGCATCCACGAAGCAAGTTCTAGATTGGTACGTAAGAACTGCATAACTTGCGTCAGGTCCGGTTCAGAGTAATAATGTTCCTCGTACTTCCCATCATACACTGTATAATGGTTCTGATTCGTCCCATTCAAGGTGATCTGATATTTGAAGTTTTATCTTGCTGTGCATGCTTTCAATTTATCATATACGAAATTAGTGTATTACTGCAATTTGTTAAATTTAATTCAATCCTTTACAAATAAAGAACTGCAAACAGTTATAACAATGAAAGAAGTATTTATAATTTAAAGTTTAAGAGTAAATATCTACAACAGCTTTGCCCCTAAGAAGAGCATGAAAAAAATGGAAAATTTAGGCATTGCAAACCTTGGTAGAGGATACTCTTTACCGCCACCAAAGGATTATTATTTTGGCAGATAAAAGAAACTATAAAATTATTTATACAACTGAATCGCTATATATACTGTGAACAATTGTTTTTCTTTGGCCTATAGTTATTTGAATATGATGGCAAAGACAAAGAGGAGAAAGAAGCAAATAATACGCCAAGATTCGCTTGGTAAAATGGTGATGACACTGATCTTTGGAATAAACTAAAGAAGCATCTCCAACAAAGTCATAGCAAAAAGTTTTTGATAAGAACCTTTGGAATGGTCAAGGCTTCAAACGTTTTTAGATACTAAAATATGCCTTAAAAAGTTCTTAAGGTGTTTTTTAGCTTTAAGTGATATAAAACCTACATATTTAAGATATACAGGTTATATACTAATACAAAGTCTAGGTCAAAGTTGAAAAAAGTAAAATCGTGGAAAGATAATGTAAGGACAAACGCCCAAATCAACACCAAACATCGCCATTTACATTAGTATTTACGTCACTACAAGCTATGAAATGCTCTCAGTATTAGTCCATTTGTACTCCAGCTGTTCAGTTGTTCTTTACTTTTGCTATTTTTCAGGCTTACGCTCTTGTAACGCATGTTTTTGGAGAACAGTTGTGTTTATTGGGGAGTCCATGATACAAAGAATCGGGCGGTAGGCCGCGCTCGCGGCGCGGGGCCCGGCCGAAGAAGTCCCGGTAGCACTTGGAGAAGTGCGAGGCTGAGACGAAGCCGCAGGCCAGCGCCACGTCGATCACCGACATGTTGGTCTGGAGCAGCAACAGGCGGGCCTTGTTGAGCCGCAGCTCCAGGTAATAGCGGGCCGGGGAGCGGCTCAGGTACTTGCGGAACAGGCGCTCGAGCTGCCGGGTCGAGAGGTCGGCGCTGCGCGCCAGCTGGGCGCGGCTCAGGGGCTCCTCCAGGCTCTGCTCCATCATCTCGATGACCGAGAGCAGCTTAGGATGGCGCACACCCAGGCGGATCGGCAGGGACATGCGCTGGTGATCGTGGCGGTCGCGGATCCGCTCGTGCATGAACTGGTCGGCGACGGCGGCGGCCAGCTCGTGGCCGTGCTGCAGGGCGATGGCGTTCAGCATCATGTCGATGGCGCTGGTTCCACCGGAACAGGTAAAGCGGTTGCCGCTGATCTCGAAGAGCTCGTTGGTCACCTCGATCTCGGGAAAGTCCTCGGCGAAGCTGGCCAGCTGCTCCCAGTGGATCGTGCAGCGCATCCCTTCGAGCAGGCCGGCGCGGGCCAGGATATGGCTGCCGGTGCAGATCGCGCCCACCGCGGCGCCGCGGCGGTCCATGCGCCGCAGCCAGGACAGCAGGGACTTGTCGCCCACCAGATGCACGTCGAGGCCGGAGCAGACCACCACCGTCTCGAAGCCCGAGGCGGCCTGCAGGTCGCCGTCGGGCTGCAGGACGATGCCGTTGGAGGCCGTGACCGGCTTGCCGTCGATGGTGAAGAGCGACCAGCGATAGAGGCCCTGGCCCTTGCTGTGGTTGGCCAGGCGCAGGGGCTCCACTGCCGCCGTGAAGGCGATCATGGAAAAGCGCGGGACCAGAACGAAGGCGATCCCGTAGGGAACCTCTTTGGGCGGACCTGCAAACATGGGCGACCCCGAACAGCTTCGACTTCGGAGACGACGCTCGTCTCACGGCAACCCGGGCGAGATCTGGGCCTCAGTTCTCGGGCTCTGGGAATCGACCTTTGCACAAATTCTCCCGTGTCGCGATTGGAAAATTTCCTGACGCAGGCGCCAAAGCCGGACCTGGTGCGATCGCGTCCCTTGGCGCCTGCTGAGGCGTCTGCCCGTGTGCCCGGGGATGGATCCCGGGGGCGCAATCCGGGGAAAACTCCGGGTAAGCGAATTGTCATCCCGGGTCGTGGGGGTTATGACCTTTTCAGAGCTTCCCGAGCCCAAGTAACCGGCCCTTGCCCATGACCGCGCGCTATTCGATTTTCAACCTGGTCCGCAACGCTCTCTCCTACCACGAGAACTGGCCTGCCGCCTGGCGCAGCCCGGAGCCCAAGGCGGCCTACGACGCGGTCATCATCGGCGGCGGGGGGCACGGCCTGGCGACCGCCTACTACCTGGCCAAGGAGCATGGCCTGCGCTCCGTGGCGGTGATCGAGCGCGGCTGGATCGGCGGCGGCAACACCGGCCGCAATACCACCATCGTGCGCTCCAACTACCTCTGGGACCAGTCGGCGGGGCTCTACGAGCACGCGCTCAAGCTCTGGGAAGGCATGAGCCGGGAGCTGAACTACAACGTCATGTTCAGCCAGCGCGGCGTCTTGAACCTGGCGCACAACCAGCACGACCTGCGCGAGCTGTCGCGCCGGGCCAACGCCAACCGGCTGAACGGGGTCGATACGGACGTGCTGTCGCCGGCGGAGATCAAGGACTTCTGCCCCTTGATGGACCTGCGCGCCGAGGGCCGCTATCCGGTCCTGGGCGCGACCCTGCAGCGCCGCGGCGGCGTGGCGCGCCACGACGCGGTCGCCTGGGGCTATGCCCGCGGCGCCACCATGCGCGGCACCGAGTTGCACCAGAAAACCGAGGTCACCGGCATCACCCGCTCGAACTGAATCTCAACACGTTTAAAAAAAAAAAAAAAAAAAAACAATACTTGTTCATACTACTGATTCTGCAAGCTTATATAATTCTGCTTTTTAAGAAGTTTGGTTGATTGATCATACCTTTTGAGGGTTTTAAACTGCCTCAATTCTCTTTCTTACTCCTAATTCTAGTAGTAACATTTGATATATGTGTTATAGAAAATTAAAGCTTTCGGCTCTTTTCCTGAAAAAAAGCCTTGGCTCTTCGAGTATTTTCAACTGTGGAAATTTTTTATGAAAAAAAACGACATAAAAACAGGGCTTTTCAGAAGAAAAGAACGTAAGAAGGTATTATTGACAAGAAAACAACCGAACACTTTATCTAGCAAAGTTCGAACTTTGTGGGTTCCAACTGACAGACTGACAGATAGAATCTTCTTATTATGTTCATTCCAAATATATAGTTATTAATTCATAATTCATTATGTTTTAAGCTACTAACCAAAAGTACTAATATCAAAAAATTAGTCTGGTTTTAGAAAATTTGGAAAACATCTCCAAAAACTATGGCAATCTTAATGAAAATTTCACCATGAAATTCTATGCATGTTAAAACCTATCTAGAATCCATCTAGAAAAATTTTGTTGGGAAGGACGGTCAGGGATGCCTGTTTTTTGGTTATTTTTTCAGTTTTTTTTTTTTCAGGGTTGATTGTATCGACTAGGGGTTGTAGATTGTAAGGAGATGGCTCATTCAAATAAAAAATTGTATTTAGTGGCAAATGGGATGGTGGCATAGTAAAGTGATGGTTTTGCTGTGACGGCAAAATTTGTATTTTGCTCTTCTTAGGTAGCAAATGGGATGGTAGCGCAGCGAAGTAATGACTTCTGACATTTTTCCCGTAAATTAACAATTTTGGCCGTTAAATTATAGACCAAAAATATTATTGATGAAAAACCCGCAGATAGTATTGACTGACAGATTGGCATTGACTGACTCAGGACCTATAGAAACCCATGGGCAATGTATATTTTTAAGAAACAGATAGCTTTATGGGGTTCAATTAATTTTACGGCTAAGCTAATGAACTTTTTAAAGTTAAAAGATTGTATATACATTTTAGAAGAAGGTAAATTAAAGCTTGCCGTTTTTCTGAGGAGTAGATTTAATAAAGTTGATGAAAGGAAGTGAGAAATTCTGAAATTCTAGTTTTTCAAATGTATACGCAGAATGCACAGTCACTGAACGACCAAAAAATATACCGACTATCAAAGCTGCAGTTATTTTCAAACAAACGTTACTGCTAGTCCTCTTTTTGCTCCTTTTTTTCATTCATTCTTAATTCAGCTGCATGAATTAATTAACTGCTCAGTTCACGAGAAAACTATTTTAGACTGTTCCAAATCTGAAAATTTAACCTGACGTATTTCAGAAAGTAAGGAAATATGGTTGTTTGAAATTCCAAAGGTTTGGAACTTATATCTTGATAACTCTACTATCCTTCTATGAATATTTGATTGAGATTCCAGGCCCATTCAGATATTCGAAAGTTCTTTCCATACAAATATGCAAACGTGGGAATTATATGAAAGTGGGAGGGGGTCTACCGCAGACAGAATACATCCTCTGTAACATAAATAATTTCTTAGATAACATTTCTTTTTCATTTACATCCTCTGTAAAACTGGGAACCATAACTATTGTGTCTAAAAAGAAGTTATTTCAATTACCGTACGTTAATTTTTCATTTGCTTTACCTTTTTTGAAATCGTTTTTTACCAAGCCAACGTAATCATGCATAATATAGTATAATACAGGCACTCATAGTAACACTGATTATTGTTGTGACCTTTTCACGAGTCGGACAAAACTTTCGGGGGGGAGGGTAGGGGTCACACCAGATACCCTTCTCCTGCATGCGGCTTTGCTTAGTGTCATGGAGACGTTCTGCATAAAAAAGGGAAAAAAACGAACTCGAGTTAAGATAGCAGTCAGAAAATTACAGTTGTTGTTTTTGTTCGAACAAACTGATGCATGAGTCGATCTTACAGTCAATAAATTTTTCCACAATTCTCTTCAATTAACTACGAATCGACAAAACGTTGGTTAGTAAAAGTCAGCTACTTACTTAATTGTATATTTGAATACTGATCGCAAAGGCGCACCAAGAAAACAAGAAAAAATTTAATATATTAGATTGGGCAACAAGTTTAATACTACACAGAATTGAGATAAGACTGGAGACTAAATGATTGCAAAACTTCTTCCAATTGAGTTTAGTATTAAAGACAAAGTTTCAAAAACATATAACTTCATACGTTCAGTTCCCTCACCTAACACTTCTAACTTCGGTGACCCTGCTTCCAAGCCCGGTATTTAACAACAGCGGTAGGATAAGAAGAATTGTTTCTTCGCCATGTTTTGAAAGTGTCACATCACACATGCGAACTGTCACCTAGAATTCCCAGAAATAAAACAGAATCATTAGAATAGTATATCAAGAATTATGTTCCAGAGAAGCGGCTCCCAAAAAAGGACACCGCCAACTTGACTCCCAGGACATATTTGAGAAATTAAAGAAAACAATTACATACTTTGTGCTAAGTACTAGTGAGCTGCGAAGGTGTAGCCCAAGAGGCACACATCTGAAGTTAGAAAACATAGTTTTAAAATATAAATTCTGCAGTTTACCCCCGCTTGTAATCTCATCTCTATCACCCGTTTCCTACCTCGCCTCCATGAATGTATCCGATAACACGGGGGCGTCACCACCCACTTTGGGAACCACTGCTATCTATATGTATACAACTTCACATCATAGGCGTGGCTACTGCCAATCAAGAGACGTCCACTGTCACAATAAGGGAATAATTCTTGCGAGGGTCTCTTGGTGCAAATCTTTCCATTCTTCCACTTTGTCACCCCTGAAATTTCTTTATTTTTAATACTTGGACAAGAAACGTTTAATGAAGGTCTGAAACTGAAAGTATTCAAGTTGTACCAGGGAAAAAAATTATAATGTCCCCCTGACAATTTAATTTTGGGCTGGGTGAGGGTGCCTTTTTAACCTCTGACCCACAATGTAACTTACAAATCAAGGGTGTGGCTCTTACATGATTTTATGGCTATGATCCGGAGATTTATTTACAATAAACGGGGTTGTTACCCTTCACAAAAAATATTGAAATGATCACAAATTGTTGCTTACAGAGCTTAACGCATCTGCGAAATCGGTCAAAAGGAGAGGAACCGACATGCTAGAAGCTTGGGGCAAAAATTATGTCATCCATTAAGCATTACAGAACCTGATCAAAACCTGCTCAAAATTTAAACACACACAATGGAGTTAGGTATTCTTTATCTAGGTTACGTTAGTTCACCACCAACGGACTTGACAAAGTGAGTTACACTACTGCAACACCAGGCCAAGAACCTCTCCGAAATCTGAACATACCGACTAAAAAAGAAACCATTTTGTTCGGTCTATCCCTAGTTAAACACTACTTCATAAGGACAACATAAAGTGGATTAACATGATAAAACATGTGCTAAAATAGCTTTTCAAAGCCCCCAGAATGTAATCCAATAGCTTGTTACTGGAACACTGGAGCGCGTCACTGAAGAGTGAGTTTAAAAACAGTTTAACGCTTTATTTTTTAAGCATTTCAAAGTCAAACAACTGTTACAATAAGCTGTTTCCGTCTACTTTGAAAGCAGAGTACCAATAGCACCCTTTCTATTACGCCCATTCAAAGGCGCTTCACAACTGACATTTACCCTGCAGTTCAAACCTGGTGTTATCCTTTTCTTATTCTAAGTGTAGACACATAGAAGCCACACACTGCGCTCACAAGTTTTTTGGGCCACCATGGCCACGTCCCAACAAGTGAAGACCACTACATTTAAATGGCACCAACTCCGTCTTTTTGGGGTTACCTGTTTGTTCCTCTGCTTTCTTTCCTTTCCCTCATTCCTTCTTCTTCTATTTGCCTTAGTCTTCTTTCGTATTATCTGTTTGTTTCCACTTGCCTTGGTCTTCCCACGCATTACCTGTATTTCCCTACACTTTCTTCCATTTTGTCTGCTCCTTTGTTGGGTAATATTTATTACAGTAGGCGTTGACGAAAAGTACTTTGATCCACTTGGAGAGTTGTATATTAAACTTCATTGAAACTTCTTTATTCCCATTATTCCAACTGATCAACGAAAATGGTTTTTTACTCATTAGTGGTCACAAACCGAAAAAATATTCTGCATTGTTTTATTGCTGTTATAAAAGGGCATTTTACCCTGATAATGATAATGATGATGATCATGTCTAAAAGAATTGTTTTATTTATATTATTATTACAATTTTCTTTATTTGTTTTCACAAATATGAGTACACATTTTCATCTTGCAATGTTCATGGCCGGAGTCAGACCCAGATCCCTAGGGCCTTTCTTTGATTTGCCTACACAGGCCCTGGAGGCTCCTTGCTCTCGTCAGGCAGTTTTGTTTCCACCGACTCCTATCCTGTGTGTTTCTTTCTGCTGCTAAGATGGGGAGGCCTTAGTCCTTTTTGATGTGATCCGGCTATTATTTTGGCAGAATTCCTCTTGGTGGCGGTTGTTGGAAATCCTGTTTATAGGCTTGGAAAACTAGGGGTGAATCCGACTTTCTGCCTACGGGCCTTTCTTTACAATGATGAAAACCCTTTTACAATTCTCATGCTTCCTAATAAAACAATTTTCTGTAACATTTCAAGAGATAGTTCTTTTAAGTTTAAAGTTTTTAAGTGAATTTGCATTTCTCTTCTAACCAGCCCGAGCGCGCCAAGTATCACTGGAAAATTTGTTGTCATTGTATTTCACACTCTGCCAATTTTATCTCGAGATCTTTCTACTTCCTTTTCTTTTCACTTTCTTTGCAATTCAGGTTTCTTTCTTATAGTCTTGCCTTGTCTTCCAACACACAACGTACAACAACAGCTCGTCTGTTTGGTCCGATTTGTCTGTCTGTCTGTATTGGCATATCCCACAACATTTAAACTATTTTCGCTTCTGTAACCACTTGTGGTTTATGTTCGTACAATTCCCTTTATGTTTATATTTCAATTCTCACACAACAGCCAGTGAATCATTATTATGATCATCATTACTATTATTATTATTAACAGAGGGAAATGTTTTTGTAAAGATCACCGATAAAGGCATTGACTTTAAAAAAATTATTACTAGCTTTTGTTGTTGTTGCCATTATCATTTTGGTGTTTATTCGATCCCATTCTCTTTTATTATATTTATTTTGTCTATTTATTTATTTATATGTTTATTTTTCTTCGTCATTCCATTATTGTTATTTTACAATTTGTTGCTATGGTTATTTATTACTCTGTTGTTCTACCTAATACATCATAGTTCATTGTATATTAGTTACCGTGTATCTATCCACAAAACGAATCTCTTTGTCCCTACTAAATTTGCCGGAAGAAAACAATGAGAATGTTATTAGTTTAGAAATTGTAACAGTGAGTTTTGAAGGAGGTGACGATGATCCTCTATAATCTTTTATTGTGATTTTATTATGATGTAACTGCATAATGATAATAATAATGATGATTATGACGATGATATGTTTGATATTGGTTGACTGATTATTACATCAGAAAATTGTTTCGTGATCATGATTTTGATGATGATGATAATGATGATGATGATGATGTTGATGATGGTGGTGATGATGATGATGATGATGATGATGATGATGATGTTGATGTTGATGATGGTGATGATGATGATGGCGATGATGTTGGTGATGATGATGACGATGATGATGATAATGATGATGATGATGATGATGATGATGATGTTGATGATGTATAATTGCAATGTGTCTGCTGAGAATATGTATATGTCTGGCACTGATGAAGGCTCAAAGCCGAAACACAATAAATTTGAACCACGACCTCATGATTACTAAACCAAGGCCTTGACCATGGAGCCATCAAGCTCCTCCAGTCAGCGGGTATGGGGGGAAATCGATTAATTAATATTTATTGTGTTTCGGCTTTGAGCCTTCATCAGTGCCAGACATATACATATATAAATATATATATATATATATATATATATATATATATATTTACATACATATATACACATACATACATACATACATACATACATATATACATACATGCATACATATATATATACATACATACATACATACATACATACATACATACATACATACACACACACACACATACATACATGCCCAATAATAATGAAGTGTAAAGCCAATTTTTAAAAGACAACAATCATTATTAATTCAATATTTATACCTGTCACATTGTTGCATTATACTGATTTCCTTAATGATCTCCTGCAAGTCTGTATCAACTGGAACCTGCTTGATGGCTAGGACTTCACCTGATTCTTTATGCATAGCTTTATATACTGACCCATATGATCTGCAAAAGATTGATGCTACTTGTCATTAAATTGCATATGAAACTGTAAAACTATATGAGCTACGTACATCAATTTGTTTAGCAACTTTAACAACTTCCCTGAAGTTGTTGTGGTAGAGGAGTGGGTGCAAACTCAATTTTCTGCAGTTCATGAAACAAGTGGTGCCACAAAAGATGCTCTGGACTGCAAAGGCTGTCTGGAGTAAGGGATTTTGTCTGTTTGAGATGCATAGGAAACACAGGTGGCCAGGATAGTGAAGATGACGGTAGATTGAGCTGGAGGAGGGTAGATTGGACGAGGTGGACACCTTCAAATATCTTGGAGATGAGCTGAATTGTGCAAGGGGAGATGAGGTAGCAGTTAGAGAAAGGATCGCAGCAACATGGCTTAAGTAGAAAGAGATATCCAGCCTCCTGAGCTGCAGTATACAAAGCTTGCATCAGGCCTGTTATGATGTATAACTCGGAGACATGGCCTCTGACAGACAGATTCGAGGAGCTAAAAAGGATATCAGACAGAAAGATGCTGAGATACATGGCCAGAATAACATGGCAGGACCAAATGGCAAGTGAGGGGGGGTCTAAGGAAATGAAATCTGGAAGGCATAGGGAAAAGGCAACAGAAGAACAGATTAAGGTGGTTTGGCAATGTGAAAAGAGCTGGGATGGAGAGCACATTAAGCAGAGCTATGGCGATGGAAGTTTAGTGGAAAAGACAAGTAGGAAGACCAAGAAAAAGTTGGATGAGTTGCATTGTCAAATACCTGGAACAGTTGGGCATTGAGGAGCATGGAGCGGATAGATGTAAGTGGCAAAGCATCATTGCCCGTCTAACGTCTGATGATGATGAAGATGATGGTGATGATGATGAAGATAATGATGATGGTGATGATGATCATAATGATGATGATGATGATGATGATGATGATGATGATGATGATGATGATGAAAATGATGGTGATGATGATGAAGATAATGATGATGGTGATGGTGATGATGATCATAATGATGATGGTGATGATGATGATGATGATGATGATGATGATGATGATGATGATGATGATGATGACTATTTCCTAGAAAAGAAACTATGTGGAAGTGCTATTCTTATTAGAGTGACTGGTACTAATTACATCTATCCTTTCTGTCAAACCTCATGCCCAAATTTCATATCTAAGTTACATTAAAGTAGTCATTCAAATAATTAATGCTTAAAGGATATTAATATTTATGTAGACTTTTGTTGTTTATTGCAACTGTTTCTGTTTTCAAAACACACTGATCAAAGCCTACTATTACAGACAAAAGTAGAAAACAGTTAATATCTAGGTCACTAACTTTGTATAATTAACTATCATTAACTTAAATAAATTAAATATCATTAACTCATCGCTACGAGAAATTGTGTGTCAGTACCATTCCTACCTTTTGCTTTGTAACTCTCGTAAAACCTTCCCTTTGCTAAACAGTAATATTGGCCTGGATTTTGGAATTTAATACAAAACCAGTTTGAAATTACAATTCAGCAGGGAAATCATTTTAACCGGAAAACTTTTCGCCGGTTCTTGTCATTCGATCAGGCGCGTAACAACAGTAGTTGGGGCCCCTAGGACACTTTCACCATGCCCCCCCCCCCGGGCAAATTAGTGTAAACTGAGGACCACTAATTGCATAGTGAGTGGTTATACAGCTGGGGTGTCTGGAGGCGTTGTAAGGCCTTCCATGGGGGTCTGCAAACCTTCGCAATTTTGACAATTTCATAGCCCTGAAACCCCTATTTTGAGCCCATTTTAGGGCGTTTTTGCTCTTTTAAAACATACACCTGTTGAGGTAAAGTATATATTTTAAGACATTAGACTCTTCTCGCCCTCCTTAAGATTTTTGATAAAAAATTGCATTCATGCAGTTTCTCGCAAATCAGCAAATACGAACGCGGTCCAGAAGTAATTATGTGGACCTGAAAGCAGGAATTCTTTACCTGTTCACTGAAAAGTTTATGATAAAGGTTTGCTGAGATCAGCAGGGAACTCATTACTCAGGTACTCAGGAGTAGCATTGTCAGCAGGATTGTCAGCGTCGCTTCTTGTGATACGATATTCTTCACTATCAGCATTTTCGTTGGTTTCGATCATTTCCGTTGATACATCATCATTGTCTGTCAAATTGTCGGGGATAACGACATCGGCATCGTTATTCGTATTTGAGGGGCCCTCGCCATCATTGTGACTCAAAAAATTCGAGAAATATGATGAGAGCGGTTTAGTATTTTCCATTGATGTTGCAATTTTCTTCTTCCTTTCCGACCGCTATTGACAGCCTGATTTATAAGCTCGCTTCATCCCAGAACAAATATTTGCAAATACAACAACTCCAGACAATAAACTTTATACGCAAATTCAAAACCAAATGCTTTCCATAGGATTCAACTACGTACGGTGAAGATCTGCAACACTTATCACTTTTAAAAACTGACATACTTAGCCACTGCAACTGCCTCCTGCACTCATTGTCATGAGCGAGAGAATGACACCTGTTGTTCGTGGATTAGTTGCCCTTGTGCAGGCTCAAAATAGTCTCTCTCTGTGTGTGTGTGTGTGTGTGTGTGTGTGTGTGTGTGGTGTGTCTGTAATTTGTGTGGTTTTTTTAGGCTTCATATTTATGTGGGCCTTCACGATCAAAGTTCGCTTTCTTTTTATCATGCTTTTTTCAAATTTTGTATAAAATAAAAAATTATATAGCACTGCTGGGGACCTGCACTCCCTGAACCCTGCCTGTAGCGCGCCTGCATTCGATCTACATCGGTAATGAGTACATACATAGGAGACTATATATATCAAAGGAATACAATAGAACAAAAGTTACAACACTATGCGGATGTAGACGAAATTACATAAGTTGATGACACGTTCAAGCATTAATGACTTGAAAACAAATTCCTTTTGGTTGCAAAACTAACCCTAAGATGCAAAATAAGTTACTGTTGAATTTCTCTGCTGTAATATTAGTGCCTCTTATTAGCTGGTCCTATTAGCTAAGAAAAATTCTTTATCAACAACAGCAACGTATGCCAGTTAGTGCCCTTCTCACAAAGAGCGCCAGTTAGCAGGAAGGTTTAAAATATTTTTCCCATGATCCTAAATAATTTTAAATCGACCCAAACACCAACATCGATGACTCTTCGATTGGTACCAAGGTCAAAATACACGAAAAGATATTTGAACCGTTATGAAAAACCAACAGCACCTTAGCAGCAGGGGCGAACCTTCATTCGCATTTATTGTACGATGATTGATGATGGTGATGATGATGATGATGATGATGATGATGATGATGATGATGATGATGATGATGATGATGATGATGACGTATAAAAGTTTATCATGCTTCACCGTGTAGAGTTTATTATTGAAAGTATATCTCACTTCTCTCTATTTTCTACTATAGGTAATGGATGGAGACTCAGTTCCAAACCCAACATTATTACATCCTTTATGCTACAGGCATGATCTATGTTTCTGGTTGGATTACACAGTTTCTGAATCTTTATTGTTCAGAGCGGTTCAATTTATTACTATGGACCTCGTTTACAGCATGAGATTATTACGTATTCTATGCCATAACGAAACGAACTCTGTTAGTTACTGTTACCGGATGATTTACAGTCGATGTGATGGACCTCTTACTCAAAAAGAGACTGTAGAGATACAAAACCAACTCCGTCTTTTATTAATAGACTATGGCTTTCGATTGAGATAGCCTCGTAATCAATCAAACGCTTGAGCGAACCGTTGAGTCGACTCCATACGTGGATTTTACAATAATTTTTCCGAGCGTCCCAGTATGTAAAGATTCCGAGTAAGAAATGGAACCTTTTATAATGTTTAAAATAGAACTATATATATTTTATCAATAGTAAGTAAATTGAGTGTAACAATCGTTGTTTAATACCATACTCTGACAGTTATCACTTTAATAAAATCGATAGCTGTTATCAACTCCTTGAGAACAGAAACTCGATGACAATTTTCGAAAAACTCTTTTAAAAACTTTTTGAAAACTAATTCACAACATGTGCTCTCTTGCATTTATAGAATGCGACGTTGAAGAGGTGTGGGTGTGGCGCAAAGGCGTACAGTGTTATATATTTTATTGAGACAAAGCTGCAGAGCTACGATCAAAACAGAAAACACGCACTGTCCTTGAGAAACTTTTTGGACAGTATTCTGATGAATCTTCCCTATGGTTGCTACCAGTTGGCGACTACTGCTATTACAGTGTATCCTCCATTATCCAACTTTATTTATTGGAATCTTGAATATCGAAACCCAAAATTGGGCGATCTGTTTTTTTTGTGTGGGAGCAAATTTTTATTTAAGCAAATTTTTGCTTCTTACAATAGGTTAGAGTTTATTGTTTAATCTCTTCACCAAAATTCAAGATACCTGCCACAATATAGTACTTACGTGTGACGTCACGATTTAACCAATATCAGAAATTTGGTAATATTTTGGACCCATTGCTTTGTTCTTGTTGACATATATAACCTATCTAAATTTGAGAACCACACCTTGAGCAATCGTTGAGATATGCCCTTTCAAAGTTTAAATCATGCCTATCAAAACCTCAAATATTTTTATGAACTAAGCAAAATTAACAGAGTATTCTTAAGGCCTTTTTAAACTTTAAACAGCCGTTTCTCGCAGCTGATATGAGACTTGAACGCGGTATATTGTATACGGGCATTTGGTGGTAGCGTTAATACTGTGATGTAGCTATAATTGCGATTCCTCGAAAAGAGAGTTCTGTGACGTCATCGCTTTAGTACTCTATTGGTTGCGATGCTATTTCTGATATATGACTGTTCATGTAAACTCCTTCTACAATTTTTGCGGAAAGGGAGAAAGCGGAAGCAAAGAGACAGCCTCTCGGCCTTTCTCTCACAGAATGTGCAATAACTTGTCACGGACGTGAACACTTTGCTTGCAAACTATGACATCTTCAGAAAATATTTAGTGCACTTGTTCCCAAACTTGTGATAGGACATTCTTACTGTCCCCGGACATTTACATCCAAACAATCGCATGGCTTTCCCTCGATGTTGATGTGTCGCAAATTTAAGTCAGTAAACGATGAAACATTATAAGCAAAAGTCTGACATTGACTGACAAAATTATGATATAAATCAGAAATATTCATGTCATCTGTACTCTAGCTCAAATGATTCTATCTATAATAACTGGGAGAATAGAGGAAAAAAGAGCAAGGGGAAAGCAGAGAACTACTTTCCTGTCAAACATATGTGATCGGTTGAACAATGGCATAAAGCCAGTGGGCCTTCTACATCTGGCCAAGGACAGAAAGGGTTGGGCAGTCATGGCAGCCAATGTCTAAAGACAAGGCAACTAATGAATGAATGAATTTGGTACTCGAAAGGCGATTTAGATGTCTATGCAGACATCCCTGGATACAAATCACCTACCAATATCATTGGAGATCATGGAGGCCAGACATGCTCATACGCAAGGAATATACTTTATATGTTGTAGTACTTACTGTTGGCTATGAAAACAATCTTTCGGTTGACCCAACTTGGAAACTTGAAGATTGCCGTGGGTTTGGCAGTGACGGCGCTTGATGGGGGAGGGGGCTGGGCGCTTCAGTCACTCCACGTCTTTGGTCCATTAATTTTTATCTGACAAGAAGAACGAAGCAAACAGTAAAACAGGAAAAAGGGAGAAAAATAGAGTCTGATTCAAATCTCAATTGTCAACAGAGGCAAAATATCAAAATATTATGAAGTATTATGAAGACCGTAATCAAAATTCTAGTAATTTTGAGACTCGTCGCTTCCAACGACAACATTGAGTGCCTAGTTGGCATAGAGACTATATAATGACATAATTTTGTTAATTCTATTATTTTGAAGTAGTTGTACCACCATATTAGATATATGAATGTTTACATTTATACATCTTTCGTAATATCTTGTTAAAAGCTAAGAAGGGAGATGTAATGATAACGTATTATGAAATAGTCGCATGATACTAGTTGTACGATGGTCACTTGATTATACTTGATTAAGCAATAGAGTACTAAAGTGTGAGGTCATGATTTAATGAATATCAGACATCTGATAACTTTTTCGACTTGTTGTTTTCTCCTTGCTGCGATAGACAGCCAGTCCAAATTTGAGAACCATACCTTGAATAATCGATGAGATGTGCGGCATATGCCCTTTCAAACTTTAAATCATGCCTATCAAAACCTTGTTAAATGAACTAAGTTCATGATTTTATGAACTGAGCACAATTAACAGCGTTTCCTTAAGGCCTTTTCCAAATTCAAACAGCCGTTTCTCGCAATTGATATGCGGTTTGAACGCGATATTTGCATAAAGGCATTTGGTGGCAGGATTAACACTGTGATATAGTTATAATTGCGATTCCTCGAAAAAAGGTTTTTGTGACATCACCACTTTAGTGCTCGATAGTTTATTATGCAATGTCACATGTAAAAGAGTTGTTCTTGTAAAGTAGTGTTATTCTCGAATAGATCATGTTGATCAGCAGATGTCCTTGGTCATCATCTTATAGTTTAAAGTATCTTGTCGGTCGCTACACTCGCGCGGCAATCGAAGCATTACACTGAAGATCGAGTACAGTGAAAGAAAGAAAACCTTCAATAATCTCTCAGCCCTTCACTTTTGATCTATAGGCGCCTCCCCGATTTGTAAAGTTAAGCATCGATGGTATCAAAGATTATCTGTCTTCCACTTTACCAATCTAAAATGCGGAAAAAGACTTATAATTTGACGTAACTTGCCGTAGATTTTTTCCTTGTTACGGTGAACTTTCCAAGAGAGATACATTCCGATAATAGCTAAGTAGCTAATAGATAACAGCCACGCAGCCAGTCAAATTTTGAGGGGGGGAATTCAAAACAAAACGTCTTTCCTCCCCACCTTCCTTTCAAGTCAGCCCGCCATGGCTTTATTGGGTGGGAAATTTTTACAGTCCCTAGAAGGCTCAAAATTGCAATTGAGAGACTTAGACTTCCCATCTTTCTTATCTCATTACATAAGTGAATTGAAATACACAAGTGATCCACCTTTTAAATGCCCGTAAGAATTTATTTTTTTGGGCGGGGGGGGGGGGGAAGCGCGGGCAAGTTATACGTTGTCCAGCCCGGCCTCGGCCAGCACCTCCATCGCCGGGCGGCGCCGGCCGTCGACCAGGAACTCGCCTTCACCGATCATGGCGAGGCCCAGATGGGCCAGGACGCAGAGGTCTCCGGCACCGATCGATCCGATCGACGGGATCGCCGGCACCAGGCCGCCGTTGAGTAGAGTGACCAAGGCCTCGGCGACCTTCGGGTCGGCGCCGGAGCCGCCGTGCAGCAGGCCGTTGAGACGGACCAGCATGACCGCTCGCGCAACATCGGGTGCCAGCAACGATCCCACGGCATTGCCGCGGCCGCGCAGCGTCAGGTAGGAGAATTCCGTCAAGGCTTCGCGGGGGAGGTCATGGCCGACCCTGGCGCCGAGCCCTGTGGTCAAGCCGTAGACCGGCTGCCGCGCTTCCAAATGTCGCTCTACGATCGCCCGTCCCTCCGCCATCCGGGTAAGCGATTGCGGCGCAACGGCGATGGGATGGCCGCTTCTGGCCACCCGGGCGACCCGTCCGGGAGATAGCTCGGCACCGTTCAGCTCCAAGGGGGGAGGCGCCATTCCCGGATTCCTCTTTAGCAGCTTATCGTGGCGAACGAATGTAGCGCATGGGGCGTGATAGTGTTCGGGGATAACTCGTAAAGTTGAGAGATCTCTCAAGATATTCAATTGATTAAATAGAGCGCGGCTCAAAAATTCAATCGTTTTGCTCTGCTCTCTGTGGATGTGTTGAGCTTCTATTAACCAAGAAAAGCTACTCTAGATAGATTGGAGCGCAAGAATACATCAATAGATAAAGCGAGATCATCGATGAAGCCAAACGAGTCATCGACGGAACGGCCGTGGCAAGGCGACCCCCGGGATGCATCTCCGGAACAGCTCCTGGAGTTCCTCCTTGGTGCCTTGCGCGATGACTTTACGGAAACGCCGGTGGGCGAAGGCCCTTTGGCAACGGCCGCGCGATGCCTGTCGCGCAAGCTCTCGGATCGGCAAGATCAAGACGTGCCGCGGAGGCCGGTAAGGGGAACCCTTCTGCACGGCGCCCACAAGGTCGTTGAGCATCTGAGCCATCTGCAGGGCCATGCCGAAAACGCCGGAAATCTGCAGGAGTACTTCAATCGGGAGATCGACGATCGCTCTCGCATGCTCAAAGAGGCCCTGGAGGTGACGGCGGCGCAGGTGGCCCAGAGCACGACGACCTCGGCCAGCCTGAAACGGGAGACCAACGGCCAAATCGTCAGCGCATCCGAGCGGATTTTCGCCGACCTGCAAGGCATCGCCGACGACCTGAAGGAAAAGGCCCAGGGAACCTCGCAGGTGCTTCAGGGGATTCAGGACATCGGAAAGAGCGTAAGGCTGCTCTCCTTGAACGCGACCATCGAGGCGAGTCGGGCGGGCGAGCAGGGACGGGGCTTTGCGGTGGTCGCCCAGGAAGTGCGCGATTTGGCACAAGGGACCATGGAACGGGCAAAGGAAGCCAATGCCTTGATCGACCTTACCGAGGTCGTCCAATCGCTCGAGGCGATCACGAGCCGGACCGGCCGGGCGCTGGAAGCCCTGGCCGGGGAGATCGACGGGGCCCTCGAACAGCTCGAAGCCTTGTTCGTGAATATGTCCGAGCATCTCAAGGAAATCGAGGACCACAACCAAGTGGTCTCGACCGTGCTCGAAGGCAGCGGCGAGGCCTCCAAGCGCGCCTTGGACAAGATACGTTGGGCCAAGTCCGATCTGGACAGTCTGGCCGGAATCCTTGGCGGACGGGACCCGGAGTCCGTAGGCGCCGGCTCTCTCGAAGCCTTACTGGCCGGCAATCGCATCGAAACCGATGTCGCGTTCGACCGCTTGGAGGCCGTCAGGCGAGCCGGGACCCTCAGGGTCGCCATCGAGCCCTCCTTTGTCGGCCTGTCCCACCGCATGGTGCCGGGCGAGCCGCTTCAGGGGCTCGACGTGGACTATATGAAGCACAACAGAGTTGACACCTTGCTCAAAGCTATTACAGCACGGCCAGGACTCGAACCTCTGAACTTCATAACACTTGAGTTATGACACAGCTGCTCTCACCATTTATCTACGTACATTTAGACAGTGGAGAAGTTAGCAAAATCTTGAACAGCGGAACAAATTATAAGAGAAATTGGCCATGAATTGATTGCTATTGTCATTAAAGCATATGGTACAATATCTGTTATCGATGAATCTCACGCAAACAGCTACGTTATGTAAGTAAGTAAGTCGTTACGTCGTAGCTCGATTATAAAACATTTACTCTTCCTGTTACATTAGTCAAGTCATGAAAGTCCTCTTGCTTCGTCATTCCTTCTACTCCCTATTCCTCGTTCTTACATCAATTTTTGTTTCTATGTATGTGCCTCCAATTAGCATTTCCTTAGAGTTCTAATTAAGAACATGCGCAAAGCAGACCTAATGCTATAACCCTGTATCTTGCAATGCTTTCCTCTACATCTCCACCATTTTCACATAGGATTACCTGTAATTTCCCATTTTGAATATTACAACTTTGCAGCATCTTGGTCTAATCAATAGCCAAAGAAGCACTGGTTTACGAGGCTTCAAATAATTCGGAGTGTAGAAAATGCTGGCCTTATCTCGTCCTTATCGTCAATTCAGGGAGCAATTGAGCTATAAATGGCTACGCAGGTCAGATGTCTGTTGTCATGTAAACTGACGTCATTAAACTGAGACTGCGCACGAATTCTAATTGTGTCGTACATTCTAAGAATGAAATATGCGGAGAAGAGCTTTCTCAATGAAATAATCTACGATGGCTACAAAGTTTCAACCAATTTTTGAATTTGGCATCTCGCGCAACTGAATAAAGTTGTGCATGAGCCATCAATGATGATGCCAATGGCCAAAAGTATCTTAGGCCCTTTGGACTTCTAGTGTGCATACTGCCTTTTCCGTGAAGAAAATTCTGTTAAAGTAGATCATGCCACAGCTGTCTCTCTCTAGTTTAAGTTGCTTTTCTTTGCTGCTGTCTTATCTTATATCAAGTGTTGCTCAGGATGTTTGTAAATCATAAGATCCAACCAATTCAGTCAGACAAGGGAGGATTGAATACAGGATAGTATTGGAACGTAAGAAAGTGAAAATAAGAGGAACTGGAAGGGCTGGGGAAAGTGTAATTGAAACAACATGGTAGAGACAAACGATTTGCCCGCAACCGCCGTTTTGCATTTTCTGAACATGCATAAGAAACAGGTTGCTTTCCGCCTTGGAGTGAAGCACAGTGCACCAACTGAGAATGTTACTGATACACGCGTAGAGTAACAGGAGCAATCTTCATCGGATTTTACTCAGATAGTATCAACGGAACAGAGAAGTCAAGATCCCCAGGGCATGAATGTTGACCATGAAGAACAATACGCAAGTGCAGTGCTAACCCTGATATACTGTTCAAGGTGTTTTGACCTCTTAAGATTCTCCTGTCCTACCTCTGTTTGATGGGAAGGTACTACAAAATGGAAATTTGACACACTTGTAGGGGAGTTTTCAAAATTATAAATATGGTTTTATGTCATTTTTCCTGACGTCAGCACTTTTTAAAATTTTGCAGATTTCATAAGAATGCAATATTGATATATTCTAGTGAACAGATCATCTTTTACTTCGCTATTTTGGTATTTATTGATTAGTTGTTGAATTTCCTTGTATGTTTCAATTAGAAGACCTGGTCCCTAGGTCGAGTTAGCGTTAAAGTGGCCCAAAAAGGAAGTGGTTTCCCTCCAGTATTCCAGAACCGCCAGTACACTAATTACATCCGAACGGCATAGATTTTAAAAACGATTAGACACATGGAAACGGTCAATCTAACTATCACAGCCGAAACCTCGCTTTTATGAAATCAGCGACAATATCTTTCAGACAACTGTGCATCTACGTTGATTTGTAAGTTGAAACTGCCGCAACTGAACTCGAAGAAATATACGGAGTTTCCTTTACTCTTATATATTTAATTTAACTCGTATAACATAAGGAGACTAATATTTCTAACTAATCGATATATTACATTCGTCTTTACTCTTTCTCGGTTCTCTCTTGGTTCTTGGTTCGTGGTTCTTAGTTCATTGTTCAAAAACGCATATGTCTCATCTTATATACCCAAAATGACGTCAAGTCACGTGACTGGGTTGATGCACAAAGTAGATCCCAGACTACTTCCAGATCATGCGTCGAAGTCCTGTTTGTTGAGTACGTACCCGTTGCATTTGTAGAGTAAATTTTGCCTAAGAAAGTTTTGCTACTCATAGTTATGGGATTTGTCCTGATACCTATTTGTTTAGTAAAACTTTGTATGTACATGTCTATGGGCCGATCGGTATAATTGGGGTCCAAGGGTCATGAAATTTCCTTGATTATCAAACCCTAGTTCCTAGCTACTAATTCCTCGACTTCAAAAGCATACAGGAAGGCCAAGGGTTTACATTCTTTGGAAATTGGAAACCGTATCAATAGGCTGTGAACCTCCACATCTTAATGCACGTTTTATTTTCACCCCTCTCGTCGTCTCTCGACATTTTCACAAGTGAAGGACTCGATTCCTAAGTTGTCACGATCTGGTGTCATCTACATATTTCAGGGTCGTTACTGTAGCGTAACGTATTTTAGTCTGACGACTCGCAAATTTAAAAGACGCCTTGCTGATTATTTGGCTGTTACTGGGAATCTTCTCTCTATTCCCCTGTTTTCTTACATTAGCTCTCACTCTGTTCAATAGCCTCATCTGTTTTCTGAATCTGATTTTACGTTCTTAGCATCTGCCTCTTCTGAGTTCACTCTCCTTATCAAAGAAAGCCTTCTCCTAGTCAAACTTTGAATGAACCAGCATTGAAATACCACAAAGGTCTAAACACAACTGTCACACTTATCAAATTTCTCCCATGAGTCACATTTATTTATCCTTTATCAATATGTAAATTGTTTATTTAGGCCACTAGGTCCTTTAATATCGTATTCGCTTTAGAGTTTTGTAACAAGTGAAATGCCAAGCGGAAAACACAATCTGCTTATAAAAAAATACAGCCAGGCTAAGTATCTTTAACGAAAGAGACATTGATTTTTTGATTTTTCCCCTTTTACTAAAAACTAAACTAACGTTTTTTCGTCAAACAGAGCTGTTGACATCTTCAGAGTAAATATAAACTGTATACCACTAAGTAGAAGAATATATGTTCTGTACGATCTGTACGATGAAGAGAAAAATTTAAACACGTTAAAGTTTCTTATACCCTAAGGAATGCATCGAAAGATTGTTTATTTGATTTATCGTCTTAAACGTTTAATGCTCTTCAATATGTTGCATATGGGCAACATGTCGAGGCGTTGCTGTTTATTACAAAAAAACATGATACGTGTTGTATTTGTAGGCATCGAACCTGGTGATTTCTCGCGCTTAAGGCCACTCCTGTACCATATTTATGATTTTTATATAACAAAGAAACTGAAAAAGGTAGAGGTATTGGTAAAGTTTTGATTTAACCCTTAAACTCGTTATGGAAAGTATGGTTCACTCTTTGGTAATGGTAATAGCATCGTTTCAAGTGCGAGAGGTTCCTGGTTCAATTCTTGCTATCGTCATTGCATTCCCTTTTCTATATACGTAATCAAAATTAGTAAGTCAATTAGTAATTAAATTAAATTAAATTAATGTTGATTAAAAATGTGAAACTACTGGTCAACTATACTCAGAAAATAATCAAACAATCGGGCGCGTCCGAATTCATGATCAGCATTCTCCACGAGTCTCTGCTCTTCATCAAATTCTGGAGATCGGGTATTGGAAGACCTGTGTCTTTCTGGAGCAGGGTAGCATAGTCCAGCGTGACAATATATACTAAATTCAAAGGTACGTTTTGATTAAAAAAATTACCTAATATACCTAATATACATAATATACCTAATATAGGCCAGCTAAAAGGTTTTGATTGAAAATGACATATTAAAAAATATAAACTATATGTACCCTATAGTCATTTAGTTTTATATATATATGAACAACTAGTATATTGTTTTATTTACATAAACAATTCTCAAAGAGTGGAGCATTACCACAATAGCTTGCAATTTAACAGCGCTGACCGAATTCCAACTCACGACCCTATGGTTACTAAACCAACGCCTTAACCATTGGACAATCAGGTCCAAAAGCTAAGGCGGAGATTTTTAGTGTCAATATTTTCGCGAATTCTCCTCCAGTCAGTGGGTACGGGGAAATTAATTCATTACTATGTATTGCGTTTCAGCTTTGAGCCATCATACTTATACGCAAAGGAGAAAGCTGGCTATTAGAGTATTTATAGATATATACCCGGCATTCTCCTATATATGTGCCCGCAACACGGATTCACGTACTACTAAACTCTTTTAGCTTCGAAAGTTGAACCCACACTGAATCGTTGTAAATGATATTAACTCAACTTAGTTTGAGGCCAAACGTTTTGCGTAGTTTGGGAAAATTTTTCGTAGTTATTAATGCAAAATGTGTTCTTGTAGGAAATGGGTGCACATCCGTATCTTGGCATTCTTGTGGTGATATTTGCATTTATGCAGGTAAGTTTGGAAGTAACAATATTTTTTAAATATGTTAATGTTTTTTTAGTGAAGAAAAGAAGAAAGACGTGAGGAAGAAAGATATCTAGAAAGAGAGAGCGAAGTAGAATTTTAAAAAAAGATAAATTGGTGAATTGTTTTATTTTTAAAATGAAGGAGAGAGAGAGAAAGAAAGAAAGAAAGAAAGAAACAAAGAAACAAAGAAAGAAAAGAAGAAAGAACAGATAGAACAGGAATTAAGGAAAAGGAAGAAAACAAAGAATTTATGTGAAAATCTCCAATGGATAGAAATACTAAGGGAAGGAGAAAGGCTTTGAGAAATGAGAAAATATAAGAAGGAAAAAGTGAAGAAATAAATAAGTGAATAATGATGTTATTGAAGTACCAAAAGTGTATTTTGGGACATCGAATTTCTTCCCATTTATTTATCAAATGTCTATAAAAGAATAAGACTTGTTTTATTTAGCGTTTAAATAATGTTTCTACCGAATAACATAAAGCATGAATTTTTTTTTAGCTTTGGGTACGTTTTTGTTTTATTCTCTGCAGCCAGTCTTCGCTATGTTCCGGCCAAGCCCTTCCAGTTCAAAGTAAGTATACTTGCTTACTATAATTCCACTGGCTATCTATTACTTAACACACGCATATGTGGTCGTAGTTATTGACTTTCTATGCTTCAAGGAAACCCTAACAGACTGTAGTCTCACAGTTATAAGATCTGATCACATTTGGTTCTGAAATATTTTCTTTAACCACAAACGTATTTTTATTCAAACTGTTTTGTAAATAGCCTTAAATAACAGATCCATAAGTGAATACCAAAACAAATTTCATTGCATAGTCGTCCTTTTGGTCCGTACAAAGAACGATGTAAGGTTAAGTCAAACTCTTTTTTAAGAACAAGATAAGAAAAGGTAGGAGTGAGTACAACTATACAATACAGTTATTACACCAACTCCCCAAACAACACAAACTTCGAACTTGTTCTATTATCCAACTGCATCAATCCCTTCTGTACATCAATATAAGACTTTCGCCATAAAACTCTGAATCGTCTTTCAGTCACTCACTGTAGTTGCAAACACAGAAGTGATGCATCATGTACAACATATGCATCAGAGCACTAGGTTCAAAGTATTATAAAAATACCAGTATTTCACAGCGTTACTATTATTTGGTTTTATTAAGAAACCGACAAATTAAAGACGGTGTTAGAATTTTTTTTTTCCATCTACAGTTATTCTTTAAGGGAGATGAAGAGCCAATGTAATTTGGAAAGCTCCTGTATATCGTTAATATTATTATTATTATTATTATTAATCCTTAGTTTATTATTACATCATATATACTTCAATATATATGAATTCCTCACTTAAGAAACGATAATACCATTATAAATTTATTAAACTGTCGCAATAGAAATTAATTAAATTGATCAATGTTGCGTGGCATTTTATCATAAGGAAATATCAGTAAAGTTGAGTACCAGTACAAATTGTTAATTCCGCAGCTGACTATTACCCAAAAATTGAATTACTTATAAATCAGATTTGGTATACAAAACTGCAGTGTTACTAAAATGACCTAGGAATTTTGTACTTCTGGGGACATTGGATATTAGAATACGGTCATGTTGCCGTATGGGAACTTTGCCAAGCTTAAATGCAGATATTTATCAAAATAAAGACGGAAAGAAGATGCGTGAACCCAAGTATAAACTGTTTAGGAAGTATTACAGTGAGTCTCATCACTTATACGGATTTGTTCCTTGTATCTACCCGATATAAGTCAGTAAGGAAGTACGTCAACAATGTCTACTAGCAGTGCTACACGTTTACATGATGGATGATATTTAATAGAAGCTACATTCTTATAGCAATAATAGCTGGGCATTAAAGTTTAAACATATTAGTACCGTCTCATGCTGGAACATCATCATCATCAATAATCCACTGCAGTTCTCTCCTGAAAGAATGGATCTGACCAGTTCTACCTTGTTGTCAACTTTGTGGTACCATTTGATCTTCCTCAGCACTTGTCTGCCTCGTCTCTCTTTTGTTTTCTTTGTCTCCCTCTCTTCCTGTGATCATCCGTTGGTGACACGTTAGGTACCTATTATGTTCACCTATGTTCTTTCGTTCTCATGAGATGGCCAGCAAATCTGCATATCGTCCCTTTAATTATCTCGTGAGTAACCTTTTGCTTTATCCATACATTTCACATTTTATATCAAAGACTGTTGTTTAGTTTTCTTTTTTCATATTTCTTTGAGCTCCTGAAAATTTCTTGTCCCTTTTTGTTGCTAGGGCCCATGTTTCAAAGTCATATGTCACAGGATCTATCTTTTGGGACAGATGTAGATTCTAAAGTCTTTAGTAGCTAATAAATGCTTTCTGCGCTGTTGTGATTGTTCTCTTGATCTCTTCGTCTTGGTTTGTCCGTTGTAGACTGCTTGTTAATTGACGATGTACAAAGTTCATTATCTGCTCTGTTTGGTAGTCATTTACTTTTTAGGACGAGAGGTTCTTCTCTGTTTACTCTTTCCCTTGGATTTGCTGCAGTTCATCTTCAAACCTATGTACTTACTTTCAACATCTAGTTTATTTAAGATTTGTTCAAGTTCCACTGCCGAGTTAGAAACAATTACAATATTGCCAGAAAATTCAATGTGTGTCACTTTAGTTCCATTAAAGTTAATATAGAAATAAAAATATTTGACAATGTCATAAAATTTGAACGTGGTAAGTGATACAAAGGATTTTATCTATTGCTTATAATAAGTATCAAAGTCAAGAAAAGTATGAAATTGTCCTGTTACTTCCTGTTTCTTTCCTTTCAAACACTCAGTGATGTCAAAGAGCTGCCTTAAAGTTCTAAACTCTTCTACAACAGATAACGTAACTGTATTCAATAATTATTTACTAAATCAAAATATAAGTAAATATCATTTTGCACCATGCTTCCATATGAGAATATTGCCAGCTAAGGTGTTAAATAGTAATATTTTCAAAATTGCTACATATTTGTAATCTTTAAAGAACAGCTTTTACAACACATTTAGTCTGCAAAGGTGCAAGCATCTTTGGAAGTATCTCAACTGCACATAAAGAATTTGCCTACTTGTTAAAAACATTGTTCTGGCTTTCTCTTGCCTTTCGGCATTCGACACGCTGAAGAAGAGGCACCAGAATGTAGGATATGACAATCAGAAATCGGTAAAAGAAAAATAGGAAGGTTACTAGTAAGTTACATATATAGACAGTGCAATGATAGGCACTGATTGGGAAACTCTTAGTAAAAATCGTATAAAATGGGTTAGAGGATTGTGCGAGAATTATAATGGTGCAAGATCAGTTAACGGCTCGTTATTCACTTCGCCGTTTGAAATTGGTTGAGTTTATTTTATGTGCTTGCATCCACTTTTTGCTCCTTATTAATGTAAACGTCTTGCTTGTAGTCCTTAAATCCATCCATACCAAGAAGGTTCAAGAGTCAACATGGTCCAGAACAAGACCATTTCTATTCTATAAGCAAAAAGCAATGTATTCAAACCTTTTCATTCCTATCGTGTAATAAGAGAAATTTGCTGTGGTTTGATGGTAGTTATGAGGGATAGTGCTTTAATGAAAAAACATCTCCGGTGGCAACGAAATCAGTATCAAAGCACATTATCGTAAGTTCAACAAGCCTTCTAAGAACGCACAGGCCACGACTTTACATTTACGCCTTGATTGTTACTTAGCTAGTTAGCTAGGGATTGTAACAAGCAAAAAACTGAACGCCATTTTGAATATATTACATTGGACAACAAGTTTAATGCCACAGTGAATTACATGAAGTTTTGCAATCATTTTTCTCAATATTTCGTATCTTCACTAAGATACATGATCATCTCTCGTGACTATGTATTTTAGTCAAGATACGAAATATTGAGAAAAATGAAAGCAAATTTTCTTGTAATTCAGTAAAGAACAGCAACGCCCAGCAAAGAATGCGCATATGAAACATGTTGAAGATTGAATTTGAAGATGTTTCTTGTAATTCTCTTTGAACGCCATTTGTTGATTTGCGCATAATCCTTACCTTACAAAATTAGTCATGCTCTTAGTACGATCAATCAAGTATTTAGTATGTTATCTTTTCCTGTCAATAGGCAATTGTTATACCCTGTGGATTTACACCTTCATCTTCAGACGAAGACAAAAATACTGCCATTAATAACTGTAAAGAAATTGAAGGTCTATTGTTAACCAAAGGTGTTCGGGTTGAGAGTGATTATCGAGAAAATTATTCAGTAGCATGGAAAATCAGTTATTGGGAACTAAAGGTTGGTGATGAATTTCATAGAATTAGTTGGATTTGTAAATAAGAGGTATGATAATTGACTGTAGAAAGTTACGACATTGAATCTTGTCCGTCATCAATGTTGTGGAAGAAGGACAAAATGGACGTGCACCAGCATATCGCATTTAGTTTCCATGTAATAATAAACTACAGCAGTTTAAACCAAAGCAACTAATACTTACTGGTAAAAGTGTGACTATATGAAAAACATACAAATTAGTTACTCATATTTGTAGCTAAATAACATATATAAATACAATTATTGCTAACGATAAAACAAACCCTCCTTCGTTGATTTCAGTCATTCTATTGACTGTTACATCCGTATGATAATGTATATATGACAGACCTGTCATTCCCCAAGGCCTTTAGAAGAAAGATACATCTTGTGGTAATGAAGTTGAGAACAAAAGATGATAGTCTTTCTAGTTTTGAGAAGAAATTACAAGTGGTCATTAAGGGCACTATTGTATTCTTGGAGAAGGGTAAACTAATATACTATAATAATAGATGAAATATGGTATCTTCCATAGTAGAAGTCAATCCTGCAAGGGAAGCGGTCAACTAACGCCTACGAGCTAAGTCTGTTCCAAAGGAAACATTGACCACCAGCTTCCAAGATTTCACTATTCCTTATGATGCCCTTTTTCAACATGCAAGGTTTAGAGGTACCCAAAGGTGTCGTATAAAAATTACCCAAAGATCAATACAGTACACAGACTGGATGAGAGATGCCACCTCTATATGACAAATACCTTAGGGACATTTGACCCTGAAACAGTTGCTAATTAGTCAATTAGTACGATTTTTGTCCTCATATGTGTCATCCTTATTTAAAATTTTCACAAAATTGAGACTGGAGTTCAGACCCCCCGTTTTTTAACTTTAGACCGTAATGATGACCCCCCTCCCCGTTTATTCAGACCACCTCGTTTTTTCGGCACTCCAGAGTACTTTATCAGTTTAAAATTTATGAAAAAATACTACTATCTGATGTGCAACCTTCTTACTGCATGTGCCTTTTGTATCTACGTGTCAAACAGAACGTAATTAATACGAAATAGCCTTGAAGTGGCAATTATTGGCAAATAACAACAGCGAAAAGACACGTTTTCAACATTGCATACCTTAATTTTGCCGTCTTCCTCTGGACCATCCGATTGACCGCTTGCTATAATGGATCCATTCGGATGGACTGTAATACTGTTAATGGAAAAGAATTTGATAACATTCTCATTTTACAATTACAGAACATCAGGAGTCCACGAAATAGCGAAACCATAATTGTACAGCGCATCCCCGTTTATCCGAATGGCATGAACATACATGTGCGGTGAACTGTTCGGATAAGCCGAAAATTCGGATAAACGAGAACGGAATTTTGAATAACCATGATGGCTTATTTTACGTTCAAATTGATGAAAAATACGCTACCGTCGTGCCGAATGGCTAAAACGGAGACAAAGAAAAACAGAAATGGCCATGCACCGTTTAATGAACATATGTGTTACATGAAAAATAAAAGCGATCCCACTTGCAATAAAATTCTGCCGCGCATAAACAGACACCCCTATTACTTAAACAATTCGGTCTTATTCTGCTTGATTGAAAGGGGAAAGCGAAATTTTCAATATTAAAATTTTTCTCGGTTTGAGGTGTTCGGATAAACGAGGATGTACTGTACTTAAAAGCGATTTCCGTCTGACACTCCGTAAAGCACAAACCGTCTGTTGTGATACCAACTTTCGATGAGGTTTTTCACTTTAATGGTGGGCAATCCACCTCTCTCTGACTCTCTGGTTATGCAGTCCAAATATCCAGCCTCTCTTCTAGATTGTATCTTAGGATATTGCTCTAAAGCTAATGAACGGTTGATTTTAAGGTTGCGGTTTGTCCTCTCAACATCCTTATTCATCTGAACTCAGCATATAACAATAATAAGAATGGATCAAAATGGGTGAACGCCTATTGATAAAAACATAGAACTGACCAGACCATAAAAAATGTGTTTGGCTCATTCAAAAACATGACAGTGGGATATAATGTTTCATTTATTCCATTTCGATTCCTCCTGATGATTTTTACTATAACGGGTGTTAGACGAAAAAAAAGGTTTCACGTGCCATGAAATCTCTCAATTTTGTTAAGTACTATCATTAGCATTGTAGGGGCGTATTGTAAGATAAAACATAAATTGTGACTGCAATCACATTCAGATAAATAACAGCTGCAGTTCTTACTGACATTGTTAAAGGGTGAATACTGTAGCAGAAAAATAGATTGTAAAGGAACGATATCTACAAAATATCTAAAAACATTGGCAAAAATAACTAGAAGTGACTGGTGTTTCTAATCATATTTCGAGGATTGGCCTATTTCTTTACTAGTGAAATAGTATCCTTGGTTTATTTCGTTCCTACTATCCCTGTGCCTGCGTAAATTTTCTTACTTTTTGAAGTCTTGACCAGTACACATGTAATCGTCAGTAAAACATGTCATTAAGATCATATCAATTTCCAGTATCGTATTAAATCAAACCAAGCCTATCCCCTCCGACATGATATTTTATCAATGTAACCACCCACTATCCCC
>JAAAKM020073195.1:9273304-9408304 GCA_010016025.2 Alatinidae sp. Z8VKAUB7J3 | reverse complement strand
GATTTAAGTAGCTTTCTTCAAGAATTTGCAAGCGATCGTCTTAGCATTGACCGACAAATGAAAGGGTGAGTAGCTGCATGATTCGTATTTTCTTTAGATGGATGAAAACACTTAATCGACTAATATCTGGCAAACCAGATTAAAACAGTAGAATCATTGGACTCAGATCAGTTACTGATGAATTTGTAACAAGGCCCCAAAAGATGTTGGAAACGAGACTGCAGAGCTTTTTGGTTGTCGTTGATTCTCTTGCTAAAAGCTATTCCAACCTATTTTTTCATGTAATAGCACATGAACAGTGCATCTTTACATAGAAACTGCTACAACACAATAATAAATGAAAGAAAATTGTTACAACTGGCAGTTAGACAACAGAGAGTCAAAGCTGACGTGAATATTTTACTGGTTTCACCGAAGAGAAGGAGACAATATGCGAGTTCTTTAATTCAACCTCAATGATTAAGTAGTTTAGTGTAGTTTTCGGGAAACTGCTTTGATCAAAAATTTTCTCCTAAGATTCAAAAACTAAAACAACAAAATCTTACCTTCAAGTTAAATACATATTTACAGCTATCTCTATTTACAAATTACACAATAAAGAGCATGGAGATGTTTGAAGTTTGATACTGTGATAATGGAGGTTTTTTCTGGCTGAAATCTCCTGCGAATACGAGAGACGAAATTATAATACTCAGTTTGTATACGTCCCCTGTTATATGTGAAAGGGGATATTCAAAAGGCCATCAAATGTAAACTAGACAGCTCAGAAAGCAGCTAAAAAGAAACGATATGAAAAACGATATACGTAATTAGCTATTTACACGATAACAGTAATTAGGAAATAAAGAGAAACTATCAATTATTCAGAGCATATTGGACTATGTACCAACATAGAGGCAACGAAGCAACTGCAATAAAAGCAATGAAAAAGAACCTGTCCTGGGAATAAAGGAAGGGGTCCTAGTAATCAAATACCTCCCATGAGCGGTGGGCCTGACTTTGAAACTACCCTTAATAAACACTTAAGCCCCCAAACACGCTAACTAATACATAAATGGCAGCTGGAGCGTCCAGGGGCAATACCCCTCAATTTAGGCTACCGGGCAGAGAAGCAAGCCATGAGGCAGGCTCAGCAGCCCAGTAGGACCGCCTCTAAGGTATCACAGGAAGGATCTGTCATCAATGAGAACAGATACTACATCCATTTCTTGCCAAAAGGCCTGGTTGGGAAACCCTGTCACAAGGAATACATTTTTATTTTTAGTGATGGAAGTTTTAGAGACGCTGTTAACTGTAAGAAAACCTTATCTAAAAAAGTTTTTAGAAAAAAATTGTTAAAAATAAAATAGTTTAACACACTCCTCTCCTTTTTGTCTAAAATATAAGCGCCCGGAGCGTTTATTCGAACAATTATTATATCTTAGAGGAAAGAGCATTACATACACGCTGCTATACATAAATTAGCTTAAACTGAAACTTTTTACCCGTGATCGGCTCTTCTACGCATGCACGTATTCCTACGTATCGAGGTTCTCAATTACCATGACTAAATATCAAAAAAGAAAGGTAACGCGTATCCCCGAGTGGCTATCAGCCTTGATAGCGGCGAATCCTTCCGGTAAACAAACGACAAAGTAACTAACATACAAAAACAACACGAAACTCCCCGAACCAATTAAACGTATCACACCCAACTTACTCTTCGTCTAATGCCCGTAAATTTCTGTTTACAGTCCAAACATTCCTTGACTCGTTCATCGGGAACCCAAACAACCGTGTTTGTGATGTTTTGAAGGTCCTGCAGGAAACGGAACGAAGAACAAAATTATAATGTATACCAAAAGCTCTTTCTAATTATGTCTTTTCTTCCTAGGGAGCCCTACACGGTAATGCCCCAATGAAAATTTATTAAAACCCTAATTACGACCGAATGACTCGGTTAAAAGGGTTTATGGACGTCGTTAAGGGTATTTTCAGCTGATTCCAAAAAATCTAACCCTGAAAGTGACGGTATCGTGGCAATACCATATGTCTTCACTCCCCAATGAGTGGTTACAGGTATCAATTGTTCAACAGCGGAGATCTGACATGCGCATCAATTATAGAGCAAAATCGAATGTGCCTGAAATAAAAATGGCGCTTTACAAATGAAGCATACAGTTTTGTTGCCTATCAACTCCCTTCTCTTCTGTCTCAATGGATTGCCTATCAAGTCCCTTCTCTACCGTCTAAATGGATTGCCCATCAAGTCCTTTCTCTACCGTCTTAACGAATTGCCTATCAACTCCCTTCTCTACTGTCTTAACGGGTTGCCCATCAACCCCCTTCTCTACCGTCTAAACGGATTGCCCATCAAGTCCTTTCTCTACCGTCTTAACGGATTGCCTATCAAGTCCCTTTTCTACCATCTTAACGAATCGCCTATCAAGTCCTTTCTCTACCGTCTTAAAGGATTGCCTATCAAGTCCCTTCTCTACCGTCTAAACGGATTGCCTATCAACTCCCTTCTCTACCGTCTTAACGGATTGCCCATCAAGTTCCTTCCCTACCGTCTTAACGGATTGCCTATCAAGTTCCTTCACTACGGTCTTAACGGATTGCCTATCAAGTCCCTTCCCTACCGTCTTAACGGATTGCCCATCAACTCCTTTCTCTACTGTCTTAACGGATTGCCCATCAACTCCCTTCTCTACCGTCTAAACGGATTGCCCATCAACTCCTTTCTCTACCGTCTTAACGGATTGCCTATCAAGTCCTTTCTCTACTGTCTTAACGGATTGCCTATCAACTCCCTTCACTACGGTCTTAACGGATTGCCTATCAAGTCCCTTCTCTACCGTCTAAACGGATTGCCTATCAACTCCCTTCTCTACCGTCTTAACGGATTGCCCTCCTTGACGACCAAGTAGTCTAGAACTAAGGTGGCGCTCATTAATTGAACTATTTGAACAAATCTGACGTCATTGCTAATCGAAGCTCATTGCTCCCCCTGCTGGAGTAGAAGCTATCCTGCAGAAAGCTATGCTCAAACCTCGCCAAAAAAGAGACTTGTCACTGTCTTTACAAAATCAACAACAAAAAAGATGCTTCCATTCGTCAGCGTCACAGAGCCAGTGTTTTTGGCTTTCAGGTGTTCTCAACTCAACCTCTGGATACGATGTCAAGCGCCTGTAGTGGGCACTCTTGAACCGACTATACACGCAATTGATCTCGCACCTTCATATTTCTGTGTATGTGGTGATATACAGGTTATAACTTCAGACATTTTTGATAACAGGAGCCGCATATGCAATATCAGACTTAAGAGCCTGCCTCAAGAGCTACACTCCTTTGCCAACGCAACTACTGTTGAAAGTCGAGCTAGATGCATTGCCACCGGAATAGGGGTGGTCACCCGAACTATGGCACTCTACGTTTCAATTACTTACTGTAGGTTTCTGCCAATTTGCTGGTTGATATGCAAATGATACCGTACATTTCATGCACTATTCATTTGTGCTATTTGTTATAGATAAATTTTCAAAATGTTTTTTGACAGTTTGCCGCCCCTTACTTTTACAACCATTCCCACACCGCACGTAATCTTAGAACCATTCAAGCGCCGCTGGCAGGAGGGGTAACTGCCCAAAGGCCTAGGCTTCAGAGGAAGCTAACAGAAATGCAAACGTAAATATATTAATTAGCCCCCTAGATTGCATGGTGTGTTTCTCCAGCTAATGAGGGTCCATAGGTATTGCTCTCCTAGGCTCATAGCTGACTCTGGATCTCCCTGACCACTATAAAGCATGGAAGTTTAGGTATATCAGCATCAATATAAGTAAAATATCATTCTAGATGTTGTTTTCTGGTTTATTTAGAGACATGGAAAGATAAAAATAAATTGAGAACGAATCATATATATTTCATAGTATCTAATGAAGATGAGCCGATGATGCGTAATCAACACAGAATTTAATTTAGTGGGACTAAATCTGATAGACCTATATACCATGGACTCAGACGACCATGGTTCTGTAATATACCCTCGGCAGACGTAGGCTCTTGATAATGGATCCATACGATAGACATGTTTAGAGGACATGTCTGCTTGATCTTTATTGTCAAACAATACCTTTGATTAAACGAGAGAAAGATTTCTTTGATTCTACGAATTATGCGATTCTTCATCAACAGCCGTCCGATGGAGTCTATTCTTTTATTTTGAATATTGTTAATTTGCACCCTGGCACAGTCTAATTTTAATTAGTACAGCTAGAAATTGAAAAGGCACTTAGCAACGCATAACCTGATCATACTGTTGTCTGAAGCGTTTGTCTCCAAACGAATTACGAGATGTCTTGAATAGTTGCAGCACCCTGGCAACTTCTCCTATAATTCTACAATTTCTTATGGAAATAAAATTAGAAATAAGTGACTCAAAACATCAGGGAATTCCAACAATAAGAGGGAACAAAACCCTCTACTATATTGCAGCGTACAAGTCTACTTTAATTAAAGCTTTTTAATCCCCACGAGTTTGCACCTGGTTAGGATATTTTCGTTTAAACGTGGAAATTGAGTGGTCTGCGACATGGTCTTGCAAACTTTAGTCATTACCGTCCTTAGTAATACGCTATATGGGTAAATTTAAATGAGGCATTTTATTGATTGCCAGAACTTGAATTTTCTGAAAATTTTCTGAAACCTGATTAAGGTAGCATGCGGGCAACTAGGGCCTTTCTTGTTATCAAGTCACACAAAAATCAAGTGAAACATCGCAATCTCATTTTCTTTGCAAAATAAATTCTCCATTTTCTTTAGTACAGTCTCAGTAATGTTATTTGAGGGTAGATGTACTGTGTCAAATATGCCTTATTAGCCTATTTTGAACGCTTTGTGCACCATCGAACGTACGCATCTAGAGTAAGCAAACTATGTCAAATATGCCTTATTAGCCTATTTTGAACGATTTGTGCACCGTGGAATGTTTGCTTCTGCTTAATGCAAACTATGTCAAATATGCTTTATTAGGCTATTTTAAACGCTTTGTCCACCATGGAATGTACGCATCTAGTGTATGCAAACTATTTCAAACTTGCCCTATCAGCATATTTAAACGCTTTGAGCGCCATGGAGTGTACGCATCTAGTGTATGGAAACTGTGTCAAATATGCCTTATTAGCCTATTTTGAACGCTTTGTGCACCATCCAACGTACGCATCTAGTGTAAACAAACTATGTCAAATATGCTTTATTAGCCTACTTTGAACGATTTGTGCACCGTGGAATGTTTGCTTCTAGTGTATGCAAACTATGTCAAATATGCTTTATTAGGCTATTTTGAACGCTTTGTGCACCATGGAATGTACGCATATAGTGTATGCAAAGTGTGACAAATATGCCATATTAGCTTATTTTGAAAGCTTTTTGCAGCATGGAATGTACGCAACTAGTGTATGCAAACTATGTCAAATATGCCATATCAACCTATTTTGAATGCTTTGCGCACCATGGAGTGTACGCTTCTAGTGTATGTAAACTATGTCGAATATGCCTTGTCAGCCTATTTTAAACGCTTTGTGCACCATGGAATGTACGTATCTATTTTAAGCAAGCTATGTGAAATATGCCTTTATAGCTGATTTGAACGCTTTGTGGACCATAGAATGTACGCATTTAGTGTATGCAAACTATTTCAAATATGGCTTATTAGCCTATTTTGAACGCTTTGTGCAGCATGGAATGTACGCTTCTAGTGTATGCAAAATGTGTCAGACATGCCATATTAGCCTACTATGAAGGCCTTGTGCAACATGCAATATACGCATCTAGTGTATGCAAACTATGTGAAATATGCCATATTAGCCTATTTTGAACGCTTTGTGCACCATGGTATACACGCATCTTGTGTAGGCAAACTATGTCAAATATAGCTAATCGGCCTATTTTGAACGATTTGCGCACCATGGAATGTACGTATCTTGTGTATGTAAACTAAACTATTTCAAATATGCCTTATCAGCCTATTTAAACGCTTTGATCACCATGGAATGTACCTTCTAGTTTATGCAAACTATGTGTAAATGTGCCTTATTAGCCTATTTTGAAGGCTTTGTGCACCATTGAATGTACGTCTCTAGTGTATGCAAACTGTGTCAAATATGCCTTATTAGCCTAATTCAACGTTTTGTGCAACATGGAATGTACGCTTCTAGTGTATGCAAACTATGTCAAATATGCTTTATTAGGCTATTTTGAACGCTTTGTGCACCATGAAATGTACGCATCTAGTGTATGCAAAGTGTGACAAATATGCCATATTAGCTTATTTGAACGCTTTTTGCAGCATGGAATGTACCCATCTAGTGTATGCAAACTATGTCAAATTTCCCTTATTAGCCTACTTTGAGCGCTTTGTGCACCATGGACTGTACGCATCTAGTGTATGCAAAATATGTCAAATATACCTTATTAGCCTATTTTGAACGATTTGTGGACCATGGAATGTACGCATCTGGTGTGTGCAAACAATGTCAAATATGCCTTATTAGCCTATTTTAAAGATTTTGTGCACAATGGAATGTACGATTCTAGTGTTTGCAAACTTTGTCAAATTTGCCTTATTAGCCTATTTTGAATGCTTTGTGCACCATGGTATGCACGCATCTAGTGTAGGCAAACTATGTCAAATATAGCTAATCGGACTATTTTGAACGATTTGTGCACCATGGAATGTACGTATCTTGTGTATGTAAACTAAACTATTTCAAATATGCCTTATCAGCCTATTTAAACGCTTCAAAAAAAGTGGGCTTTACTTTTGTTAGATGCCATTGTCAACATCGTGCAAACAACAAAAGATAAAAATATTCATGTCATCGTAGTAGACTTTAGTACAAGCAACGTTGATTTTCATTTTGAGCTGCAGAAACGACAATTAAACTACACTTTGATATCAGTTTGGGGGAGATTCAATAAAGTCAAGGGCATCAATAAGGCAGCAAGGTCCATCGGTGATCCAAACAGCATAGTGTTTACTATTGATCTTCATCTACAGTTGCCGATTTTCCTATTTGATGAAGTACGGAAGGTAATAGAAAGCAAATTATGTTTTGTTCCTATCTACATTTTGACTATCCCTCTTCCTTCGTATCGAAGGCTGCACCTTGTGGAATCGGTTGCTCACCATAATCTCATTACTGAGTTTGTTTTGTTCAAAAATGCTTAGATTTTTCTATACTAGTGCTTTGTGCAGCAAATATCGACATTATATTATGTTTGGATGGTAATAGTAAAGTTATAGAGTAATGACTGCATTCTGTGAAACCGAAATGCAACATGATGCTCGATTGTTTGTCGTGTATTTTCACTACAGTAGGACCTCTGACACTTTATTTTGCCACAGAGATATTTAAAATGTAATCTTAAGACTGAATTCAGCCCTATTAAGGCACCGAGCAGTGGATCACAAGGCATGGCTAATAGGCCCACGGCTGTGAATATTGTTTAACAACATTTGAATGCTTTTTTCTAAGTTGCTGAAACTTTTTTACTTTTCCTAACCTTTATCTGGCCAACGGTTGGTAAGAAAAAATTTGCCGTTACGTCCTGTGGTATGGTCACGTGACTCTGATAAGAAAGTTGACCGTATATGGTGAAAAGTTACAAAGGGCCACACCTCGAGATGTTTTTTATGAATTTTGCAAACATTTTGTAGAATCATCTAAAATTAAGGTCTTGATACATTTCAAACTCTAACTAACACTAATGAGGTGGTAATTATCGATTTTGATGACGTCATATTTCCACTACTACGTTTTTGACAAATTTATATCTAAAAACCATATAGAACGATCCCAAATATCTAAATTAGGCTAAATAGCATTTAAAACAGGTACAGCTACATGTTATTGTTTAAAAAGAATGCATATTTTGAGACAAAATAAACACATTCAATTTAAAGTCGTTTAGCTGCGATCGTTGAGACTTCTCATCTTCACTATTGGTTCAGAAATTTGTCATGACTACTTGTGTTTCTCAGGTATTGAGAATAGTTCGAAAATTGCTCAGCAATATAAGATTAGTGACACATTTAAAGAAAACGATTATTGGTTTAATTTCCGAATACATGTTTCGGATATCCTCTATCCATTTTCAGTTGAAACTAATTTACAGGAGCATTCTACACAATTTATTTACGTTTGAACTATTGACAAATGTTACTCTACTTACAGAAAAAAGGTGGTAATAACAAGTTAAAACAGAAACTAAGCTTGAAAAGGGTTTTTACAATTAATAAACAAAACACGGAAAATTAAAAATACACGACACATGGACGTAAAGTAATACTAAACACTTAAACTAATGTTGCTGTGTGTGACTTGGGTGTTAAGGTCTGGCCTCTCCCAATTTATATATAATGCTTCCTTTATTTCAAGGTGATAATTGCTGGAAGCATTATCCAGAATAAAAAAACACACTCTTCGTTGCATTTTTCATTGCAAGACGGAGAGGTATCTAAGTGCTTATAGGTATTAGAATTCCTATCCGCATACAGATGTTCCCGTACCCGCGTTGACCAATGCCTACAGCTTTCGTCTATATAAACGGAATTACATCCCGCATATGAAAATTTGTAGACAACGCGTGATTGTAGAAACGAGGGGATAGAATTCTTAGCACTAAAAAAGTTCTTGGTCTTAAAGGACGTAAAAACTAGCCTTGCATTTAGATCTGTGCAAAAGTTTCTTGCAAGTCTTCTACTTAAATTACCTGCATTATCTATGCCCTCCTTTGCGGTAGCTCTACATTCTTCAGCGATACCTGAGCCTTCTAATGAGCGATCGCTAAAAAACGAAAATTTAAGCACTGGACGAGAGTTATTACTCTGTAAGCAAAATGGTATAAATGACAAAACTAAAGGTTTTTAAGGTAATTGAATTACAACTGATAATTTTCTTATGACCGTACTTCTGTGTTTACCATTAACCTTCTGCTCAATATTAGTTTAATAAGATCGATGAGCATATTCAGCAGTAATATTGATAGTCACTCATCTTTTCGAGTGAAACAAACTTTAGTCTGAAAAATAATAAACAAGTTATTATTTTGAACGAAACGTTTACGAAGCCTTCGTTGTTTATCTTTCCATACCTTACATTATCAAGCCATATCAAAATCCTGTTTTTAAAAGGAAGCTAAAAGTTTGACATGGTATAGTAGTCGTCTATTTAAAATTTTTTGTAAGCTAATCATGTATGCAAGCTAATCATAGTAGCACACATATTCAATTACCTGCGTAACTTTAGATTTTCATCACAATGACTTGGATAAGATATTCCGTTCCATTCTTTGCGACTTGTTCGTGGTATGTATTCCATTTGTCGCGCTCTCGATTTTCTTTTCTTGTCGTCATGTTCTCGGTTTTCTTTGTCTTTCGTCATGTTCTCGGATTTCTTTGCCTTTTGTCATGTTCTGGGTTTTCTTTACCTGTCGTCATGTTGTCGGTTTCTTTGTCTTTTGTCATGTTCTCAGTTTTCTTTGTTATTCGTCATGTTTTCGGTTTTCTTTGCCTTTCGTCATGTTCTCGGTTTTCCTTATCTTTCGTTATTTTCTCTGTTTTTCTTGCCTTTTGTTATGTTCTCAGTTTTCTTTGCCTTTCGTAATGTTCTCGGTTTTCTTTGCCTTTCGTCACATTCTCGGTTTCTTTGTCTTTCGTCACATTCTAGGCTTCTTTATCTTTTTAATTCATGTTTCATACTTGCATGTACTTCCTCCAGTTATATGCTATTGAACTGCACAATAGGAGTTTGCCCTTACCTTACCAAGCATTGACTCCTTTGCGTTTGTAGTGTTAGCTTAACTCTAAGTAATAACATATTGTCAATACTGATGACATATTAATCTTGGGACCAGATCCTTGAACAGCGCTTGTGGAAACAATAGTGGTTACTACGATAGCTCTGTGAGAACTATATTTTATGATCTGAGCAAAAGGCAGTTGGCTGGAGAATATGGTGTTGACTGACTCATTCTAATTCAAATTTGATGTCTACATGCAATTTTATACTGTAATACCATGAACAAAACTGATAGCACAATTCACTTTTATACACAAATGTTGCCTTTATTCAACTAGTATCCCGTCACCTAAAAATTTAAAAGGAAGTTAGAATCTTGTCAGTCTAGGGCTATTAAAATCTCCCATCTGCAGAAGGTCACAGTTGCAAAGTGTAGCACAGTACTTATCCCAGATGATCTTCCGCAGCTGATGGATAGATTAGAGTATTTTGCAGAGAAAAGACTGATATCATGGGACATCAAGCCGGTACTCTAGGAGAAAACGTGAGTGCTGACGCTAAGTCATAATATAATAAACAACTAGGGTGTATGATTTTTCAGTGTGAGTTTTTCATAGAAGCGGGTGAAGTGGAGGCTGGACGGCTGCAGTATTCCAAGAGCCGGACAAAACAACTTTTTTTGGGCAATGGCCAAATCAGACAGTAATCAAATTAATAGCTTCATTTATCTTTTCTATTGCAATATGTTTTCGAAAAAACTGTAGTTCGGCTTCACTGAAGAAAACGATGATGACGCCTATGGACGTCTCTTTTCTGCATCGTGTTCACAAACGAAGAGTCTAGGAAAGCCATCTCTTGTGGTGTTGAGTCTACTTGTACAAAAATAATCGTACATGCCACATGTTACGTATTAAGTTAAAATGGTGTTTTGTTAATATATATTAACAATAACTATTTAATAGCTGCTCAGAAGTCTCAAAATTAAAAGCATTTATACATTAACAATATGTTACGTCAGAGGTCTTTATGTCATCTGAGGAGTGCTTAAAAATTTCCCAACTGTGTTCAGACCGTCGGGTAATTTTTACGCCCGGCTTTCCAAAAAGATAGGCAAAGGCCATCAAAACAGCCACTTCACACATTAAATGTTATGTAATTGTCATTAGTTTGAGCAAACAAAAAGCTAAAATGAACCAATGCAATGACAGCAGAGAGGAAGTTTCACAGACCTGCCACAAACTTCTTACCCCTACAAATCTTACTGTTGCTTGGTTACAAAGCCATAGATTGTAACACTAGACCACGAGAACATTTGGGTTAAGCAATCTGGTTTAATTCCAATTACAAATAGCAGATTACCACTGACAAAATAATATAACAATGTGTCCATACAAAACAGAAACTCTTTGTTGTGTAAGAAGGTTTGTTGTGAATTCTCTAAGAATAAGAATTTTTTTGTATTCACAGCACTGCCTTGGAAGATAAGTTTGATGTAAATCGTATGTGAAGTAACTGAGATTATTATGAACATATATGATAACAAGCAAAATGGAAAATTAAATAGTGGCTTAAGTGAGCTTTACCCTTACATCATTGGATGTAGGTTGGCTCTTGTAAGATTGCCAAAATCTGCATGACATGTTAAAGAGGAAATAAGTTTGCTCATGACATGTGAGGCATATCCTCAGAAGATTTAGATGTATTCACCTTGTCCAAAGCTTGTGACCTGAATAAATCAATGTATGTGCTGATGACACACAGTTTATTTCAAAGATCTGTCTTGGACCTGGACCAGTAAAGCAACAAATAAATGGCTGGAACAGAAAGGGATTTCCTAACATCATTGCTTGGCAGTTTTAAAACCAGTTGTGTTTCAGGGCTTAGGCGCTCAAACTATCTCTACAAAAGCAAGCAAAATGTCACAGCTGTTAGTTTTCCAGTGTAAATCACACAAGCTGCAAAAGTACAAACTGGAAAAACAAGTGTAGTATTTAAGTTCAATAAACTTTTGAGTAATGAATTTGTCTGATCTATATCCTGTCATTTGTTGCTGCTGTGTAGTTATTTCACTCTTACTCCTTTCCAAAGGTGGTTAACACATGTACCTGTATCCATGCCTTTTCAAAGCTTTCCGCTTGTCTACAGTGTGCTACTATCTTTGCTTTCCATTCTTGACAAATAACAACAAGAGAATTAATTAAGGACCAATCCCTCCAGCTTAATTCCTCCATACGTCTCACCCCCAAATCATATGACTTACTGAATTAGTTGCCATTGATTGGTTTAGAGTCAGGTTTGGAATGCATGTCGTACATGGGGCAGTACCCAATTTAAAACATTTGCTGAATAGTTCCTTTCCAACCAATTACTTCTGAAAAGAAAAAACCAAAAGTGAGCAGAAATTGGTTCCTCAACACACTCAGAAGGGGTGATTCACAACATCAGCCAGCTAGAAAATTTCTACATCAACCTTATATACGATCCTCTCATCAAAAAGGTTACCCCTACCTATATTGACAACCCCTGCAAGAGTTCTGACATTTTTGGAACCTCCACCTACTGTGGTGGATTGTAACAAGTCTTAACCCCCTAATGTTAGGGAGGTTCCACTATGACGATCCAGGTAATTATATTCTTGATGAGATGAGGAAACTGATCTTTTATGTCGCTTAACCCTTTAACGCACAACGTCCGATATATTGGACGGCAGGTCACTGCAAACATTTTGACCAGTGGCACTCATTTGGTGCATACTACACCACGGAAATGACTTCAATGGCCTTCTCTAGTTAATGGCGGATATTTTGATGTGCTGTTTGTTGCTGAAAGTCTTGCAAACCCATTAAAAATAACTATCGTTGCAAACCCATTAAAATAACTATCGTTGCAAACCCATTAAAAATAACTACCGTTGCAAACCCATGAAAATAACTATCCTTGCAAACCCATGAAAAATAAATATTGTTGCAAACCCATTGAAATAAACTATCATTGCAAACCCTTTAAAAATAACTATAGTTGCAAACCCATGAAAAATAACTATCGTTGCAAACCCATTAAAAATAAATACCGTTCCAAACACATGAAAATAACTATCCTTGCAAACCCATGAAAAATAAAAATTGTTGCAAACCCATTAAAATAAACTATCGTTGCAAACCCATTAAAAATAACTACGTTGCAAACTGGCATCACACGTGCAACGAATATACTTTGGCAAACCCATTAGAAAATACCGACCCCATTAAATTATTCCTATGGTCACCACACATGCCACGAACACACACAGAATTCGTAAGAAAACAATGTCTTTGAGAAACCTAACATTTCATCAGCAACGAGTGTCATTTTTCGTGTTTTTGATTATCCAGAAGTTTGGATTATCCCAACTACTTTGTAATGCTGTATAACACGCACACCGGATAATCCAATAACAATCATTATAAGGCACTGCATGTTCTTCTTATTAAGCGGCCCACAGACCTTCAAAGAAAATTGACAATCATGAGGACAGACTTTTATTGATGGAATTTCGGGTCCCCCACAGACGATTCAATTTTATTGACAATACTGGCTCATTTCACTAGTGCCCTTTCTCCTGTACGGAACAGCTATCCTCGTAACTTCAAAGGAAAGACTAAAATACTGGGCCAATATCGATAACGTGCTGCAAACCACAGACATCCTTTCATAAATCCCAATTCTATTAACACCTCCCTGGTGCTAACAATTTAAAATTATCAACGGACCATCAATAAATACCTAAGGATTTTGATTTTCGTCAAGATACTGTGCAATGCTTCAATCATCGCCCACAGACGATCAATAATGTAATCAATTTACGCCTTCATCATTGTTACTGTCAATGTTATTGCGCGTCTGTGGGCCGCTTTAGTCCAGTTTAAGCTCTCCGTTCTCAAAATATTCCTTCAAGTAACGATTTCAGGGCTTTCATTCTGAAATATTGTTGTAACAAAACTTCTACCTGTATGGAATCTGACAACGAAGTGACTATGTAGAGGCCCTTGCCACAAAAATTGTACTGAGATCTCGCGAATCATTCTTGATCTTGTTAATTATCAGTTTGCCGAGCACAGTACCATACCCTTTATAAGCGCCCAGGCGCTTATTCGAGGGAGGTGCTAGTCATTGTACATGAATTCGATGTTTTATGTTACCTAAATCTAGAATTATAACTCAAGATCTTTGTAAATAAAATGTGTTCTTACCCTAAATTGATTTTTTTTCTTCTTCTTTTTCATAATAACAGAAATAAGAACAACCCAGGTGTAAATTCTGTAAAACGTTGAGCGCATATTTGACTGTCGAATTTTTACTCCTAACATTTGGGCAGGAACTTACAATGTGCTTCAAGAAACTTACGAAGGGTAAATAACTCTAGTGCGGTGTTTCCCAGTGGGGGTACGGGGCCCTTTTAGGGGGTATTTAAGGTTTAGAGGGGATAAAGTTGTGACATAGGGAACGAGGGGTCTAACAGCTACAAGCCTCTTTCACTGACTTTCTTGCATCAAAATTCCAAAACCAAACAAAAGGTGTAAATAAATACTGCCTCGATTCACGTTGGAGGTACCGTAAATGACCGATTAAGCGCCCTGGGAGCTCATTTAAAACAAATGTTTTGGGGTGGGCGCTTATTCGGACCTAGGCTTATTAAGGAAAGGAAAAACAGATAACTAAATATAGATGATCTCTCTATAGAATAGATTGAAACATAACGTTCAATCAATCAATCAATCAATCAATCAATACATCTTAGTAATAGTAGAATTAGTAGTCGTAGTAGAGTTGGTAGTAGAATTAGTAGAATTAGTAGTAGTTGTGGTAGTAGTTGTAGTAGTGGGAGTATAATTAGAAGAAGTAGTAGTAGAATTATTAGTAGCAGCAGCAGTAGTAGTGGTGGTTACGGTGGCAATAAGATAATAATAGATAACAGAAAGGCAATTTACTAACGCTGGTGGTTTCTTTTTTTTCCTGCAAGAACCAGATGCTAAAAGGTGAAAATTTACTGTCCTCTTAGGCGTATGTAAATCTCAAAAAAACAAAGGTATTTAGTATACAACAGTAGAAAATGACCAACCACGATGGGTAACAACAGTGTTAAGTTATAAACCTACCATGAAATCTTTGTCTAACTCGCTATAAATGCCTGATAGCGAAACTGACGGGACATTATCATTTATTTCTTCATAGTTGGCATTCGATTCTGCCGCAAAGGTCCTGTTTACTTGTCCCATGTTTGCTTGTTGCATTGAAATTTGAGAGGTCAATGATGCATCAAAACGAGGTTGTTCGTATCCTTCACTGTGAAATTGAGAAACAATAGAAAACATATGAAAATACGGAATACACTGTATGAACAGATACGATTTTTGCAAACAGATACTTACTCTGCACCCATCGTTCGAACATCTGCGACCTGGAGTAAGGATCGTAAAAGTATTTTACATTGGCCAACTTGGGACGCAGTCCGGGCCTAAATAAACTCATCCGCAATTTGACCATCATAGCTTAACTCACTGTAGAAACCAATGGCTAACCCACATGACAGGATGGCTGGCCTTTGACTTGGCCGAGGCTCACAAATGGCGAAAACACAGCAGTGGATGTCCTATCATTGTAGAAATAAGATTATAGACTCGATTCTTTCACAACGTGGCACTCATTTGGTGCGAAGGCAATGGTAGAGTATCAGGGTTCATCGGCAGAAATACATCATACAATGCTCTAAGAATACCATGATGGATTCAGGAATGTAAACTAGGGCATATACGCTGCTTCCTATTGTCGTCTCAAAATTTCTGCAATTCCACAAAATGTTCTCCTCAACCAGATTCCTGAACATTAATCACAATCTTCTGACATTCTGTGATTAATTCTATTTGCTAAAATCCACTTCCATCATCCACGTCCATCATAACAATACCTGATCTTCATGGGTTTCTTTTCCTTTCTCGTAAAGCATTTCAGTTGGTGTATTGTGTAAATGCAAGGACGTTTCAATTCGACCCAAGTAAAAAGTATGCAGAACATTTTCCCCTGCAAAACTGGAAACCCTTCAGTCTTTTAAAAGGGAGATTTGCTGATTCCCCTTTGTGTCACATAGGCAAACAATGCCCTCGACATAGACAAGTTGTTCTTAATTGCATTCGATAAAATACCAAACTAATAATCAAAAAAAAGGTATTTGACGTGCAAAATATTGTATTTATTGTAATGCAATCAAATTATGATGATGATATATCCCCATGTTTATTAACGAAAAAATCAAAGTGTATTTTTGATAGGAGCAAAATGTTTCTCCGGTATGCTTTAAATCAAAACCAGTGTAGACGACTACTTTAGATCGGTCATATAAGTAGTGCCCAACCCGAGAGACCATGAGTTCCTGTATTGATAGTCTCCAGGTAACAAAGGTCCATCCAGAGAAATACTAGGAGAGAGTTGATGGGAAAAGTAAAAGTATCTTAAAGGATGTAAATGATGTTTTGTAGATGGAAATAAGTGAATTTATTCCTTTTCATCAAAATAACATCTGCATGTCCCATAAAGATTAGAATGTTTTTATTACTATTGGTCATGAACAAGAATTAAAAAATCTGAAGCTTACTTATTATGTGGCTCAAATTAACCGATAAAACTTGCTTTTACAGTCCCAAGATTACATCATTACATGCTTTACTTCTTAGATTGTCCATTTACCAAAAGGGAATTATCCTTCATTAGTTCAAGCTCTGAAACGAAGAGGCAAAATATTAAGACCAGTCAGCCCATTTGATATTTGCTAATATTGTAAGAAAATACAAAGAAAAAATAATTGTGACTCTCCTTATAACGCGTGTGCTGTTTCAAGTGTTTCTTTCTTGCTGTTCTTATTAGCAATTTGTTCCAATACATAGCATCTTAAATAGAGCCATCTTATTGCTCGTCTCTGTCATTAAGAGAGCAGACTTTCTGCATATATGTAGCTTTGTGTCTCAATTACACTTTGTATTATGACGATGCCGAGCTCGACGTAGGCGATATATATAATTATTGCGTCAAAATGAGCGTCAAGAATAAGGTTTTCCCGCCGTGTAATTTTTTTTGTGTCGTCGTGACGCCATTTTCAAGTAGATAGTATACTATTGTTCAAGGATTATTTATAAATTTTGAGCATAATAACGAAAATATGAACAAAAGCTTTAACTAGGGTGGAGTCTGTTTGAACGTTCAAGTCAGGCTTGAGCATGCTAGTGTACGATGTCTCTTTTATTAAGCAATCGCATTTGCTCTTGGTAATGTTCAATTAGTGAAACTGAAGGTTTGCAGTTATGTTTATCAGCGTAATGCTGACAGATGGAAGACGATTTCCTTTTGTGTCCATCCATACGCTCGAAAAGATGCTTACGTATATATCCTATATACCTGCATCGTACAAGTCACATTTGACTTTATATGTGACACATTTTTGGTTGCTTGATAAGAGACGGCTTGCGTTCCTTATTCTTGAGAAGGCCGCCTAATTTACGATTCAGGAATATGAGTAGAATTGCAGCATCAACTCTGTCACTGTGATTGTCTAGTTGTCTTTCAACGGCTTTCACCGAGATTTGGTACCAGATCCCAAGGTGAATGTAAGCGCAATAGTGACAGAAGAAGTTAAGGGTATTAAAACATGGCTCTCAACAACAATCCCTCCTCCCTCCCCCGTTTTACTCACAAATGGGAGTTTCACAAGCTGGCATCAATCTGAAAATTTTCAAAACAGACTAGATTGAAACGATTATTTTTAATATTTCAGTAGATATGTCATATTTTGATAAAGGTCTTTCTGACGATTGTTTCGTCTATGAGATTACTTTAAAGAGGGATGAGAAGTGGTATGCCTGTTACAGCTTTGGCTGAAGCAATACCATTTGTGTGTGTATGTTTATTTATTTTCTTTTACCCTTATATGAACGTACAGCACTTAAATCTGTAAATGATAAATATTGTATTACAATACTTCGTACTAATCTAATATACAGTTTTACAAAGATAATGCGACTTACGTATTTCTTGGTTGCGTTTCTATAGAATAAATATTCTTAACGGCAATGCAAAAGAGTGCTGTTTGCATAGGTTGGCTGTTTAGGTCATTTATTCATTTGAATGTAAGGGCCAAATGTGTCAAGTGTACGAAGAAAGAAATACGTTTATATATGATTATATTTCCTGGAGAGCATATGCCTGTCGGGCTAGCCCTTTCATGGAAACCTTTGTTTCAGCTGGAAATAACTTTAGGTGTCAAATGAGAAATTAGTTAAAATGTCGTTTTATAATGAGTACTATTATTATTTGTTCTTTCTTGGGATATGCGTTTTTAATAGATCATTTCTTTTACATTGAGTAGCAATTTGATAATATTTTTTATTCTGTGGTTATGGCTTTTTGCTCGTAATGGTGCTTTTGCTCATTTTTTATTATCAGTGTTTTTTCTGTCGTAGAGTTTGTAGCAAAAATTATTAGTACGTGTCTAAATGTTCACTTTCTTGTAGAGGATGATGCAAATCGAAGGCTAAAAATTTCAGATATTGTATCTTTCTAATCGTACGTCCATTCATCACTTTCGCTGAGCTAGTGTAGCTTTACTTGCAATACTTGTAAATTAACGTAACTTTGAATCTGCTGAACATCAAGCCGCTACCTGCAGCATTAGATGTTCAGCTCATCGAAGAATCCTAGCTGTTCCAAGTAGGCAAACCTTCTGAAGAGTCCCAAATGAGAAAATAGGGTGGATGATATTAAGCCAATCCATGAAACTCTTTCAGATAGTATCTAGTGCCCCAATGATGATTTGGACAACTTTGCTACTACATTCCTAGATTCTCTTTAATTACCATTTCAAGTCCTGGTGTCTGTTTACTTTCTCCCTCTCTTTTTCTTTTATCCTTGTGTCAAAAGGACAAGCAATACCAATAATCAAAGAACATCGATTTTGTTTATCAAGAATAACAATGTCAGGTTTATTTTGTTCTAATTTTCTATCTGTCGGCACCTCAAAATTGCAGAGCACCTTAATCTGATCATTCTCTGTCACTGCTGCTGGTGTGTGCTCATACCACATCTTCGAATAGGATATTTAGCTTGCACAGTTCCCAGTGTATAACTTTTGCAATGGCATCGTGTCTCCATCCCTTTTACTTCGTCTGGGCTAACTGCTTGCACTCCGACACGATATGTGGCACTGTTTCCTCATGCTCTCCACAAATTCTGCACAGCGGGCTTGGTTCTGTCCTGTCGATATATCGTTTAATCGACTTCGCTCTAATAGCTTGCTGCTGAGTGGCTAATGGTGTTCCCTCTGGTGCTTTCTTTAGATCACCATTTTTCAACCAACTCCAGGCCCTATCATCTTTAAACTCCGTCTTCTTAAAGAAAACACTATGCAGATTTTTTTCATTAAAGTTATTTTTCCTTTCCATTGTTATTTCCTGCTATGGTTCACAACCTCTTCCCTCATGACAGCTTTCAACATAGGTTCGTCGCTTTCAGATAAGTACTTGTAAAGTAGCTATTTTCTATAAGGATATAATCCTCAACACTTAATAGGCCCCTTGCGCCCTCAGATCTCTTAAGGTATAATCGGTCAACATCGCTCTTTTCGTGAAACAAGCTATAGATGGGTAGCATTTTCCTACTCTTTCTATCTAGATCTTGCAACTCGTTAATGTTCCAATTAATTATTCTAGCCGTATATCTGATGATGGATACCGCCCGACAGTTAATGCCACATTTGTCGATGCTTTATCAGCTGAACACACGAACTGTGTTTATCACAATATCCAATTCTTTCTCACTTTTTCCAAACAGCTTAAGATCGTCCATATACAGAAGATGATTAATTACCATCTCTCCCTTTTAAAGTTCGTATCCAGCTTGGACTGTGCGCAAGATGAACGACATTGGGATAACGCGAATAATAAATAGGAGAGGACACAAGCTATTTCCTTGAAAGATTCCCCTTTTTATTTTCACTGTTCTTGAAGACAATCCACCAAATGTTAATTTGGTTTCCCAGTTCTGCATACTATTTTTAACAGTGTTTTAATATTGCCAGCTATTTTGAGGAGGTCAATGCATTTCATTATCCATGAATGAGCCACCATATCAAAAGAGATTTTGTAATCAATCCAACCCATAGATAAGCCACTGTGCCTTTGCTTTCAATTCTTGATAATCATCTTGTCTATGAGAGCAATTGATCTTCCGTTCCCCAAGGGTTCTTGCGGCAACCTTTTTGTTCTTCTGGTAACAAATTCTTGGTCTCAAGATGATGATAGACTTTTCCTGATACAATGCTACTAAATAGCTTCCACGTGACCGACAAACAAGTGATTGGTCTATAGTTAGTGACTACATTTTCCTTACATTTATCCTGGAACCGTTTTCCCTTTTGTTAACCATGCTGGCACATCTCCTAACTTCAACCAGGCATTGAACACAATAACTAGGGCTGAGTGTAATCCAGTATCCCTGCTCACCATCTGGCCAGGGGCTTTCCAATTAGATATCCAGCTTGCCTGCTTTCTAAGCATCTCTAAAGACACGTTCATATCTGACTTTTGGTGATATTGCCATTGACAGGTTAGACAGACAGACATATCTTTCCATAAACAAATGTTTTCTATCTTCTCTCTACTACAATGTCTTCAAGGGCGTTTCATTCTTTCAAATTTAATTCTTGCTTTATTCAATCAAACTTACACGTTGCTTTTTTTTAAGCAACTCCATTTCTGGGGTCAGGCCTCTAATTGCTAGCAATTTTCCAAAATCAGGCCTGGAGTTGCTTAAGTAGTTGCTTAGGTATCACCACATATGAAATACCAAATGATGGTTGGATCTTTGATCTCTTTGCTTGACATATTATCAACAGTGTGATATTTGTTAAATATCAACAGTTTGTAATCAATTCTTATGAAAAACGTTTCTTGATTTGTTTCTCAGGCGTTTTAAAAATTGTCCCTCCTGAATTTGAGGTCTCGAGTTGCTTGGCTTGTTGCTTAGATTTTTGATCAAATCGAGGCCTCACACCTAAGCAACTGAGTTGCTTATATAAAAAAAACAACGTGTATGAAATAAAAAGGTGAATAGTCCACCGACAAATTAAATTAGACAAAAGGCCAAACAAGGAAACTTCATTGAAAAAAAAAGCTTTTAAGTACATAATTTTTCCGCTATTTCGTGCAATAAACTTCATTGACAACGTTTCTTCTTCTGAAAGACTTCTTCAGGTCAGCTACAGATGTTACTACAGGTTGGTTAGCCTATTTCCAGTAACATTTGTAGTTGACCTGAAGACGTTTTTCAGAAGACGAAACGTTGTCAATGAAGTTTCCTTATTTGGCGTTTTACATATCCAACATCTTCATGACCATTTTTCTAGCTTTCTATGCCTTCCGTTTCTCTATTCATAGCGTTACTTTCTATTCAAATCAATTTCGAATGCCCGCCTTCAATGACAAACTTGTTGAAATTATTTTAACAAATTAAAACAATGCAAAAATGTCTCCTTTTTAAGCTTTTTTTATCTCTTAAAATCCCAAATTACTCAAAAGTTAATAGTTTATATGACCGTTCTTATTTTCTGACTTTCCTTTATCCACTCTGGCTTCGAATCTAAAATTTGAATACAAGCCTCTGTAATTTTTGGCCTCGGTACCTACATCGACATCATAGTACACATTTTTTTATCAGCAACTCGATTTTCATGGTCAGGGCTAAGGTTGCTAAGTGTATGACACACTTTTAGGGCTAAAGTTGCTTAAGAGGTTGCTAAGGTTATTTTTTATCTGTGATACCGAGAGATGAAATCACCGAAAAAAAATTCGCACAAGTCCACACATTGCCAAGACTATAGCAATAAGGAACCCTAAGGTATTTTTCTCAAATCAGAAATGAATTCTAGTGTCTCTATTTATAAGAAATTTGTAATTTTGTTCTGCGAAAAAAGTTGCTAACTAACAGTTAGGACTGAGGGTTGCTAAGCAAGTTGCTTAATATTTTGGTTAATTTGACGGGATGAAGCCTTAGCAACTGGGTTGTTGATTTTAAATATGTGTAGAACGATAAAATATTTTTGGTATAATAAAGTAACTACTACTGGTTAATGCTACATTCCTCACTTCATATTTAAGCACAAATTTGTCAAATTTGAAATTAAAGCCTTAAATTTTTAATTCCACGATGTTTCTTGTGGGCTACAATGTTTATTTCATTTATCAGTATTGTATTTAGGATAATTTCTAGGCGGGCAGATTAAGTTACAACATGTGAGGCAGGTGGCAAGTTTTCCTCTGTATTCCTTCGCACGTTTATCATGCGTGAATGTAACTTCTTAGTCGTGTACCAAAAGACTGTTTGAAAAATTGGTTAGTGGTACAAAATTTGAATATTCCGTTCAGTAACGTATTCATTTTAACAACTTGGAGGCGCCAAAATTGCTAAAACAATTTCAGAGAAAACACAAACTCCTTTTGTCGGCAAAGTAAAGGATCCCGGGTTTTGATGAAAGAAACTTGTACAGCAAAATCATCTGAAGGGGAGACTACTCCATCATTAATAACTATATCAGGATCATGTTGACAGTTGTCAGCATTCATCCATAGCTCTAGCTTACCCCTGAAGCATGTTGCAATGTGTGTCAAGTGGATGCCTTGGACAGGTAGAACTCTACCAAATGGATTATCCTTGTGGAAGTAGTTCCTAATAAAATCAGTGCTGATGCAAATAACCTCCATTTTCTTCATAAAGGTTCTTGCCACCATAGCAAAATCTGCAGCATTTTGAACAACAATCCTATCGCTATCTTTTTGGAGAAAGTGATTTTCCCTGATTTTCCCTGAATTTTCCCCAACTTCATCTACCACTACTTTGCCATGAGATGTTGCAGTAAACTTCCACGTGCATCTCTTTTTGTACTTATCAGAAAGTCTTCTCAATGTGTGTATCATAAATCTGTTCTGGAATTCAGTGTTTGGCCTATTACACTATATCACCTCTTCCACATCATCTTTTTTCCTCTACGTAGTAGTTGTTAAGGTCTTCAAGTAATGGCTGATCTCTTATCCTTTCTTTTACAATCACAGGAGATCAAAAATATTTTGACACCATAAGTATTATTCTGTACAGCTATAAGCAAAGTAACACTCTCCCTGAACCAGAGGGCACTCTGCACTTTATTTTAGTACTCACATCTGTAATTCATTGCATCATAAGTTTGTAAAATTCTCTTTGTTTGCAAAAATAATAAACAACAACAAAAAATATACTTAAAGTTGCCTGTTCATAAACATATTTGCATCTGAGACACTTTCTCCTCCCAAGTGTCATCCACTCAGCCAGGTAGTGTTACGCATGTGACGGAACTTCAGAGGCTATATATACCATACATAGCTATACAAGTTATGAACAATGTGTATAATTTCTTTGATATCAAGTAGCATACAGAGATTACAAAGCTTCTTCCTATAATCTGCTGGGGTGTAACTTGTACGGAAACTTCTGTCTCTCAAACGTTATGTGTGTGACATTGTTTTTAGTGTAAGATTATTATCCTTATTCTTGGGTACCCACTGAGAAACTTCTTAAGTTTTCAGTGTTTTGTTTAGCATTACACATCAATGCATTTGTATGATGCAGAGAATGAGACGTCATTCATCTAAAAGGCCGAAATAACTGGTGTGGTAATCAACGTACTGAATGAGCTTTAAATTTCATAATATTTTATAATAACTGTCACATGGTTTTTCAGAGAATCCTAAAAGGTTAGAAGTTTTGTTTTATATAATTATAAAACTTCAAGATCTTGTGGATGACTTAACCATAATATGTTTCATGAAAAAATGAAATTCTGAAATTGGCCACCTGGTTGACATTTTCATGGAATGGCCCTAGTGCATGTAAGCTGAGTTACAAATAACCATAGATTGAGTGAGGATACTTCATAAATAACAATGAAAAGGATAAACAATTCAACGGGGCCACCATTCTCGTCACTCTATGGTGATGTTTTGATTTTCGTAATAAATTATATGGGCATGTTGATGTTTGGAGAGGTAAATATCCTGCACCACTTTTACTCTTGGTGTAATCTAAGTATCTTTCTTCAGCAGCTCTGTCCTCTCTAGACTTATGAAAATCCCACAAAATGCAGTAGTTTTCTTGTGAGCGTTTTCAACTGAGGCCACAGCATTTATAATTATATAGAAATCAACATATGCTTCAATATTCTGAAGGGAAATTGGAAGTTCCCACGAATAACAATTGTACATACCATTGTCAACAGTATGAACAAAATAGTGAATAGTGTTAAATATTCTAACCCTTTTCGACTCAGTCATTGCCATAGATAGTAGAGTTTATCATGGAAGAAGATGGGAGAAGTTTCTCTAGAAACATAGCTCACAAAAGACAGTGACTCAAGCCATGATAAATTCTGCCATCTAAATAGTGAATGTAAAACTATGGATTTATAGAAAAGGCCTGTCTCTTTTCCGTTCTGTGATTTCTATGATTCAGTTTCAAAAAACCCATCTATGATCATAACAGCAAGTCACTGCGGTCTCCGATGGATACATCTTTGCTAACGCTTACTAAACCGATGGCTTACAATCCATCTCGTCTCGCCCATTGAAATCTCCCCTCTCCCCCCCCCCCCATCAATTGGAGGTATAGGTTACGTGAATGATGTGTAACCTATACTGACTTTGTGGCGTAATGGTAGCAGCAAGGCTGTTGAATCCGCGGCAGCGAAACTAGCAAATGCAAAAATCACTACCAACAGCTTTGTAGTTGACGTCGAAGTGAAAGTGTTTGTTCTGGATTTACAAGCATGAGTATTTTATATACGTGGAAACAAAATGTAATTACATATTTGCTAGGAATAGATAGTTAAAAACCCCGATCCTAAGCAATTTACGCCATGATGGTGCGATGTTGCAAGCCTTGCGTAGAACGGGTAGCTTTGAAGTCATGGGGCCCCATCGCGGGTGGCCGTGTGGCCGTGTTGCTACACTAAATCTGTCACTGGATCATATAAACGTGTCTTAAAATGCGAGATTGGCACTACAGATCTTATATGTATAAAAAAGCGCAGTAAAAAACAAGCCATCTAATGCGACTAAATTACTATGGTACTTCTAAATGGGGCATAGAAGATTTGTAAAGGTAAACCCATGAATGAAAAATATGATTATAAACAGCTAAACGTTTGAAACTCAAACGTTAACATTTAGAGAGAAAGTGTTGTGTAAGTAAAAAAATGGAAAGAACGTAGACGAAGCGTTTATATTTTTGCAATTAAGTGATAGTATAGCCCTAGTATAAATACAGCAATTAAAACAGGGTCGGATTTGATGCACAGGAGGGTAAAAAATCCGAGTATGAGTAAGAGCGGAGAAAGACGACAATTCTGTGACATGATTGCTGATGACACATTGCTCAGTGGTCATGTTGATGTTGTAACAAGGTGAATCAGTGCGCAAAAATCAGAAAGCGGACAGCATCTTGATAGATGATAGAAAGTGTGTCGACAACGACTTTAAGAAACCGAATCTTTTAGAACGTTAGAAAGGAAATAAATCAATTAGCTTATTAGTACTTGAATTCTTACATTATTTAAATTCGTGAAAAAGAGTTGGTGGGTGAAATTAAGCGAAATATAATTTACCCGAGTAGTTTTTTCATTGTCAAACTGGGCGAATTAATGCACAAGGAAAAACGAATTATACAATAGGGACTCAGATTATACAAATATAAACAGGCATATGCTATAGCGATTGCTACAACCACCCCACTCAAGAATAGGGGCATCTAAATATCAAAGAGTCTTCTTTTAAGTTAGTACCAAAAATATTAGATATGATATATTACACAATGAACTTATTAAAGTTTGAATTATTACGCTTATAAGGCAGTGGAGTGAACTGAATAACGTAAATAGACTGGCAACTGTCCCCCGTATTCAATTGTGTATTTGCCAGATTAAGGAGATTTCTCACAGTACATGTCCATCTCTTTTAATTGACTTAATTTGGCTCGTCCTTTAGATGTTAGCTTCAATGAACATGGGTGATACACATCTCCTATCTTTTGTTTTACCATCAAGTGGTGCTTATAACTAGCTGTCTGTATGTGTCTATATATAATCACAGGGGATCTCTATAGACGAATTACTTTAACGTGTTTGTCAGCTGCATCTCACCCGGTGGGATGGATGACACCATTGTTCCTCACCCATCCCTAAATCTCTCATGTGCTTGGCTCCAAGCTCCATACCCTGGGACACTTCTTCAGCGTACAGGCTAAACTACGTGAGGGGGTGATGTTGACACTGCAGGGCGGAAAAAACTGGAATGTGTTCAACCGCCAAGTGTCTGCGGTCAAGGCGAGCTCTTAAGTCTTTACATCCTCTGAGGAGTGTGTAAAGATTTCCGGACTGTATTCAGACCCTTGGCCTTGGGTAATTTTTACACACGGAAGCTAGGAGAAGGTCATCAAAACAGCAACATTGCACATTAAATGTTATGTAACTGTCATTAGACTGAGCAAACAAAAACCTAAAATCAACCAATGAGATGACGGCACAGAGGAAGTTTCACAGACCTGCCGCTAACTGCTCATCCCTGCAAAATATTACTGTTGCTTGGTTACAAAGCCATAAATTGGTATCAGAATGCCAGAAATAGATGATCAATATATAGCAAAAGAAAACTGAAAGTGTTATGGAGTAAAAGTCACATTTATAAAGATAACAGGAGAGCCTGAAATTCGTATGTGTTCCCATATTATGTTACAGCTTCATATTTGCTAGAAAAATTTGCCTTTAGTAGCAATTGTTTTACAACTGCAATTGCTCTGGTATGGAATTGACTGTTCATTTTTCTGTCTCTGATCTGTTCATGTTACAATGTTCTTTTTCATTTTCACAATTAGATAGAGGATGTCAAATGTCAATCGTCATCAATATCATTATCTTCTAATCTTATTGTTCATGGTCTAATTAATACTTGGTTGCTGCAAAGGTATCAACCATTTTTCTTATTTACAGTTTTTATATCTGTGACACTTATGAACAGTTCCTCTCTCTTATGCATAATTGTACTGCTGGCGTATGCCACTGGCTTTCCATTTTGTATATAGTATTACTGCACCAAAACACTTCTTTTCTACTGGAGACAGCCTCATCTAGGTTGCAATAATGCAGAACTGGTGATTCTGATACGGTTTTCACCTGCTTTATGTATGCTCACCATACAAATTACCTGTGTCACATTCCTAGATCTACCAGTACACTTTCTGATATTAGCATATGTCCTCAATACTTCAGTGTTGGTTACTTGAATATACATTTATCCTTCTTGAGCTTCAGATTTCTGTCTCTGCATCTCAGGAGAAATACAATCATGTTCCGGTCATGGTTTGCAACAGCTTCCACTGTGGTTCACCGGCTGCTGTATTGAGATACAGCCATAGCTCCATTAAGCATCTCAATAACTTTGATATGTCTCTGGTGCACTGGCTACTTTCAAGGCATAAAGTGGTATATTTGCAAAACAATTCTACAGCCCCAAAACAACATTTGAAAGCAATTGGAGCAATGAAGCTTCCCCAAATTTCATTCCAAGATCTGTGGTGTTTTAGTGGATTCATGGAATTTTACAGTACTATAATGTACAATTTTTAACCAGCAACATTGTTATTTTAGGCCACTGTTCTTTTATCAATTGTTTACCTTCTAGCATTCTTGCACTTAAATATTTATTGTTTCAATTTTGAGCAAGAGCTTGTTTTTAAAATTTTTATTTTTTACTTTTAACTAGGCTTTTATAGTCTGTGTTAGTTGTATATGTATGTGTATATATCAGGGATATGACGTCAGTGAATGCAACGTGTGCATTGCATGCGTTTGAATTCTTATACAAATTGCATATAGGCCTAAGCCACGGACTTCTAAATAATTGCATTCTAAATAATAGATGCTATTATTTAGAAGTTCATGGCCTAAGCTAAGCCCCAAACCTTCTAAATTAATATAATAATTGGCAAAAAAGACCATTTCCCCCAGCTTGGTTCATGCCAAATCAATTTCTTGCAAGATCTATTTTAATTGTAGGTTTAAATGCTTAATGTTTATGTACTTAGAACTTTACCTTACCCATGTAGTCCTGGATTACCCAGTGAAAGATAATCTGCTACAGCTGATCACGAACACCTCAAAACAGGAAACAGAGCTGAAACGAAGAATGTGATGAAAAAGCACTGCTTTTCAGCGATTTTCATTGTTATGACAACCATCTAAAGACATTCATTGATTGCTTTTGGAAAGTCCTCTTGCACTCACTCCCGAGGTGGTTGTTTCCTTTTAGGAGTCGATGTTTGGCGAATATACGATGGTACATGCTGCTTAATTCGGTCAACCTCATGCTCGCCGCACGACGTCTGCTACGTCGTACATATCACTTGTTACATGGTTAATGTTGACGTGTAATCTTTTCCTCAATACATCTGTGCCCACAGGACTTGGTTTTACCATGCATCAGATCTTCCTGGCATACTGTTCTCATCTCAGGTTTCTTAGGTCGTTTGCGTCCTTTTCTGGTAACGGCCTTCATAAAGAAGAACTTGTTGCTCCACTCTTCATCTGTGTATGTGTGTGTGTGTGTGTGTGTGTTTGTGTGTGTGTATGTGTATGTGTGAGTGTTTGCGTTAAAACCAGCGCAATGCATTCCTTAAGGAATTTTCAATGCAATGTGATCTCTAGAATCATTAGAAGGCCTTCGTTATTGATGTCTTGGTCTGGCTAAATGTTTATATCTCATTTCACCACAGTTCCGATATGTCACCCAGGCTTCAAAAGAGTCAACTCTGTCCCTATCATGGATTTAATAATAGCTCCGAAGCTATTATTAAATTTATGATCCCGATGCGGCTGCAAACTATCGTCACGTCACTCAGTGGCCTAGTGTCAATAGGTTTTGCTAGCTCGAGACATTCCAATCATTTAAAATTGTGTTAGCTCACCAATTTACACTTGATTTTGCTACATCTTTCATTCATTCACAAACTGCATTCCGAGCAACAGATTGGATTGCTTCAGGCTCCTTTAAAGCACATTTCATATTGAAACTTGCTCGTGTAATTTGGCATGCTGCGATATTAACCATTGATCTTTATCTTCGTCTCTCTTAAAGATCCTTGGCCCTTTGATTTCCATTTCTGCTTTCCATTTCTTAGATGACAAGGTGTATGTCTTTGTTGGTAAACGATGATTATGTTGTGTGCCATTTCAACTCTTATATATTCTCACTCTCTGAATTCAGAAGATGAAGGTATGATCACCGTACACTGCTTCATAACTTTCTGTTTCCTTCCCAACGTGCCCATTTAAGTGACGACGTATAAACAAGGTGTATGCTGGCGACAGTACTTCTGATTTTGTTATAACAGATGTCTTTGTCTGTAATACTTAGGCGTTTTACATAATTATACCAGACAACAAGGCCAAAGTAGCATTCTTTACTTTTACTTTTGGGTGTGCTCTATGCGACAACATTTTCCCGCCAGGCTCTATAACAGTCTCTTGGGCCCCTCGTTCTCGTGATTTAATCTACACAGTCCATTCACTTACAATTGCCCTTTCATTTCCTTACTTCCCTGGCAAGGCAATTGTTAGCATCATTCAGTAGTTTACGTCGTTACTCTTTACCTGACCAAACCAGCTTAGAAGGAATCTTTTTCGCTTCTCTCTGATGTTATTTGCTTGCAATTCCCCCCCAAACATTACCATTTCTCACATGGACTTTTGAGTGTGTGTCTGCATGCACATCTGCACATCTTCATTTAAGCTACTTCAATTTCCTTTAGTTGCTATAGTTGCCTTAGTTGCTATAGTTGCTATAGTTGCTATAGTTGCTTTAGTTGCTATAGTTGCTAAAGTTGCTAGAGTTGCTAAAGTTTCTAAAGTTGCTATAGTTGCTATAGTTGCCTTAGTTCCTTTAGTTTCTTTGGCTGCTTTAGCTGCTTTAGTTGCATTAGTTCCTATAGTTGCTTTATTTGCTTTATTTGCTTTAGTAGCTTTAGTAGCTTTAGTTTCTTTGGCTGCTTTAGCTGCTTTAGTTGCATTAGTTGCATTAGTTGCATTAGTTGCATTAGTTGCTTTAGTTGCATTAGTTGCATTAGTTGCTTTAGTTGCATTACTTGCATTAGTTGCTTTAGTTGCATTAGTTGCTTTAGTTGCTTCAGTTCCTTTAGTTCCTTTAGTTCCTTTAGTTCCTTTAGTTCCTTTAACATTGCAATAATATATGATCCTCAAAGAGTGGAGCATTACCATAATAGCTTGCAATTTAACGGCGCTGACCGGATTCGAAACCACGACCTCATGATTACTAAACCAACGCCTCAACCATATATATATATTGAATTCTGATTTTACGGCATGGAATTTAATTTCATCATTTACTTGACCAATGCGGCTCTTGTTTGAAAATTGAGGTTGATAGAAAAATACCGAAGTTACTAACTTGTTATTACAATGCCTTGAGTAGTCGATCAACGGAATGCTCAATTTATAAGACCGCTTCATGTTCATGAGCAAATTTTCAATATCGGGACAGCATAGCTTCATTTGGCTGCAAAGCTCTTCCAATATCGTACAAATTTTGGTCACTTGTCATTTGTCTACAGATCAAATGCAATCCTTCAGCTCATTAGCCTGAAAGACCAAAGGGCGAGAAAAACATCGAGTATTGTTTACTCAGTTCGTGTCGGGTTCTTTCTGATAGCCATTATGACTATTGTTAATAGAAACATTAGTTGCCATATGGTTATATTTGTAAGAAATCTATAATGATGCCGATCAGCTAATCAAGCTACAGCTGTTACTCTTGAACTGTTTCAACTGACGCGAGGTCATTATCTATTTACATTCATAAGAGCCATCGCGATTGGAATCATTATTCCATAGATAGTCAGACATCTTCAACTACATCAGTATGATAAGAAGAATGAATCTGTGTAGCGAGTAATTTTTATGATAAGAGAATGCAAACATTTGATGCTTGTTAAAGCGCATGTGCAGAAGTTGACATAGTCATCGTGATTAGCTCCAGTTGGATAAGGGTTATCTCTTTTTATAAATGATTTAAGTTTTCTTGTCCGTGTTCGATAAGCTCTGAAGCTGGAAGATCAAGATTGAAGTTTTCAAACATACTTCAAAGGAGTACGAATTGGTGCGATGTAAATGTATTGCTAAGAAAAAGAAGTTAAGGCAACTGCTTTGAGGTAGGAAGAAACAAACCATTGAAGCTGCGGATAAATTGTGAAGTACCTTAAAATCATCGATAAAAAACGAAGACGCCAAGATAAGTAATCGGAGCAAAGTTACTGAGATATCAAAAATACATACGATGATGACGACGATGACATGGGGAGGAGCTAATGCCCGTGGCTCATGTGTAATGAGAGCCCAATTGTTGTCTTCAAAGGCCAGTTATAAGTGTCACACCTGTAGGCCGCCTCAGTGTGAGGGAGGTGCTGTTTCCAGTTCTGTAATGTAGATCTACAGAAAAAACTAGTCTCGACCTATCTGCATAATGATAGCCTCCTGACGTTTGAGGTTACCAGGAAACGTTTTTCGAATGGACGACAACTGGTGTGTGAAAGCTGCTCTCTACTGAAAATCAAATAGCAAACAAAAGTTGCAAAGACAATAAATCATGGCATAAAAGATGATTGGAAAATGGACTTACAGAGTGACAATTTTACATGAAAAATATAGAAAAAAGCAATTGAACAAGAAATATGGACAGAGTTTTCTGCTTGTGATTGAGAAATATTGCGAAACACCCAGAAGAATAGAGGACCTACGTCTAAAGAATGGAATAATACAAATGTGGAGGTTAATATGGACTGGCGATTTAAAGTAAACCAGAAATATTGAGATTTATATAATACAAATGGAGTGCAGTTTTGTAATATATTATTAGCGGAGAACATACATCAATAAATAAATGCATCAATCTACTAATGATTTTTGGAACTATGATAGTGATGCTCTGCATCAGATGCAGACTCTCTTCGTTGCACGCACCTTATCCTGTTTTTAGTAAACGAATCAAAGGAGCAGATTTATCGTAGAATATTTTTTACCAATTCACAAATACATAAGGATACAATTTTTAGTCTCAGCCTTGTTGGAAAACCGAATCTGTAATGGTTGTATCCTGATGATACTTGGCGTCAAGAAGAAGGAATAAGATTTCCGAAAGCTCGCGGAAAGCCCAATTTTAGTTTTAATGTTTTTATATATATATATATATATATATATATATATATAGTAAAGTAATTGTGTGATATAAAAGGCTTCACATCAACCATCCAGACAGATGTTGGACAGTATGGTAGTGACAAAAATAATTCTGTTGATGAGAAAGTTTCCATGAGCAAAAATGATACATCTTCAAAGAAACATTTTATACAATTGCAGTCAATTCTAATAAACTTATGTGCATGGGGTTTGCTCTAAAACAGTGGTACATAACCTCTGCTTTTCTTGGCCCATTGACTGCATAATTTTTGGACCTCTTTTCAAATTTAAGTATCATGCGCAATGTTTATACATGTGACCTTTATATGCAGTTATAGAGCCAAAAAAATAATTTTACCAACATGAATGCTATTATTGATTTTATTGGTTCTAAATTTAAATGTTTTGCTCAAAACAGAAGGTATTATCATTTACTTGATGACATCCTTAATAGGTTATGGATCTTCAAAATACCCTTTGTTGACCCCAAAGGTGTTTATAGACTCCACATTTCAAAACTACTGCTCTAAATGACTGGTTTATTACTAGAAATGAAAAATGCCCTCTCTTCCAGAATCTACCTAAAAAAGACCTTATCAAGGACAAGGAACTATCATTTGAAACTAATGATAGTGCCTATATGTCCAAGCTGTACTTCCCACCCTAGATTTGTAACAGCCTTTAATCAGTCCCTGGAAGACCAGCTATTTCTAACCTGGTACCATCACTGAGAAGGTTTCCCAATTTTAAGACTGGCATTTCAAGGCGGTTATGCAAAGTAGTGGGACATATATCAGGGACACTACTGACTTCATTAACAAAATAGGAGAACTGGGACCTATGAAGAATGATGCAATGTTAGTGACAGCTGACGTGATAGCTCTATACCCCTGTATTCCCCATAGTGAGGGACTTAAAGTTTTAGAAAACAGATTACATCAAGGAAGTAACTTAACTATTGTTGATGTCAATTGTGTAGGGTCTACAGCAGAATGAATATCTTTTACATCTTAACATACACAACAATTTTAAGTGTTAACTTTCTAGAGGTCTGCATCACTGTAAACAGTTCAGGGGTTCAGAGTGTCCTGTTTTTAAACCCCACTGATGAACCCGAATATCTGCACATGAGGTTTTGCCAACCTTTTCATATGAAAAAGTCCATTATATATAGCCAAGCACTCAGGAATAGATACATGTGCTTCTCCAATGACTGGACAGATTTTCATCTCTGCCCATCCTTAACTCTTGGTTCAAGAAAAGAGAATATAAAGGGAAGATGAAGTGGGGACAAATAGATAAAAGGCACTTATCATATCTAGGGATCAGCTCCTAGAAGTTAGAGAGAAAGAGGAAGGTAATGATAAGACCCAACTTTTGTTACATATCACCCTGCACTCAAGCAAATCTGAAATGCGATATCCTCCCAATCTAATCTTATATAGTTCTACTGGTGCTATACTAAGTCAGGTTTTAAAAACAGGACCCCCAAATAGTTTACTATACTCTTCCAATGTTAGACAATTAGTACAAGCTAGAACTCGACCACTTGAAAACAATGCAAGGGGTCTCACAAAGTGTGTAAGTATGAGTTACAATGCTTGTCTCAATGCTGCTGAAAAGGAATACTTTCAATGCAGTCAACATAGCTTTCGAATTAATTATAAGTTAGAAGGCAACTCTGCTAACTTCATTTACTTAATTTGGTGTTGGGTTTGCAAAAAGGATTATATATGTTGGGGGAAGAACCACACCATGGTACTATCACTGGAATAGTTATAAGGACGGCCTATTCATGGCGTCCTCCGGGTTTGGTTCCCCCCCATCTGACACCTATCGCCCCCATTTGGCCTTCTCCCCCCATCTTACTTATCCTTGTCTTCTTTTCATAACTTTTTTAATGTAGTAACTTTGTATCCATTCACTGCATAACATTAATGCACCTGGTAAAATAAATGCCAGTGCAGGTACTACAGAATCTGGAGGTAAGGGTAGTATTTGTCTCTATTTCATTCCTCTACCACTGCTAAATACAAGCACAAGCAATAGAACACAGATGTTATTGTAAATCATTATAGTCTTCCCAATTAGAGCAAGGCTAGGAAAGTAAAGGGCTTTTTCAGTGAAATCTACACATTAGGGCCTACACACAGAGGAGATAAATAGTTGACAGCAAAGCTTATAGTCGCTTACGGTTGTTTCCCAGAATGACTTGGCATAAATGCTTTCCCTATGTTTTTCTTCGATTCATCAATCCGCAGTTGCCGTTTCCTTTTGACTGGGTCGCTATATCCTTCACCCTCAAGTATCCTTACAAATGATTTGTTAAAATAACCAGTTTGCAGTGCACTTCGAGTTTTGCTACCACCAGGTAGCATTTGCTTTCCTTTGGATGCTGCGACATTGAAAGGTTCTGTTAAAAAGCAAAGTAACATTTTTAAATACTACAGTGCCAACGCCAAAGCTTACACACATGTATATACGCACAGTAGGGCTGCTGTCTTCATTACCAATTCATGGCTCCCGTTTTATTACACGGTATTGTATACGCGGTACTATAGTAAGTGCGTAATAAACTACAACGGGCTTTAAGTTGATCAGGTATAGTTTTCTGACAGGTTTATTCGTGCTAGTAAGGGTATTTGCTACACGGTACTGGGGAACAGATGCAAGGTGAAATTGGTAAAATTGACATGACAAATGTCGCTTATAAATATATAATTTTTAATTACTTTAGTATCAAATATAATTGCTTCTTTAAGCCAAAGAGGTTTAATTAGAAATGAACTGGAAATATTTTATGTAAACACAAACTGAATGTGCAAAAATATCAGTAACGAGATCTCTCCTTAGGAGCTGTCGGGGTCGACGCGTACTATATATCCGATTTCACTTTCACCTGGCCTGAAACGATAATGTCTACTTTACTTAAACGATATTAGATAATGTTAACCATATAATTATGAAACTGGAATAGTTCTCACCGAGCAATGGGAAGTAACACCTGCAGACAAAACATAACGACCACAGAAGGAATCAGTCAGATTAGCACAAACAAAACGGTACACCATTCTTAAACTTACTGCTGTTTGGCGTAGTATATGGATCATTGATACTGATGTAGCCAAGTTCACTGAACAGACCTATTCTGTTCAGGTCGTTTTTATTCTCTATCTGTGGCATGGTTCTTTCTCCTGGATAGCAATTTCGACGTCTACATGCTAACCGTGACTGGAAATGGTCCTGTTTCTTGTAACGAGGAGAGACAACCTTGTTTATGGCCTCCTTTCCAATTCAGTTCCACTTGGCAACAGATTTCCAGACTGTATTTTGTTTCCATCGCGACGCATAAAGAGGCAAGTTTTTTCGACACAAAAGAAAGTTGTCCAGAACGAGGCTGGAACGCTGTCCCCTGTTTTCATGTTAAAAGTTGTTAAGGATATGCAACTGAGCTCGCCTTCATTCTCCACTCTCACTCCTTCGTGGAACGCTTTGACTGCTAAAGTTCGTCAAAGTATTATACTTTTCAAAAATTATTGATTATAATCTAAGTTTTTGAACTTCTTAAATTGTGTATCAACTTTCTAAGTCATGGTAAGAGGAGTCAATTAGCTCAACTGATCTGAAAACATTTATCAAAACTTTGCTTACAATCAGAATCCTTCTCTCCTACGGAGAAACACAATTGCTGAATAGATATGTCTAACAAACTCTCCTTTGCAAAATAATCATTAACGAAAACATTGGAAGTTAGGATGTTCTTGCAAAACGCTATCAATAGTAAGACATCTCTCGCTTAAGGAGCAATTGCGGGGCTTTCTAAATCCACTCCATGCGATTGCTGTGATCAGTGTACGGCGAAAACGTTTAGCAAAATGAATCCGTTACTCAACGCAATATTTTGTTATTTTGTTCTCTCAATCGGCCATGCATCAAAAGGAGAACGGCATTTTTAACGCTAAATTGTATAACATTTAGAGAATAACCTTAAAAACTCTTTTTAGATATGTCAGTAACTCCTAGAACCCCAGGTGAAATTTAGGTTACGAAAGGTTTGTCACTCATAGTTATGACCCCCCTCCTCTAATACACATTGACAGTTTGGGAGGTCGCCTGATACACATTTGTTTAGTAAGTATCTCTGGAACCATTAAACAAATTCAAACAAACTTTGTATGTAAATTTATATCTCTTTAAGGACCGTTTGTGGCTCTATTGGGGTCAAAAGAACACGATTTTTTGTTTATTTTCACACCTTAGTTCTTAACTCCTAACCCTAGAACTCCTAACGCAATAGGAAGACCATTAGAGTAGATAAAGGTAAAAAAACATAGAAAATAGGCTTGAAATTGAAACTAGCATTATGTTAGAATTTATGCTTTTCAAGAAAAAGGCTTTCTAATTACAAATGTGTTCAAATTTATTTTAGCAGGATGTGAAGCCGCATGCACTCCTAAAATATAGTCTTGCCCCCAATCTAAAGGGGTGGCTACGGGGGACGGGGTACACCTGCAATGCTTGGGTTCAAGCCAGAATCTTATTTTCCTCAGAGTCAATTCCTTTTTCCTCTTTAAAGGAAAATGCTCATCTCAACTTGTGGAGCGATAGGTTCCTTTAAATCGTTTCCAAGTATTCAGTCGAGGCTTACACGAAATAAGCTAACATCTTTTCAAGAGTTTTCAAGTGTAAAGATATGATTGTGCAGCGTAGCAGTCTCTGCCATTTCTTGTTGAGTAGAAAAACTCGAAGGGAGGCAATTGCCATACACTGTCACCAAAGACCCTCCTTTGAAAGGATTTTATATATGTTATTTGTGCTTGTGTGTAGGTGTTTATTTTGGCTTTAGGGTTAGGTTACGTGTTAACTTTGCTGCCCCTATTTAAAGACCAATCCCTATATTTTCAACGTCTTTGAGTTGCCTTTTATTCATAAATGACTAAGAAGATGCAGAGTAGACGGAATAAAAAAAAAGTATGGACAATGTAATAAACAACGCATATCATGTTGCAAAATGATGCAGTTATTACCATCATTTTTTCAAGCTGGTTTTGGAGTCTTCCACAAGCTTGAGTCCCAGATTAGTAAAGCTGTTGATCGTTGTTGGGGGGCAGTCAGACTAGGGTTGTGTTCACGGCACAACGCATGTTGCCTAAAGTCTACAAGGATGTCATTGCAACCAAACAAATTAGTAATGTTATTTATGAATTTAGATGCCAGTGTGATGCTAAGTATGTTGGAAGGACGTCTCAAAGACTTACAGATCGTATCCCGCAACATATTCCATCCGAGTTGAGAAATATGAAGGCCATTCGTAAACGTTACCAACCCGAATGAAAGTGTAAAGCAAATGTGAGTCTGATAGATTGTGATTCGGCTACCGGTACACATTTACTACATCAGCACGACTGTTTATGGGCCTATACGAATGATTGTTTTCTTATATTAGTTAAAGCTATATCAGCTTTCCATCTGAAAGTTTAAGAAGCGGTTTTGATCGAAACCCGAGATCCTTTACTTTGCCGACAAAAGGAGTTTATGTTTTCTCTTAAATTGTTCTAACAATTTTAGCGCCCTACAAATTGTTGGTCGGTCCTTACGATTGTCCAATCAGCGATCAATAAGTTTTTGCTTCGACCCCTTTCTTTTTTTGCGAGCAGGGGCGGTTTTAGGGTATGGCGGACAGAGCGGTAGCCCAGGGCGCCGCGCTCAAGAGGGGCCCAATTGCTCAAAAATGTCCATCGGCCATTCAGTCAGTTTCAGCAAACTCAGTAGCCATGTTAATTCTTGGACGCCTGTTGGTAGGAGTCAATGCTGGTGAGTTATTTTATTTAGTTTGTTTGTGGTACAAAACAAGAATAGTGCACGAAATAGCGTAAACATATTGTACTGAAAAGCTTTTTTTCGTCTGACACTCCTCAGAGTACTAACGTCAGAATGACCAAAATGGAATGCGTGGAAGAGTATACTCAACTATATTTTGAAGTTGTCAATCAGAAATTGGATTGCTTGAATGGCTTGTCTTTTTGGACCAATCAGCGTCCCTTACAACAAGATCAATTGAATAGGCCTAGTGAGAAAACAAATTCTTTTTGTCTGAATAGCAAAGTTTTTCTTGCTTTTATGTGGACTGACTCCAGAACGGCCAAATGAAATGCTCTTTGAAATGCTCTTTGAAATGCTCTTTGGAACCCGAGGTGGTTGTTTCCTTTTAGGAGTCAATGTTTGGCGAATATACGATGGTACATGCTTCTTAATTCGGTCAACCAACCTCAAAGTCGTGTGACCTGCATGAGTTATTTTAAGTTATTCACGGGAACTCAATTCATCAGAGTTCTGTTCATTTTAACATTATGTATCATTTCCTGACTGAGTTATGGTTACAAACCAGGCTATTTATTGTTCAAATTTCTATTGTATATATCTACCCCGTTTAAATCATTACAGTGGTTATGTAAATAATCCCAGGCACGTACCTATAGTATATATTCATGTACACATGATGTGGTACATGGTGTAGCTGCAAGTTCCTCAGCCATATGAATCAAGAGCCTTTGACGTTAACAGACAGGGGCATCACTTCCCATTATGCCAGCTCCACAGAGGGAAAGTAAGGAGTACACCATGACAAAGGGTAAGCTAAAAGCATGTTACCAGTGGATTTGGTTGTTCATACCAAAAACAACCTTGTGCTCTGTAAAGTACCGGAAAGTCCACTGGAAATTGTCAGAAGTGCTGTCCAAAAGGCCGTAGTGAAAGCTATTACAAAGGGAGGGGATGGGGGTATACACCTCCCATTTATTTCCATTTGACTGACGAAAATAAGAATGCATCAAAGCACCAGCAAGGCAACTCTTGATTGACGGATTTATGTTGGTTAACTTTTTCGCCAGACACTGAATAAGAAAAATCGTCTGGAATAAAGAAGGAAATACTTTTCGCGAAGAATTTAGAGGGAAGATTAAGACGGAACCACCTTGTAGAAAAAAGCACGTAGGTTAGCGGTACGTTCTCTGTTACTTTTGTTATCAAAAAATGTGTAAGTAAATTATTTTGTCGACAGAACACCGGCTTCTTTGTTTTGATGAATGTGGCGTCAAGAGCAGCGACGTGAAAAGGAGAAAGTGCTTTAGCTAATATCCCAAACGAACCCCGTTATTAGTCGTCTGAATATGTCGTTTTCATGCAGTTGATGCCCTGTTACCAAGGTTTTTGGGGATGTGTTGGCTTTGTTTTGTGTACAAAAATCTGTAAACTGTTCGACTCTGTGTTCACTTTCGGGGGCTTTAGCGCATTCAAAATATTCAAATTTTGTACCACAAATCAACTTTTCAAAACGCAGTTTCTTTTGCAGACAGGTTTTATATAATGAAACATTTTAGGTTTAGTAGATGGGTTACTCTCGAGTGCCAAATAACCGTCGTCCCCCCCGCTTATTAATTTTTTGAAATTTATAAGCCTCCCCGATCCTTATTAGGACCTCCCGTTTATTAATTTCAAGGAAGTTTTCTAGTATTCAAAATGTAAACGATATCTGAAAACACTTGAATGACTTCCCATGCAACATTCCCTCAAACAGTTGCTAATTAGTCAATTAGTACGATTTTTGTCCTCGTGTGTCATCCTTCTTTAAAACTTTCACGAAACTGAGACTGGAGTTCAGACCCCCCGTTTATTTGGACCCCCCGTTTATGATCTTTAGACCAAGAAAAACCTTAGGCTGAAAATATACGGAAAAATAAGAAACGGCAGGCTGAAACTGGAACCAAGTGTTCTTATAAAAAAAACAACGTGTACACTTCTGCTGATGCAAATGACCAAATCCGTGTATACTGCCAAAGATATGGTTATCTCCTGCCGGATCGGATTCGGGGTTGGATATTAGTAAAACCGGAAGAAATGGCCTTAGTTGGCAACTTGGCAATGGATATTTTAAAGAAGGCGTGCAAGAAATGAAAATGAAATACCAGGCTTGCAGCAAGGCGCTGTGGGCATAGGTCCCCCCTTACCTCTCCCAGAGTCGATCTAAATATATTTTGTTCATTCTAAGTATTCACTATTCCTGAAATATTGGCACGGTATCAAGTGGCATAACTGTACAGTGTACATCGCCATCTGTCTATCGTACCAATTTTTATCACGCTCTCCTCAAGATCACGCCCTCCCCAAACACAAACACACGCATGCACACACGCACACACACACACACACACACAGACACAAACACAGACACAAACACACACGCAAACACAAACACAGACACAAACACACACGCAAACACACACGCAAACACACACACACAAACACAAAGAGACAAACACAAACACACATACAAACACACTCACACACACAAACACACACACACATACAAACACACTCACACACAAACACACACACACAAACACACACACGCAAACACGCAAACACACACACAAAATAAAGAAAAAACACGAAAACGCTGACAATCGTTTTTTGGGTCCTGGATAAAAAAAATTAGTGTTCAATTTAGAGCAGAGTGGAAAACTACCGGAGAAAGAACGCTAGACGAAAACAATGAACAAGAAGGGACAAGAGAAAATGATAATAAGGTCTTTACTGCCAAGACAATCAAAGTGCAAATTTTATCAGGGCATGCTGCAATATCCTATTGCACGATGGTCAGCCTCGCGTAGTGACGGCCATGGAATCCTCTTTCCAAAGACTTCTTACGATCCCATTACGTAATAGTCCCTACTTGTAACTGGTACTTGGTCTTCGCACATGACTGCACCAATGCTCTTGCACATTGACTGAGAAGTTATGAAAGAGGTACACGACATGTTTGGAGTAACTGAGCCCGGTTTAAACATAACTAAACCAATAAGGACTTTGAAATCTTGGTCAATAGAGACGTAAGACTACTGTTGTTTGGGAAGTCAAGATGAAAGGAAGTTGGTAATATTGTTTGTTGAATAATTACAAAGGCCTACACTGCTAGTCATCTTGCATGTAAAGCTATAAATTAACGGGTTTATGAAACCATAGGACGCGATTTCGAGATTAGAAATACAAACCAAATGGTCTGCATGCTATGTACTTAAGAATAGGTCCTGAAACTGACACACCTGGAACTCTTTCAATTGACATTGAGCCTAATGTCACAGCCTTACTCGTTGTTACAGCCTTACTCCAACAGAATGGTTAAAACACTTATAAAGGAAACAGTTGATACGCTAGACCAGTGATACAATACCGGGGTACGTGTACCCCATTGAGCACAGAGTGTTACTGCAGAGGGTACGATGTGTTAGAGCAAAGGGTAGGACGGGATAGAGCAAGGGGTTTAACGTGTTAGAGCAGAGGGTAGGAAGTGTTAGAGCAAGGGGTACAAAGTGTTAGAGCAAGACATGCGTCATGTTAGAGCAAAGGGTAGGCATTATTAGAGCAAAGGGTACGAAGTATTAGAGCAAAGGATAGGAAGTGTTAGAGCAAGGAGTACGATGTGTTAGAGAAAGGGGTACGAGAGAAAGGGGCACGGAGTGTTAGAGAAAGGAGCACGAGAGAAAGGGGCACGGAGTGTTAGAGAAAGGAGCACGAGAGAAAGGGGCACGGAGTTTTAGAGAAAGGGGTACGAAGTGCTAGAGCAAGGGGTGCGAAGTGCTAGAGCAAGAAATCGTTACTTGCTCTCCAATTCCCTCAGCTCCCTTAGTGAAAAAGTAAGCTATTATGGTAATGCTCCATTCATGATAAATCTATATAATAATTGCTATGTGTCTGCTGTGTACTTACATATATATACAGTATATTCATATATTACACTCAATTACACACAATTTAGTTAAATATGGCTTAGAACCATTGTGAAAAAGAGGGGAAGATGCCTCATCCTTCTGTGGCATCACCAGTTGTTTGATCTCCCTCTCAAATAAGACTATATAATATATATAGTATGTAGATATTTAAGAGTACATCCCAATAGTACCAGCTGGGGGATTGCAATGGAAAGAAAGCTAGTCCAGAAACCACTGTTTGCTCAATGTTACTATCATAAATGCAAATAACATTTATGCTGCATTACATATTACGAGCTCTTTAAATAAATTCCAGTAAAAGTTTTTTTCGGTGTGTCTCTTGGGGCGATTTTAAATAACTAATGCCTAATCAATATCTAATATATATATATATAATATCTGATTGTTAAGATAGCCCAGACGTGACTGTAAAGTCATTTAAGAACCTGTGTTTCACCAGCATTTGTTTCAACTAAGGAGAAATATCAATATTGACATTTTGTAGTTTATATCTAATCTGAAAATTCTGTAAATAAAGTTACAGTTGACTGGAGAAACAACTCAATAAACTCCCTTTGAAATACAGAAACCTGCTATTGTTCGCATTGTAAGAAAAGATTGAGTGGTGAACTTAGCATTTGCTATCGGAGAAAAAGTAATTTTAGAACTGCTAATTAACATAAGAGAGAATAAACTGTGGCGTAACTGTCCTGAGTACTGGGAAAGACCTCTACCCAGGGCTATCAATACCAAAATTCATAGCTGACAACACCAGTAACCCAATATGTATTGTTCGTCCCTATACGAATAGAAACAAGTAACTGTCTCCAAATAAACCATAAGGAAATTCGGAAAGGAAACTCAGGTGACTTAGATGTGCTGGAAAGAGAGATGGTGTCAGGTGGTTGTAGAAGTGCATACTCCGGAAGTTGTTGCAACAGCAAAGGCAAGTAGGCTTTACAGAACTTGGAAAGAGGTTAATGAAGATCTATCCATGAAAGGGCTTCTTAGAAATCTGGTACATAGTCGACCAGAGTGTAACCTATGCTTTCATGGAATAACGATTATAATGATGATCATGATGATCATGATTACCATGATTACCATCATGGTTGCCTAGGTGATAAATATTCACTTTTTAAAAGTCCAACGGAGTTGTACTCTTGCCAAAAAATTAGTCTGATTGGAACTGATTGATTTATATACTATTGATATTAAGTATTTTCTTTCTACAAACTAGAATCGTTTGACTGCCTGGTACGGTTTCTGCAAGGTCGTAACTTGACAGTTTTGAGACGGTATGATAATGACTTTCACCGAGTTCTCTCTGCGGTCATTCCTATATTCAGTTTGTTAAGTGAAAAGTGAAATCTGCAACTTTATTTTACGAAGGCGGACCTCAATTATAAGGCGGTTGGCCAGTGCAGGAATAGCTAATAGGAATAGGAAAACTTTGAATGGTATCATGCTGATCAAGTCGATGCTCAGCAATCAGCAGCATAGCCTGCACCAGCTACCGGTGCCATGGCTGTACGAAAACCCTTTGCTTTTATTCTAAAAATGGGCTCTGTATTGTAGAACTGTAGCTTGCACATTATATATGCGCCTTCATAAAATCCCGTCTAAATAAATCCTTATACTATATCGAGCCGTCGGTGAGCAGGACAGTGGCCTAACCAGCAGTTTCCTATTTAGAAAAGCACAGCCAGCTAACACAAACAGACCGATTCTTTTATTACAGCAATATTTCGTTACTAATTTCATGAGACTGAAGGTAGTGCATGTCAGTAAAGGAATGCAAGAGTATCACAAAAGACTACCACTCTCCCATGGGATTATTGCAACATGTGCTACATTATACATACTTGTTCTCCACCTGTTTCCCTATGAATGAAGTCCAACTGAAGTGTAGTCAATGGCAATCTATTGAACTTGAAGATAAGCGAGGCTTTACATGAATGCTAATCTCCAGTCATTATCACTTATGGGAATACATAGTTTCCACTTCTTCTGTATGAAAAGTGTAAAGTGTTGCCAAGGATTACCTCAACTAAGCATCGGCTGTCTCTAATTTCAAAACATTGACAGAAAAGTGTTACACCTGCAACCACCTAGTTAGTATTCAACGAATTCCTTATTTCAACAGTGAGAAGAAAGAATAGCGGGCTGACCGTCTTGAGAACATGCACATAATACTGAGCCAAAAGTTGGATTTGGTTGTAAGATCATAGCTCTGATCCATGATATGTTGCGGTAGTAACCTATAAAAATCATATGTACACGAGATTTCAGAAGCATTTGCAGGCGCTGGGCTACAGTCTTAAAATGTTTAGTAAATGAACACAATGCCGTGGAGAGCGCGCTCCGAACACTGTAATCGAAGGAAGCCAAAACAATTGGAAAATCCATGTAAATTTTCACTTCAGTGTTATTTTGTTCCCTTTGTCAGAGAAAAAATTACTTAACAAAAAGTGGGAGATTGAGGCCCAAAAGCACCTCTGCTGTTTTCTAGTGCATTTTTCTAATATTTTCCTAATGTATTTTTCGAACTATGCGCTCATATAAGCTAAAGAACCAGTTTCCTACTTTCGTAAACAAATGTTTAAAATGAATTATTTTTAAAAAACTTCATTATTTTCAACTACATGGTATCGTCACTCTGATAACAACTCAATTGCTTTACAGGGTGGATGTCATGATACGCATCTGATGGTACTCACACTATCGATCAGAAAAGTCTGTACAGCCTAAGCAATGTCAAGTGAATAAACTACAGCACCTTGGGAGGCAACAGACGCATGCATGGTGTCATTGGCATGCCTGGGGTATTTGGCATGCATTGTGTACCTTGTATGCATGACGTACTTGGCATTCATAGCGTATGTTGCATGCAAAGCGTAATTAGCTTCGAAGGCATACTTTTTTGCAAGGAGTACGTTGCATACAAGGCGTACTTGGCTTCCAAGCGTACTTTGCATGCGTGGCGTACTTTGCATGCAAAGAACTTAATGATGGCACGCAATATGACAGGGTAACAAAAAAGTTGGACTACTGTCAACCCTTTCACCTGGCACGCAAGGTGTTGACAAAGACAACATAATTTATTGTTTGGCACGCTATGTTTAAAGGGTTAGTGACCTCCATTTTTAGTTATAGCTTTCCGTTTTCGGGCTACTTTGAAGCTCTTTTAAACATGTTTACAGTCTTCGGCAGCTTCTTACGGGCTTTGTAGCGTCTTTTGACATAAACCGACTGTCAAAGACTGGTTTATAAATATAGATTAAGAAGGAGAACTTCAACGTTTACCCATATACCTTGATGGAAAAGTTCAGTCTGTAAGAATTGTCTGCATCATCAGAACAGAGATAGTTTTCAGAAAAAGGAACATTGGATATATACAGTTTCGTTATCAGTGACCTTTCTTAATTATGTGTCGGTGCTCTATTCTCCGTAATCGATGGACGTGATATTGGATAGCACTGTCTTGTGGCAGAATTGTCTGAGATTTCAGACGCACAGCGGAGAGCCAAAGACGCGTGCTTATCAGGTGCCCACTCTCTTACTGTTTCGATCCATTAATCTTTATTTTTGATATCGATGTGCATGCATTATCATTAATTAACATAATTACTAATTATCAATAGCATAGCATATGAGTGATTAGATGAAATTGCATCTTGCGATAAAAGATTGTGTTTATTGTGTTACTTTACGTTTGTGACATTTCTGTTATTGTGCACTAGTTGGTAGACAAACCACAGAGGAGGCAGATATCATTTACATTTTGAGTACTGGGAAAATTCCTTGAAATTAATAAACGGGGGGTCCTAATAAGGAGCGGGGAAGTTTTAAATTTCAAAAAACTAATTAGCGGGGGGAGGGGGGCTACGATTATTTTGCACTCGAGACTAAACCAAAACGGATGCCTTTATTACGTACAGGTAACTCTGTAAATTGCGTCCAGCCGTCGGACTAGATTGAAATGCCCTTATCGAATAAGCTGGCCTTAATATGAAGATTTTGAAATTCCCATCTCATCCCTTATTTTTAAATGCGTTTGTGTATTAGATGCAATTGTGGTCATCGTGAACTAAAGTTAGTAAGGTATCATTGTGATTCGCTTTTAAAGATAAAACAAAACATAAACATTAACGTAAAATATATCATAATTAACTAGGAAATTTACGTAACACAATATTAAAATCAAAATTAAATCAAAATCAAGTGCGAGGCAATTCAACATCAGGTAAATAGGTTTTAAGCAACTAATTGCTGTCACTCTAACAAAGGTGTGTACACGGGCCAATCGCTCGTTAAGTTATGTTGATGCTCCAGTCCGGCGAGAATATCATTGTTTGACCGTATCACACAGTGTTTCTATGGCCACGGAGTGCCGATTACTGACCGTAGTTCGCTATTAAAAGCTGCCCGTTAAATGCAGAGTTTAAATGCTGAGTTTAATACAAACTTTTCCTTGGACTTCGATTTTGCGCTCACATTTCAAAGCTGCCCTTAAAAGCAAGCTGGCCGCAAGGGCAGCGTTGCCTGTATTGGGTGTAAGAAAAATTGTCAAGACTGGGGAAATAGGCCTCTTACGTTTATATGAGCTTCTGCTGGCTTTTTAACCGAGACGTTCAAACTCAGAGCGACTTAAAACAGATCTAAACCTTCTTGTGAGTAAATTTATCACCACTGTAACTTTAGGCTAAAGCTAGAAATGATTTGGTTATCTGAGAATTTCACTGTAACAACAACTCCCAGCCTCTCTTTAGTGACCTTAGCCTCTTTTTAATCCTGTCTGAAACCTAGTTGAGCTCCAATGTCTGCTATTAAAGTCGATACCTTACAAGCTACTCGAATATAAAGCATTGAAGGTGACAGTTGATTAAATCTGAAGTAACACTAAGAAACGATAAAGGGGAATTAATCTCTAATTTCCTGACACGGGAGACAAAACGCCTTACCTTGAGGGCATAGTTATTTTTTTAATGATGCATTGACTTAGAGAGGATCAAAGGCTCTTTTAGGCCTGATACGGCACGTACTTCTCTTCGGTCTTTGAGATAAACAAGCCAAGCTATTTACTGATCCCTAACACAATGTGTAAATCTAACGGTCTCTCTAACGGGTCATCGGACAGTGAGTTCTCTTTGCTCGATAAACGTTAGACAATGCCCCTGTTCTGGGCTTTGTGATTGAAAATCTGTGGGCTTGGCTCTATAATTATGACTAAGAAAAGCTATCCTATTATAGTACCATCGGATCACTGGTTTTATATGCTGCTGCATCAAAACATCCGTAGTCACGAGATTTAGACTTGTTTACATGTTCTGGGGAATATTTGACGATACGGGAACAAAGCTGAGACGTTGGTCACAAAATGGACCCTTTGTTCGCAAGAAGTCTTGATCTGCAAGATTCAAACCCGCTGTTTAAAAATCACATGGCAGGGGAGTTACGCTCAAACCCCATATGCGACTAAATCGGAAATTTTGAAAGTCATAACGATCTTAGCAACGTGGTTACCGACATTCGCTTAATAGAGTACTAAAGTAATGATGTCACAAAACCTTTTTTCGACGAACCTCAATTTTATTTAGATCACAATGTTAACCCTGCCACCAAATACCCGTGTACAAAATATCGCGTTTAAATCTCGTATCAATTTTGAGAAACGGCTGTTTGAATTTGGAAAAGGCCTTAAGGAAACTGCAAAATGAAACTGGGCAGTTGAGCCTGCTTCATGGCTTGCTTCTCTGCCCGGGAGTCTAAACTGAGGGGCGTTGTCCTTGGACGCCCCAGCTGCCCCTTATTTATAAGCTGATCATAAGGGGTCTGAGAGACTGCGAAATGAAAATGAAAGACCACAGATGGGCAGAATCGGTGACCAGTAGTAAGAGGAAGAGGAAAAGACATAGAAATGATGGAAAGACGAAATAGATGACGACTGGGAAGAAGCAAACTGAGCAGAGAAAAATGGGTACAATATGTCCAGGCCTTTGCTCTGCAATGGACAATCACGGACTGATGTTCATGAGGCCAATAGCGGACATTGCATACGATTCCATTGCTCTATTAAACTTTATAACTTCTCCTCCATCCAAACAGTGTTTTCTTGAAGCTCCTCTTTGATGTTTCATCTGTAATCAATTTAAAAGTTCACAATACGTAAAACTATTAGTCGCTTTCTCATTGCGCAACAACACTAGATTTGACTCCATATAATACAGTAGCAAACAGATGAGTTCAGAGAAAGCATATCATCTTTACTTCAGCACGATTTGTCTGTCTCTGCTACTCTTGCCAGCTTATCTCTCGCCAGAGTTTACTTAATCAAATCAATGCCCGATATTTTGATATAACCGTGCAGTTTAAGTACTCATGATCTTATAACAGTTATAATTGGCTTCGGCATCATACGTTAAATATTTCTTTAATAGGGATGCGATCATTAAGATATTTGTTGGTCATAGGTCTCAAGATGGTTATAAAATGCGGTTTGTTCAAAGCCATTTTTTAGTCCAATTAACACAATCAATACGACACCACATTCCTGGTAAAACTGAAAGGCGAAAGATTTTAGCTTTCAGACTATAAAGAACTTGTTTCAATCGTGTGGCACGTTTAATTTCAATGAAAACGGCATAACCTAAAGCGTTATGATGTTGCACAGCGACTATAACATTGTTTATTGACGACAGTTTGTGATTGGAATATACAAATTTATTACTTTGAGTGGTTTCTTGGTTACCAATGTGAATTTTTGATCAGCATTACCTTTGACCGTTGTCACGTACGTCGTCCTAGAGATGTCAATATTTCGAACAATGTCTAAAGTTTGTTTAGTAAGTACATCCATGAAGTTTCCTAGATCAGTTCTTAAGATAAATTTTAACAGCATAAGGGACGCAAAAGAAACTTGATGCTAACGCAATAAAATAAACAATTAAATCCTTAGCTTTCGAGCCTCTACTGAATTCGGTCTCCTTCTCAAAGAAAGCCTTCTCCTCTAAACTTAAACCAAGCTTGAACTTAACAACTTCTATAAATTTTTCTTTCTTCTGATACTGCATTTTCAACCTTGTTTGTCAATTTCCACCTCGTAGAAAGCTCGTAATGTAATTAATTGCTTGTATTTTATTGCGTTTGCGATCGTTATGCTAGGTTTTTATATTTATCATAAGATAACAGTACATTTTAGGCCTGGCTCATCTATCACTGATATTCTTAACAAAAGATATGATTAGTTCTCGACTTACTGATGATTGGGAGATCATTTGTAAAGGTTAGCTTTGAAAAAGTGTGACTCCCTTTTCAGTATCTAAGAGAATATTTATCATCAGTTTGGTTAATAAATGCAGCTACGACGACGCAGAAAAGAAGTACTAATGAGTTACCCCCTTGTACAACTCCTTTAAGATGCTAACGTTCCTTGTAGTTGTAAAATTTGTTTCGATAAATATAGTAAGCCAGTGTGCATTTTTTTTAACTAGATAAAATTCATTTCCTCGAGGTTCCCTTTAAAGGATGCTAGGGTCGATAATTAAACATTGCCGAAGGTCCGCGTGAAGCCGAAGAGGGTGATTTACACAGAGCTGTCAAATTCTACTGATTTCTTTACGGTATGCTCAGTTGCTACGAACAGATCGATTGTGCCCCAACAAAATTTGACTGGCTGCGTGGCTGCTCTGGATTCACCATTGTTGATAGGTTGCCTGAACAAAAATCATCCCAGATTGACATAGCTCGGGTCGTAAGTGTTCTCCTGCGTTATTGCCAAGGGAAGCATCGTCATCTATTCCTCTTCATTGTCAAAAAGCACCTAAGAAGAAAAGCACTTGTCTATTTGTGTGTTGAACAGGAGAACTCTACTCCAGAATTGAAACGTCGTACAGTGCCACGAATCTCGTTACTTTCGGACGCTGTAAACGAGGTATTGTTCTGTCAAGAGCTCCTTTGGAAATATACTTGAATCGCTTCCCGTTTGCTCTTCATAGTTCATAGATGATAAAGAATGTTCATTTGACAATTGGATGTTTCTTGTAAATCACATCAAACAGTTAATACTTCCGCATTGAATTTTCACATTGACTGCTGCCTAATAATGGGACTAAGTTTGCGTTTTACTTAAACTCATTGTTATGAGAATTTGAGAGAATTTCCTGTGCTCACAGTTCAATACCACACTATCATCTGTTAAAATTATGTGAAACATATTGCTCAAGCTTTACTAACGACAAATGTTAAGTTTTCTTGACTAAATACGCAATTCCTAAACAAGGATCGCTAAAAACGTGAGCCTTTGCTTGGGTAAATTTAAGGAACGCTGAAGTAACATACAATGCGAAGATTTCCTTAAAAACTATTTGCTTAGGTGCGGACGTCCTTTTTCTCATACTCAGAACGAGATCAAATATTTGATCGTTACGTGGACGTTCACTTTGGGTCCGTTAAATTCGTTATTCATACATTGGATGAAATTAACGTGTAACCATCTCCCAACAAAATAACAAATATCTACTATATATACAAATAAAAAGCAAAATAGAAAACATGAATAAGTGAGACGTAGTATGGACATGATACTTAAAACTAGTTTCATTTGTTAGGAAAACTTTGAAATCAAGTTGATGGAGCGTTTACAAGTCGTCTTGAACGTTGAAATGCTTTTAAAAAATCGTTAGAAAGGATACTCTCTAAAACACAAACTATGCTTTCTTGTGGAGGTTTGCCTTTTTATAAAGATTCTGACAGCTATATCTGGAATTATTCTCTGGGAGCTCTGAGCAATATCCTTACTTGTAAATAGTAATCGTAGTAGCTCTGAGCAATATCCTAACTTGTAAATCGTAATCTTAGTAGATCTGAGCAATATCCTTACTTTTAAATCATAATCTTAGTAGCTCCGAGCAATATTCTTACTTGTAAATCGTCATCCTAGTAGTTGTAAATCGTCATCATAGTAGCTCTGAGCAATATCCTAACTTTTAAATCTTAATCTTAGTAGCTCTGAGCAATATCCTAACTTGTAAATCGTAATCCTAGTAGCTCTGAGCAATATCCTTACTTATAAATCGTAATCTTAGTAGCTCTGAGCAATATCCTTACTTGTAAATCATAATCTTAGTAGCTCCGAGCAACATCCTTACTTGTAAATCGTCTTCCTAGTAGTTGTAAATCGTAATCATAGTAGCTCTGAGCAATATCCTAACCTTTAAATCATAATCTTAGTAGCTCCGAGCAATATTCTTACTTGTAAATCGTCATCCTAGTAGTTGTAAATCGTCATCATAGTAGCTCTGAGCAATATCCTAACTTTTAAATCTTAATCTTAGTAGCTCTGAGCAATATCCTAACTTGTAAATCGTAATCCTAGTAGCTCTGAGCAATATCCTTACTTATAAATCGTAATCTTAGTAGCTCTGAGCAATATCCTTACTTGTAAATCATAATCTTAGTAGCTCCGAGCAATATCCTTACTTGTAAAACGTCTTCCTAGTAGTTGTAAATCGTAATCATAGTAGCTCTGAGCAATATCCTAACTTGTAAATCTTAATCTTAGTAGCTCTGAGCAATATCCTTACTTGTAAATCGTAATCTTACTTTTGGTTGTTTCTTATTTCCTTTGCAATCTGAGTCTAGTGCAGAAAAATCGTTTCTAAGAAAACTACAGTATTTCTCAAAACAAGGGAAGATTAAGGATGAAATCGACACATGAAACTACACAGACTATTCACTAATCAGTGTGAAAATATGAGCGATTCTTCATTCGATAGCGCAGAGGCAACGTTACATTAAAATCAACCAGGTGTACATCTTGTCAGCGCAATGTGTACTCACTAGCTTCCTGACGATTTACATTCCGGCTATCAAGAACAACTTAAATGCTGTCATATCACTAACTACTTTAATTGCCATATTCCCTAGTGACCCCTTAACGATAACAGCCCGCATCTATCAATTCGCTCACTAAATGTACAGATAGATGGCTGGCATCCCAAGCTGGGGAAACGCTCTTCAGTAATGATGTTGTATGATAAAAGATTAGTAATTTAGGACACTATCAAAACTACGGAAACAGAAAGGCCCTGATCTTGGCACTGCAGTGGATGATTTCTACACGATGTTTGAATCTCCACCTCCAAGAACTGACTGGCACAGCACAACAGGAGGCCATTCCAAGAGTACATTCTTCATTTTTCAATTTTGGCAGTTTCCAACTCTTCCCCCATCCCACCCCTTTCACTCCAAAACAATACAATAGCGACATTAAAGCAACAATTGTTCTCTTTCGTGCAGGTAGTTACAGCATGCCTGCTTTTAAAATTTGTACCTCAGCAGAAAATCGAGGTTTAGAAGTGCTTTTCTCGATAGGCGATAATAGGGGTAAATGAGCCTCGTGTTCTTCTATTCTAGAACGCGGCGGTTGACCAAAAGTTCGCAAATTTGATACATTCCAGATGGAGCAGTGCCCGTTAAGACTGCTTTTTTCATCCTATCATTACGTATAGGCAATTTCAATGGCGCAGCTAAATGACGAGCTACGCAACACTAAAATGATAACTTCTTGCCTTACAACACCCAAGTTTCGGGTCATAGTAATACTCCTGGATAGGGTACTTGTATCGGAAACACAGTGCGTACGGATCAAGAGAGGGGGCTCACCTAATCAAACGTAAGGGGTGTTCCCCTACGCCCCAACGGAGTCCCATTTTACGAGTAAGGAAAAAGCTTGAAATCATTTGTCGGTCATATGATTCCTACATTAACATTCAGCAAAACTTAACCTCATTGCATTATCACAGAATTATTCTTCATCATGCAAAGAAATGTAAGGGAAAGCGATAAACGTCAGTAAAGATTGTGTCTTTAAGAAACACACGTCTGAGGTTACTGTCGCCTTGACCACAATGTGGTTGATCTACAAACGGGTCTGCTGTAGCTAATGTTTTCGTAGACAAGGCTTTAAATATCTTCCTATCACTCGTTACAGCTCAATCGCTTTGTTTCTAGTTTATAACCTCTGTGAAATACTGACCATTGCCAGCAGAAGGCAAGTAAACTCTTAGCAATAGCCATTAGCAATAGACGACCTTTTCTACATGAAATGATAAACGAGAAGCGACAATCGCTTAGGCTCAAAAGTATGCGAAACAAGTACGTGAGTATTCCCCAAAATTATTCAGAAAAATAAACTTGGGAAAACAATCGCGACTAACAAACAATTAAAAAATTCACTATAAGAAAAGGAAAAATTCAAACAATAACGTCTGCTTTGGTCTTGCTCGTGGATTTGCTTCTCTCCAACTTCTACAAAATACACTTCGACTTAAACAGCTCTCGTCTTTACTTTATGTTTGTTCCAGCGTGGTATTTGATTGGTTCGCACGCACTCTGCAATAATCCAACCAGGTTTCATATTTCAAACCGATCCGTATTTGTCCGCTACGATTCGATCAGTATCGTAGACTATCGTATCTGTTGCCTAAATCCAGCCTTGGTCCGCCATCTGCAGCTCCACCGTCCTTTGACTTTGTTCCCTTTTGAACGAGTATTCTCGTAAGGGTTCTTTGTATTTTTGGACCCTAAATGTTCTTTTTGTAATGTTTTGAAATCTCCTATTTTCAGTCAAAATATTTTTAAAAATAATAACCAAGAATTACAATAAGCAACCGTGCTGATTATTGCTTTTTAATTTTCTGCATTTTAGCAATACTTATTTATTCAAGAAAATGAGTTATATTTTCTTGTTTTTTCTTATCCTTCAGGAGTTTAAGAACCTATGTTTGGTTTGCTGTCTTTCCACCCAGGCATTCCAATGAAAGAAATACACGCACTTTTGAAATTTGTAAATTTCGGTCCTTAAGTGATGCTTTGTTCCACAGGAGAATTTAATTTTGGTTGGTGATGACAGCGATAAACACAAGGCGGCTCTTTGGCTCCCTACAATGCCCTCCCACGTGGAGCAAACACAATCTACAGGTGATCCCATAGAGAGAGCCCCTGGGAGACCAGCTACGTCTTGACTACCGTCTCTTCGGCAATCTCTCCCCATTCTCGGTAAGGCAGTGATGATTACCTGTGGGCATATAGAAAGAATGACAACCCTCGTGAAAAATTTATTTTGAGCCATGTGTCCCCTTTGGGATGTGTGTGTGCTAGGAAAGCGGCGCCTTTTGTAGTGTCACATCTTCCAGACAAGAATTCACAGGTGGCTGTATGCAGCAATGTTACTCTACAACATAGTGTCTGTTGTTAAAGAGGGCCACAACATAAAACATTCCGTCAAACGACAATAAGAAATCCATTGATCTTACCGTAGAATTTAGAGTCTAACAAATATTCGAGGCAGCCACGCAGCCAGTCTGATTTTAATGGGGGCCAAATACAAAACGAAGCCTCTTCCCTCCCGTCCTTTGTTACCATCCAGCCCTCCAGGATTTTGTTGCCTGGGAAATTTTTTAGTTACTACAGTTGTGTAAAGGCTCGAAATCCCATTTGAGAAACGTAGACTTCTCGCCTTTCTTATCTCATCTTACTTGTTGGATCTCTTTTCAGGCATATTAAGGAAAGGGTCGCAAAATGAAATATAGTATAAATATGATTGGAAATAACTAATTGGATGGTCCAATTAATTGACCAAAACACTGCGTAAGTGAATTGAAAAACATAACTGGTCCATCTTTTAATGTTGGTAAGGATTTTTCTCGAGAGCAAACGTGGGGCAAGTTTTATCTTTTGGGCGGGCATAGCTTTGCCGAGACCCCGCCTCTGGCTGCGTGCCTGATTGGAGGGAGAAGGAGGAGCATTTACTAGAGTATACCCATTAATTATCAGGGGACACACACTGCGGTCCCATTGCTTATCACGGGGAGGGGGGGGGCAAACTGAGAGATTGCCACACTGAGGGAATACACTTGCTAGAAAATTTCATCTTAAAATTTTGTTATCAATACGTTTTCAAAGGAATTTTTCCTACTGTAAATAATTGCATTTCTGATTTCTTAAAATACAACCGATAGTTATACCCCATGTGCAATTCAAACAGGTCAATTTATTTTGCTTGATGTAAAGGGGTGTTAATTTAGTTTGTTATCAAAACAGGGGAAGGGTTAGCCGTTGAGTGTTTATTAAGAGGGATTTTTTAAGCTCTATGTTATTCGAGTTTGCACTTCACTAGTGAATGCAGTCAAATTTGTCATTTATATTTTGCGAAACTTAAGTTTTGCATTCAAAATGACGGTCGGTTTCAACACAGAGAACTCCGTGCTAATACAGATTTACACGCCCCCTTCATTTCCCATCTTTTTTCTCTTCAGGTAAGAAAACATCACGAATGACTAATTTTGACCATAAGTTATTTTTACTGTGAATATTTGTACTCACGGCTGTTTGACTCAGGAAATAGAAAATGAATGAAAGGTGAATAGTCCACCGACAAGTTATCAAAAGTAAAACGCCAAATATAGAAACTTTATTGACAACGTTTTTACTAACTGAATACTGAGACTGAAATGTGAACTCAATAGGTAGATTTTCCGTTTAATCTTCTATAGATTCAATGTTTTGGGGATAATTGAGTGAACAGGGCTTACATCCTTATAAGTTATTGGGCTCCTTGGTAAGGTCTCCAGGCGTGATTGCGTCCTAATAAGCAAGTTGCCCTACCACCTTCTTATTGCCTGCCGTCTTTTTACTTTCAACGTGTTTCCCTTCGTCTTATACTTGTATCTCGCGGTGATACTTTTGCCAAATACCTCAACACCGAAGGTGAATAGAAATGGTTATAGCTACCAAAGTAATTATTGTTTTAGAAGTTTTATCTCCATAACGTACCTTGACTCATTCAAGCTTCTCTATCTCCTCTTCTGATTCCGTATATCATTGGTTCTATTATTATAGATATTTCTGGTCATACTGTCGTAAAATGCCTTTCACTTTCTCGTGTCATTTATCAGACTTTTTATTCAAATTTAATTTGATGTCTTTCAAAGTTCATTGATCCTACAATGAAAAATTATGATACAATTTGCAATTTTCATTTCAGAAAGTCTTTCAGAAGATTCTTCGTCAGCCAATCATAATGATGCTCTTTCTCCACAATGTTACTGGCTTTTATAAATTTAGATCCCTTCCATGGCTTTACACTGCTCAAAAAGATCATGTGTCTGCTTATTAGTTATCCTCTTCTTAGTTTTAGCTTTGTAATGAATTCCAACTTTCTCTTTAAACCGAACAACAGTCAAGGGAACGAAAGTGATGACGTCACACAACCTTGTTAAAAAAAGATTACCAATTTAAACTGAATCAAAGTGATCATCTGGCCAATAAATGCTCGGATACAAAACGTAGCATTAAACTCTCATACCAACTGTGAGAGAAGTCTCTTTAACTTTGTTGAAATACTATCAATTTTGCTCGTTCACAAAATCATGAAGGAGCGCACCTCAGTAACTAAAAATGGTATGATTCTCCAAAACGGGCAGGATATCTATATCAACAAGAAGAATGCAACAAGTGCAAATATTATCAGACTATTTATGAAACTGTGACATCATACTTAAGTAATCCATTCCTAAAACATCTGCACTCCTTCTTGTTAATACCGGTGATGTTGGCGGCAACTTTTCAAAAATCATAATGAAACTTGGTTAGTAAATGGTTAGTAAAATTTCAAACTATACTGACATGGTTTAGTTTCAAACACAATGCTAAAAATGAATAATAAGCCCTGAAAACAAGTAGAAAGTGTTATTATGACTGGGGTTGAAACCAGAAACAAGAACGGAAAATCTGCTACGCTATACGGTCCGTCATTTTAAAAATCTCTGTTTTACTAACAGAATAAAGCTTTATAGAAATAATAGGATGGCAGATTTGTGTTCAGCAACGTATTATGCCTGAATAAACACACGTTATGCCTATTTTGTTTGAAGTAGCCTACCCTCATATACATTTAATTCAGTCTTAGCATGAACCTAGCAAATACGAAAACGTATCAGTCGAATACCGAGACGCAGTACAGATACAAATTAGATAAAAAATAATTTTACTTCAATATTTGCAAGAAAAACCAAATATATTAAATAAAACAAACACATAAAAACCTTTACTATTCCACCAACCTTCACCAATTGTCCCTCAGAAAATATCCTTTTAAAATGCACAACAACGTGTGTTAGCTATCAGAAAAAAAAGGACAGAATGCTTCCCCTAAGTTTAAAGCAGCCATGACATTGTTTCTAATAAAGTACTGTCTTTCATTTGTAAATAGTGATATTGATAATTTGAACAAAAATGTTAAAGTATATTCAAAAGCTACTTAAACATTAAGTTAATTAGTACTATGAATAGTATATATATATATATATATATATATATATATAATTCTCAAAGAGTGGAGCATTACCACAATAGCTTGCAATTAAACGTCTTAAAGTAATTTATAATACCCCTAAGACACAGTTTTAAATACCCTTATAAGATGAAGCAAAATTTTCCTATCGTTAATGTAGACTACGGAATTTGCTGGCGTTGTTTACTGGCTGGCTTACAAGTCAGTTAATGACAACTAACAGCGAACGCCGATTTCCACGCGAGATTTTGGAATTTATTTCCTCGTCTGGCCACCTATATCTATGATATAAAGTATCTGACATCAACAGTTGACTTCAAAGATTCCCCCGCCAGATCATAGAAAAATCACATCTTGCTTCCTAACTTTTTATCATTGGTGCGTATAAGGATGGGCTTACGAAGTAATCAATCTTTACTGAATGCCTACCCATAGATGCTCCCGTCTCGCGATCTCTTCATAAAGTATGTCTGTTTACCACACATGACACAACTTACCCGTATTCTCCGCATTGACGACACAATCTCCACCCTACTTGAAGGCTTTGCAATCTCCTCTGTTCCAATATACTGCAAAAAATAGATACAATGTTGATGAGATCTTCCCGAAACTACACAGACATTTACCCTACGACCCGAGTCCATCGGAAAACGTACTACTGCGTACTATAGAACAACAAAAATCCTCCGTTAAGATTATCATGGTAAATAAGAAATTGGTCCACGTGGTTACAAACACCGTACCATATTCTGTGTTTCACGGCAAGTGTCAAAGGCATGGGATAAACTCAGCACAATCTCGAACAAAGAAACTGACCATATTCAAATGCTGAGGTCAACTAAAGTCATGTTTCTTAACATCTGTTTTCAAACCTCTACGTGAAACATTCACCCCAAATTATGCCATTCTCTCCCATCGTCAAGGCAAGAAAGAACGCACACGTTGATCAAAGTATACGTGCTACCAAACTATGGCCTTCCACCACCTGTCCCAAAACCTATACCCCTTTGTGGCCACCCTAATCTTTCTCTGCTGACCTAGTACATACCATCTGATTATAAAATATCAACCCTCAATGCCTATTTCTCAAAAATTACTTGGCCTAAAACATGTGCTCAAAATTCGAAGCTAGTATTTTGGCGTATTGGTAACTTTCACTGAATTACACAAGAATGTAGAAGAAGTCAACCCGGCGCATATCTTGCACAGAATCATCGTTCCGAAACCGCAAGACTACGGACTTCGTTAAACACCATTTGCCTTCTATTTTGATCCAGGAATAAGAACGTTTGGTTACGATCGCGTGTGACCTTCAACTACATTAGCCAAGCCCAGTTACTTGCAGCATAGACACCAGATACAAAGGCTCATGAGCTAAAAAGACGACAAAGCTGACAAGAAACTACTCCCGTTCCAATTGATAAGGTACTGCAACTCCTTAAGAATAGACTCAGAAATGCTCAATTCTCCAATACACTCTGGATTAGCTCATCTCAATCCGTGGCGTAATAGGGACAGACAGATTCGTCTGTATTAGTTAAGGATACTTAAGGTCTGTTCATTATTGGGAAAATACATATCAAAGATATTTCTTGGGGCTTTTGTCGGTATGGCTTAAGATATGATAAGATTTCTATAATTGACAACTAATTTGCAGATCGGTTTAAATTTCTCTGAGCGCAATAACTATAACAGTTTCGTCGATTTCAAAATTACGACACAGTATTAAGTCATTTCAAATCAATTAAACAGGCACAAGAAATGACCTTACATAGAGCTTTAATATCAATTTTTTGTTCCTTTTTTGTAGATGATTGTCTGAAGCATTTCCAATTGCCAAATAAAAATACAGCTTCCTTTAATTTTATTTGCGATTATTACTCTGAGTCACAAATCAGTTAAGCTTAATGAAAACTTAACACCAAATTTTCCTAAACGTTGCATTCAGCAGCTGTAAGTATTACCAATTTGAATATTACCTTGAGTAAAGAATTCATTCTGCTTAACGTTTTCGCCATACCGGGTAAAGTAAGCGAGTTTAGCTACAGTGGTAGCTCTACAGCAGTAGTTGGATTTTTTATAACATTCAGTTTCAGATTACTCTTGTAATATTGGCTTTGGACTGGTAAATTGCCCGTGTAAATACTTTTATAACATTGGCCCCTGGATGAGATCAATATTGTTTCATATTTACTAGAAGATGGTTTGCTGACTATTCGATCAGTACAATTTCAAAGTGAAATATTCCTTGGTTCTTATTAAAAATTAAAGCATATATATTTGAGTTTTGAGGCGTTCCATTCTGGAGTTATATGCACAATATCCATTTTATCAAAAACCGTGTTAGATGTTTAAATTTATATATGTTCAAAACTACAGGAGGCTGATTGATAACTTAATTTACTGGAAATTGATCATAAAAAGAAGGTTTTATCAAACAAATCAATGCCATGGATTCCATGATTCATGTTGGTGACTGAAAATATCCTTCAGAACTTATTGTTTGAGCATTGAGTATTTTGCTACATCTCAAATCTTATATATATAGGCCTAAACGTTTAAGGGATGATTATCAACTCCCTAGTGTGGCAACCCTTACCAAACTGACATCTGAGGTAAATGCTGGTCTTGATGATCTTTTGTTCATGAAAGAAATTTTTAATAGTTTAGAAGATGAAAGGCAGAGATCATGTTTTTATTTCATGTTTTATTTTTCTTTTAATTGATGAGGTTTATGTTTTATGTTTTAAACCTTCTTAATTCTGTCATGGTGGTTCTCTGTTTGGAAAATCTGCTAACAAACCAGAAGATCTGGCAACTACGGTTTTGAGTTCTATGCTTGTCTGCTTCCTTGCTGGCCCAAAATTTTATGTAAGATGTTGCCAGTTTGTGAACTTGACAGTGCTTTCCTGTTTGAACAGACCTCTGTTATCATAGAGGGGATAAGTGGGGGAAATATTCTTGCCATCATTTGTGATAATAATCACATTAATCAAACTTTATTCGAAAAATTCAGTTGTTTTGACCCATGGATGATAGGGTGACAATATTTTTCTCTTGTTTGAGATTTGGCCGATACCTGTAGAGGAATTGTTGCATTAGCAAGCTATCTGTTAGGGACAACCTGTATATAATTTCTTAAATTTGGCAAATGTTTGGCAAACTATGCCAAGGTTTAGGAGGAACTTATTTTATCAATGTGCGGCAGGTATTAGAGAAAGTAACAATTCCGAGGACCAAATTATGCCTTAAGTTGGGAGTGGACACTGATCAAATTGATGCAGAGCTAGGACACAAGTACACCCTTTTATGATTATTCTCTCGATAATGATGCATCTTATGTCTTTTGTATTGTTCCAGAATTAGAACAGTTATTTGCTGCTGATGTGAAAATGGCATTAGTTTATATAGCAGGGTACATCATTAAAGGCAATTTAGAGACAAATGATACCACAAATTATTATGAGACTTATGGGCAATTTACAGAGGAACTGAATTGTGGGGGGCTGACTATACCTGGTGACAATGTCTGTCAGTGGACAATATTATTGTACCTTTTATTTCATCAGATTGTCAATAGTGTGTGCAGGAAATCTCGCTCTGATATATCAATGGAAATATCTCAATGTTATGATTTTAATGTAGAAAAGATGCATGCTGTGACCATGTATAATATTTTGCTCAACAACCATTGCAAGCAAAAAGTTTTAAAGCTGTCACAGTCATAATGTTATTGTACACTAATGTGATTTTTCAATGTATGAATATTTTTTGTAAATAATTTTATAAATAAGAATCTGTCAAGGTGATGTTGGTGTGATTGCAGTATCAATAAGGATGAATTGGTGCATAAAAGACTAATAAAATGTACATTTTGCCTATATGATCCCCCCATTTTCCTTGGCCCTGCCCCATCTCACCCTTTTAAGGGAGTTTCATCCTTTGCTGTAATAGCTTTCCATTCGTCCCGTCAACATCGGGTCGGACGAAATGGTGACGATCAACCAGCTCGTCGACATGGTGGCGGCGGTCGCCGGGAAACGCCTCAGCAAACGTCACGTCATCGGTCCGACCGGCGTGCGCGGCCGCAACAGCGACAACAGGCTGATCGAGGAAAAGCTCGGCTGGAAGCCGACGGCGGGTCTGCGCGCCGGGCTGTGGCCAACCTATGCCTGGATCGACAGGCAAAACAGCCGGCAGCGAAACATGGCGGCCTGAACCGATGGCCGTGACAACCGGTGATGCGCCGGTCTCGCGTTTCGATCATCACTTCATGCTCGGCATGCGGCTCGATTATCTCAGCATCGACCGGTTCGTCGAGGATTTCACCGCGGCGGCCAAACGTGGCTCCTCGACTTATTGCTGCGTTCCGGATGTACATCAGTGCATGAAATGCCACGACGAAAGCAGTCACCGGGACATCGTCAACGGCGCCGACTACGTGGTCTCCGACAGCACGGTCCTCCAGAAGGCGCGGGCACTGCGCCACGGGGTGCCCGCCATGGCGACTATCCTTGGCTCGGAAATAATGCGGACGCTGTGCGGTGAGGCCGAGAGGCAGGGCATTCCGATTGCTCTGATCGGTGGCCGTGATGACGATGTGCTGGCCCTGATCAAGACCAGGCTGAAGGAAGAGTACCCAGCGCTTCGCATTGCCTACGGATACTCTCCACCGTTTCGTGACCTGACTCCGGATGAGGAACGCAGGATGCTGGAAGGCATCGCGCTGTCGGGCGCGAGGATCGTCTTTATCGGCATCGGCTGCCCCAAGCAGGAACAGTGGATGGGACGGTACAAGGGGCGCATCAACGCCGCCATGATTGGCGTCGGCGCCGCCTTCGACACGATCAGTGGCGTGGTTCGGTCATCTCCGGCGTTTGTCCATCGCTTCGGCCTTGAATGGATGTTTCGCTTGGTTCGGGAGCCGAGGCGTCTTTTCAAGCGCTATCTCGGCTCAGCTCCGCGTTTCGTGCTGCTGACTGTCGTCGACGGCTTTCGGTCGCGCAAGCCGTCACCAAAACCCGGTCGCTAAGCTAAAGACATCCGATTGTCTCGCAGCACCCGCATTTCGCGGCTGAAATGCCACAGCCGCATCAATGTGCCGGCGAGCACGCCCATCAAGACGCAATAGCCACCGCCGACGGCGCCGAATTGGCTGATCAGCGGGTAGGCCGAGATGACCGTGATCGACAGGTCGATCAGGCTCGCATTGAAATTGTGACGGGGAAGCCCGAGCGCTCTCAGCGCAAGGCTGCGACCGAGGATAAGACCGCGCAGCAGGATCACGGTTGCCAGCAGCATGATCAGATGCGCCTGGCCCAGCAGTTGCGGATTATCGAAGATCCAGGCGAGGAAGCCGTCGCCAAAGATCAGAAGGCCGAGCCAATAAGCCGCAAGCGCCGACCCGGTCATGACAGTCGTCCAGTGAACCGAGGCAAGCAGTTCATCGATACGGCCGGCTGCGAAACTGGTTGCGGTTCTCGGCTCCAGAACATTGGCAAGTCCCAGCAACAGCGGGTTGGCTGCGGTGATCACGATAGAACAGGCGGCGAATATGCCAGCCGCCGACAGGCCGGCCAGCGTGGAGATGATCCAGAGCACGACTGACCCGCTGAGGGTCGCGACTTGCTGCGCGCCCAGGATCCATCTGCCAAATGTCCAGTTGCGCGACAATTGCGGCATGACACGCCGGCGGCGAATGTCCAGAAGGTGCCAATTGCCGGGCAGCCAGGCGATGCCGGTCACCGCAGCACCCACGCCCATTGCCACCAGCGCCGTCACCGCGCTGAGCGAGGAAACCGTTGCAATCAGCGCAATGGCAGAAAGCTGAATGACGGCCACGCCAAGATCCAGGAACAGGGCAGAACCGATCCGGAAATGGGCAAAGCATATCTTGCGCGCGAAGTTCTCAAGCTGAAACTTTTGTAGTGTGACAGGAGAGCAATGGAACACTGAATTTTGAATTTATGGGATGGGAATCAACAGATTTCGATGTTTTACCTCCTTAGACGCTTTAACACTTTAGACCCTAATAGGAATTAGGACCAATACAGTGTGAAGTATCAAGGCAGATCAGAGTACATCACGTGTACCCAAGTTATCAAAATGAGACATATGCAATATCTCACGAACGACTTGGACGTTTGATTTAAAAATTTTAAAGGCTCAAAGGCGGGGTTATATAAGGAGCACAGGCAGATGAATCCTACTTAGAGGACTCCAATCATGAAGACTGAAAATCCTAATATAACGGTGCATTATGTGTGAAACTTTGAAGTGTCTTGCTTTTAGATGTCTATTTTGCTTAGGTTCAGGTCTTATTGAAAAACCAGGGTAAACAGACAGAATCCAATCTTAAGCACCCAATCATGGTTCTACTATATATTAGGATTAAAAAAGCAGCACTGCAGTTACTATAATCATTATTCAGTTGAAATATCACTAAATTAAAAATAATACATTGTTAGTTTAATTAAGGCAAATAAAAAACTGTCATCCCTTATCGTTGTATTTACGTCTGAATGATTTTCTAGATGACGGCAATGTTTCATCTGTATCTGACATATCAGTTTGATCTTGGCGCTCTTCTAAACGTGAGCTATCAATACTCCTATCGAAGAGTTACAGCTATAAAAAAGACAAGAAAAAAATCGAAGAAATTTTTGCTCCCCTACATTGTAACGAATTGATGCCATTGCTCTACCTCCATGGAAACATCCCTTCCCTACAGAAATATTGTCTTGTAAATTTTAATCCCGATGAAAATTTACCCTGGACAATTTAACACCTCCAAGCGCATAATTGCGTCAGTTAAGAGAAAGCAAGACATATAACGAAATTTCGTACAGAAATTCTTGCAAATTTCCCAAGTATACAAAAATTCCCTAAAAGTAGTTTTCCGCTAGGGATTTCCCTCTTAATAGATAATTCTTCCCGTGCAATGTCCTCCTATCAAAAATTATGTCCCCCCTATCTGAAAAATGTAGGCATGCTTCCCAATAACAAATACTATACGTAAACAGCGGGCAAATTTTATAGCTCAAAGACCTTTCCTCAAGGGCTGTGGGGGTCATATTATCTTCAAGGACACATTTATTAGGCCTTTTAACTATGCTGAACAAAGTAGCAATCTCAGAATTTTAATCAGACGGTTTTGAGAAAAAGAAGCGTGGGAGGGGGCCTAGTGACCCTTCAATTTTTTTGAATTGCTGTTTGAATTCTCACAAAATATTGAAATGAGTATATTTTACTTGTCTATAAGAATAGGTTTTTGTGGATTCCAAGCATAATAATGTATTCCAAGCATAATAATTACTGAAAAACGTTTTAAATATAGATTTAAAATGTTTTATTTAAATTCTAGTATTGAAACACAGTCCAGTCATGGCGTAGTGGTTTTCAGATAAAATATAAAAAAAAATTGTAAATTTGACTTTGAGGTACTGTGATATCCAGGATTAAATATAACCGTATATTAAACTGACGTTTTATTTTCAGTAGTTCAATCCAGTTATCTCAATTCTTATAGAAATTTCATATCCGTTTAATTGCAGTAGCCTAACTCCTGTGTTTAGTGATTTCAGTTCGTTCTAGGTTTGACTCGAAAATTGATTTTGATACAATCTTTCAGAAAAGATAGGATTTGACCGATTCGTGGCATAGTTATTGCAACCTCTCAGTCCTGGATTTCTAAAAAAGCGGGAGGGGAGCCTTTCTATTTGATTGTGCATCAATTTAATTTCATCCTTATTTCAGGTTCGTGTGTCACATTATTTTTCCTGATGTGAAGGTATTTCTGGCTCCGATCGTTTCTGTTGGCCTGCTGAATATGCTGTCAAACTGCTGATTTCTACCATAGCATCAAATCATAAATTTTAAATTTTATCTACAAGATGTCTAGGAAAATTCAGTATTCATTTCTCGTCTGATTTTAAGACTAATGATTATGCCTTAAAGTTAATTATTATAAAAATCACTGTAAATAATCGTTACAATTGAAATACAAAAAAAGGCATTTTTCAATGAAAATACTCCTAAAACAGGCATTCTTCATAATCTAGGTGGGGGGGGGGGGGGAAATACCACAGCAACACATACCTCCACCCCCCATTTGACGTCACTGGAAAGAAAAATAAAACAATTCAAGTAAAGGGTGTTGGTATGTGTTGTTTGGTGGATGAGTTGTAGGGAGGCATATGGGCTGAGTTGTACAGGAACTGTAAGGAAATGGCAGAGGCAGAATATTCCCTCTTGTATTTATTCTACTGAATTTATCTCTAGACAGCCATATGTCAAACAGATTTTCAAAAAAAAACTTGTTTACCGAACTTAAGACACAATAGCACATTTCTAATACAATATAATACATGACCAAGTAATTTCATTGACAAAGAGAATTACGTTCATCAGTAGCTTTACTACAAGTAAAAAACACTGAGACTTTACCTTATTTGTGGGCATTAATATGCACTTACTGGCATACATGAATGCATCCAGAATAAACACTTTGCTAGTGTTAGTATACACTTGGTATACATACTAAAAGATATATCTCAATAAAATCTGTTTTCAGAAATTCAGTATTTTAGCCAAGCTACCATTCCTACCTACTTCAAAATCTTTCATGAGCAATTTAGAGGACCTGTACAGGATGTAATGCTTTTTCATTAAAGAATAAAGTAAATCTACACCTCAAGTACTGTGATTAGCCAAAAGACTCTAATTTGTTACCACGGCATATTGTAAGGAGTATTTTAGAGAAGCAATCTAAAAAGTCCGCTTAAGACACATCCCACTTCGCTTGTAATATCATTTCTAAATTAAGGGTGGCTTTTTTTTTACCAAGAAATAAGATTCACTGACTCAAAACGTTTATAATACAGAGAAAACCTATGAAATATACATAAACATTAATCTTAATTTTACACGCGACAGAATTCGCTCTATGAGACTTACAACGTTTGAAACAAAGACATAAGAAACTGATAAGACAGGAAATTCGGGCTCACCTCTTAGAAGAAAGAAAAAGTGCCATCTAATGTACCCTACAACAGTCATAACTGTAATATTAAAAACCTGCAAAATAACATTAATCGATTTTCCCCTGTCTCACTCTAACTCTTACTCTCTTCTTTTTTACTCAACTTTTCACTGAAAGTAAAACAGACATTCTTGCCTAAAAGACACTATACATCTGTTGTACGAGGATGTTTTTTAACCAGTCAATGTTCTAGTTTTTTAACCACTTAATATTCCGGTGATTTAACCATTATTTATAGTTTAGAACTTAGAATCTAAAACAAAAAACTATAAAAGAAGCACGCTGGATCTAAGTCAAGTCAGATCTTTGTCTAAACTCGGATTTAGCTGTACTGGGTAATCCTGCAGAGTGAAGTACTGAACAAGACACACTGAGTAATGCTGCACTTTCAGTGGCGCTAATTTTTTTTATTCCTATGGAATCAATATTTGAGTACCAAATTTGTGTCCTCTCTCAGTTTTTAACATTCCTTAGAAATTTAAGTTTGAAATTAAACGCTACTTGCCTCCTAAGCGGGGATTTTGAAAATTTTTGTGGTGGGAGATTGGATTTTTTTTTTTTCGTTAGCATATTTTTTTCTCCACTGTTCTTTACCGGCCATTGAGCCTTACGGCGAAGACTATGAAGTTGTTTTTGTTGTAAATTTATTGTTGAATAAACAAACCTGAACCCTAAACCCTTTAGGCATAATAATATACAGCAAAATCTTTTGTTTTAATGATACTACCTTAATACGTGCTTCCAGCATCCAGGTTCTATGATGAAGATTACCAAACATGGTGCTTTCATACCGCCCACCTGGGGTTAAAAAATAACAAATGTATGGCTCACGAAGTATTCTGAGGAAGCGGATGGGGAATGTTCTTTTTCAGTGTAGTCCTGAAGAAGGATGTATAAGTCGATTAGCTGGACGAATTTATAGTTGTTGAATAAACAGGGGTTGTTGGTAATTTTATAGAAGTGTTTGGGTAAAAAAATTGAATGGTTGATTGACTAGAGAGTGAGAATTATTCTGTTTTGGGGTCCACCCCAAAACAGAAGGAGTCTGAATCCCCGCCAAGAGATGGAGTTTGAATAGTTATTTTGAAACATAAGAGAAAAATAAACGTAATTTATATTTTTAGGGATAGCAACAGGTCCAGATCCTCAGAAAACTCCTCTGATTACGCCACGGATTGCCAATGGATAATAAATAAACTTGCATTTACTGTCAGATCATCCTTCTGACCCCCCCCCCTGCCCTCCAGTTTGGCTTATCCTGTAGGAAATTGTCTTTGAAGTTGGTTAACTTGCTCCCTATATTGACGCATTGTCTACATTACTTTTTTGATAGTTCGCAATTTAGCAAAAATTTGACACTCATCGTACTGTTCCTTTTTTTGTTTCCAATAATAGCCAATTTTTTATCCTTAGCTGCAAAAGAGAATTTTCTAACCCATGTACTGGGTAACTAAGGATTAAAAATACGTCTTTATTCGTATTATGACTGCAATTAATGCTCATTGTGACGCCAACAATTTCTGAAAATTTCTGTGGTGTTTTCCTTATGTTAACTATTTGAGAAAGATCCCAGACTGTTTTCCTTTTCGTTTTGATGAAAGAACCTATATGTCATTTTTATCCTTTTTTTTCTTTCCTAATATGTGTTTTTTAGGACTCCAATTTTGTGAATAATGCATTTGGCAATGCTTCTGAACCGGTTGATCAACTTGGAAGTTTGACGGAGCGTGCAACCACTTACAACAGAAATGCCTTTTCTGTTGGAGACTGTATTGGAAAAGGGAAATTCGGTATGATTCATCGCGGCACAGTTTCCAAAGAAACGAGTCTTTCAGACGTCGTTTTATATGTCATTAAAGGTATGCATTCTTTGACTTTTGTCTAGTTTCTGTTATGAAACAACGATGTTAGCTAGTTTCTTAGTCAAAATATTGAAAATAAACAGCCTCGGAAGTAGTGTTTGTACAGGTTTAAATAAGAATACGAGATATAGGGTTAACAAAAAAGCTTATAATGAGTAAAAATAACAATAAAAAGAGTTATAACACACCTTGAAAAACCACGATGCAAAGCTATAATAGCCCAACCGAAACAGCCAGACACTTGATATTAGGCCGAAACAAAAATTAGAAAGAAAATGTGGTGTGAGTACCAATATTTTACAGATAGATTGTCTTTAACTAATGAAAGTAGAAGTTCTTCCTTCTTCCAAAATAAAATAGAGAAATAGAAAGAAGTTTGAACCAATTTTTCCACCAAAAGAGAAAAAGAAGATTCGTCTAGGATAGATTCAACTCGGAGGAAAAGAGAGTTGAATTGGCCATGGATGAATTAGACTATTGGATAATAGACTTTGTTAAGGCAAGGCCTTTTTTGTTCAATCCAAGGGATAAAAATTATATTTGTTTTTTGTTGTTTCCTCAGTATTCTTCTGTCTTTAGGTCTAAATATTGACTATCATACAAACTGTTTCTTCATTTTCATCTTTGAAAGTTAAATAATGTAAAAAAGCCTACGCTACGGAGCTTATGGAAGCGGAACTGTGATAGGCAAAATTTCAATGCGAAACCGATTTACTTAAACTTAGCATAAGCAACTTAGTGGTAATGTGAAACAGGGGTAAGTCCCCATACACATTCCAACATAGATTATTTTATTCAGGGCTAATAGTAAATACAATTTTAATGATTATAACAACGTTGTGAAGAGCTGGGACACAGTCAAGTGGGTAAATGTACAGTTTATTTATTATTTCGCTAGACAAAAATGGACACATCACTTGATATGCTTTTAACGCTGATTCCGAATATGCTAACCGATGTGTTTGAAACGTTTGCAGAAGAAGCAGTATATTAGCTTTCAGACAACAACGTTGGATATTTCACTGGATTTTGTGATAGAATTTTGCTAACAACATCTTTCGGACACGCTCAAGAAACAACAAAAATCTATTCAGTCAATGAATAGTCATTCAAAATTGGCAAGCACATAAATGGAAAAGAAAGTTGGTTATTCCAAATTTCTTTGAAGATAACTCACTATAAAAATCGCACAAAGATACGCGTATTTTGAATATATTTATAAAATAATTATTTCATAAATAAAAATTCAAATAACCAGAAAATTACGTAGCTTTTGTCAAAAGAAATAGGATAGACCGAGACATTTAACTTAAGTAAAAAGTTTAAAAGAACTAATGCACAATAAAAAAAAAATAATGCCTTTTCATACCTCCAAAATATCTCGATTCGTATAATTTTCTTTTTTTATTGTAGGACTTAAAAAATAGGAGGTTTGAGAGGTCAATCGACTTTATTTCTTTTAAAAATATCTTTTTACTCTCAAATCAAGGCAATACTAAGGAGGGGGAAGAGAGGTGATGTGTATTTGACCTTTCCCCTCCACAAAAGCAAAAATTGTACTAAATCGGCATTTTCTGGCGAAGAACAGTCTTTTCCGAGTTTGGGCCACATTTACACACATACTCGCAAATCTAGGCCTTACGAAGAGTAGTTCCAAATTATTATCCCCTCCCAACTTAAATGGATTACAAATGCGTTTGAAGCATAGGGAATTAACAAAATAAAGTCTTCATTGAAACCACACACAATTTCAAAGGCTTCCCATGTATGGAAATCGAATACTTTCACATCAAAAATAATTAGCAAAATTAAGACATTCATTGAAGACCCTACGGTAACAACCATTCAGACCACCATCTGGGTTCATACAATTACCCATCACAGACAAAAACATAAAATGTAGAACCTAGCCTTATTTGGTTACGTCTACTTTGTAGATTATAAGCTCAAATCTTTGACTATTTTTTCAAGCATATTAAGACATAGCTTCTTTTAGAAGCGAATTTACTTTATGTTTGCATATCAAAATTCAGCTGCTTCAACTAAGAAACTATGGTGCCCGCAAAATAAAAATTAGTAAACTATATTTCTAACCAGTTACTACCAGCGTCTATTTTGTTGCTCATAAGCCTAAAGGTCATATCCGACATTTTCACACTTCTGACACAATTGCCAAAATTGTCTGCTAAACTGTTATCAATGGGAGGACCAACAGCGCAAAGTGCGTCCCCCTATACTCCGATCTTCGTGATATATGACAATAAAATGCGCTTTCTGATCCGCTCAACAGGAGCGGAGGGTATCAGAAAGCTTTGTTTTGCCCTTCCGCAAAATTTTTTTACGGTTATAACTAGCACGTAGACAGGTTTGGCCTCCATGCCCCCCTCCCCAAAAAAAAACTTTGAAGTCTTAAACACGTCGATATTCTTTTGCTGAAGAGTTTGAACCCATCTACTCACCCCACCCCGAAAAGATTCCTACGTAAATTTTACCGGTTAATAGCAAATGGTTCTTTCAATTGATTATTTTTGGAAGGGGACCATAGTACAATAGATTGCTATATCAAGGAATTGTCTTGCAATTGGCCTGTCTTAAGGAAATGTTTGACATTTTATGCTAAAAAATGGGATTTGCATTGACAACTGAAATGATTTCTATGTAGTTTGACAGGTTATTAGCAAATGGTTATGCAAAGCGAATATTTTTTGGAAGCGTTTGGAAGGATTTATTTTATTGGTGCGTGCACGCTTACTGAGCCCAAACGAACCTAACTAAACAAGTTAACATACCGTCTGCCGCTGATGGGGGGGCGGATCAACAGCTCCAACAAGCTCCGGATCGGCTTTTTCGCCCAGCATCAGGTCGAGGAATTGCGCGTCGATGAGACGCCGCTGGAGCATCTCCTGCGCGAACGCCCCGGCGAGGGTCAGGCAAAGCTGCGCGCGCGCCTAGCCTCTTTCGGGCTTGGCGCGGATCAGGCCGAAACCGTGGTCGGCAAGCTCTCGGGCGGGCAAAAGGCGCGCCTGTCGCTGCTTCTGGCCACCCTGCCCGCGCCGCATCTTCTGATCCTCGACGAGCCGACCAACCACCTCGATATCGAATCGCGCGAGGCTCTGGTCGAAGCGCTGACCGCCTATTCCGGCGCGGTCATTCTGGTGAGCCATGACATGCATCTGCTCTCGCTAGTGGCTGACAGGCTCTGGCTGGTGAAGGACGGTCGCGTCGCGCCCTATACCGAGGACCTGCAAGCCTATCGCAAGATGCTGCTGACCCCGCCCGACAGGCCCGAGAAGGCGAAACCCAAGCCCAAACGCGCCAGCCGCGATCAAGTTCTTGGCATGCGCGCCGATCTGCGCAAGGCTGAGGCGCGGGTCGAGAAACTGACCGAAATGCAGGATGAACTGGCCCGGCGACTGGCCAATCCGGAAGTGTATGAGGACCATATGGCCAGCAAACGCGAGGTTTGGCAGAAGAAATATGCCGAGGTGATGGAAGCGCTTGACCGGGCCGAGGCGCTCTGGCTTTCGGCGCAGGAAAAACTCGACAAGGCAGAGGCTTAGAGCATGGACCTCACCTTCGCGATCACCGCTTTCGTGACCCTTTTCGTGGTTGTGGACCCGGTCGGATTGACGCCGATGTTTGTGGCACTCACCCAAGGCATGACCGCGCAGGCGCGTCGCCGGATTGCCGCGCGGGCATCACTTGCGGCCATTGGCATCCTGCTGGTCTTCGGTCTCGCCGGTGAGCAGGTGCTGAACTTTATCGGCATCTCCATGCCCGCCTTCCGCATCTCCGGTGGCATCCTGCTCTTTGTCACCGCGTTCGACATGCTCTTCGAGCGCCGCACGCAGCGTCGTGAGAACAAGACCGAAGAGACCCAATCCGATCCCTCGATCTTCCCCTTGGCGATGCCGCTGATCGCCGGCCCCGGCTCGATGGCCACGATGATCCTGCTCATCGGCTCCGCGGGTGATGACATGACCAAAATCCTCACCGTGCATGGCGCGATGATCGTCGTGGTCGGTCTTGTCTTCGCCTTCGCCCAGACCGCGGGCTTGATGGAGCGGCTTCTGGGTCGCACGGGGATCATGGTGGTGACCCGCCTGCTCGGCATGCTTCTGGCAGCACTTTCGGTGCAATTCGTGCTCGATGGGCTGCGCGATTTCGGCTTTGTGGCAAGCTAGGCCGCAAGCCCCTATATGGGTGTCAGGAGGCGCGCATGAACGAAGATGAATATGGCAGGCTGATCTATCTGGTGCTCCTGGGCAGCGTGATCGCCGGGTATTTTCTCGTCGCAAACCGGGATCGCCTGGGCGAAGCGGCACGCGGGGCCGTGCTCTGGGTCTTCATCTTTCTGGGCGTCGCGGTGACCTACGGGCTCTGGAACGACATCTCGCAAACGATCCTGCCGCGCCAATCGGTGTCTCTGTCGGAGTGCCGGATCGAGGCGCCCCGCCGCAATGACGGCCACTTTTATCTGACCCTGACGCTTGACGGCACCCCGGTCGAGTTTGTCGTCGATACCGGCGCGACGGATGTTGTCCTGACCAAACAGGATGCCGAGCGAATCGGAATTGATGTGGAAAATCTGGCCTATACGGGCCGCGCTTCAACCGCCAATGGCGAGGTGCGCACCGCACGCGCCCGCATCGAGGACGTGGCCATCGGTGACTTCGAGGATCGCGCCATGCGCGTCTGGGTCAATGAGGGCGAGATGGACACCGCTCTTCTGAATAGTATATTAACAGACATTGCTGGATATGCTAGTTAACGATCAAGTCTAACCAAAGGCATTCCCATCATAGATCATTTAGTATAAGTTTGATTTACAAGATCAATTCCTTAAAGACTATTCAACATAGAGTATTAAGAATAATTAAATATAAAGATGAAATTATCAGTTTATACTCTTCTTGTACTAATTAACTATATTTTAACACCCTTATATTCCTCGCAATTTTCAAGTTAGGGGCTTTAAACTTCTGTGCACTCAGATTGAATCAAAAGACAAGGGATAAAAATGTTTAGGGGTAAATTATGTTTGGTAATTCTCGGGCAATTTCCACTTGAGATACAACACATATCGCGTAAAATAGCATTTAAACTGTTCAAATATTGGCAAACAGGAACTGCAGTCTCTATCAGCTGTACCCTGATTGATTTATGTTATCCTGCTGCGGTGACACTTAAAAACCTTATTTGTTAGGTTAATCCCTTTGCAAAATTGTTCTACTCGATTGAGTTCAAGTATTATTAAATCATTCTATAAATAAAATGATTACTGGCGTGTAAATCTAAAGATTTACATCGTACTTCACAATTTTATTTCTTCGTTTCTTCTTCTTGATGGTTTATGTGATTATTTTCTGATAATGAGCTTGTGAATATTAACTAGTAGAGTAATCATAATTTAGTTTCTATATTAGATTATACAGCTAGCAATAAGAATATGTTAATGTGAAGGGATCATCACTTTCATAGATAAAATTGACATCACTAATGCCTGCTAAGATTTTGATACTGGACAACATCGTACTCTTCAAATCACTACTATGCGTGTATCTCCTTTCTTACGACTATAGTTTAATGTTATGACCTTTCAAGAAAATTAATAGTTTTATAAGGACTTCCTAACGGAGACTATCGAATTTAGGTACAAAAAGTCAGTGGAAAGATCTCACTAATGATTACTAGACTAATTGGCTTATAATTTAATTAATGATATATTAAAAGACATGTTAGTTGATAATTAACTATAACCGAGACATTCAAATCATAGAGCAATTAGCACAAGCTTGAGTTACGAGATCAATTTCTTAACGACTACCCAACATTAAATATCGAGAATAGTTAAACGAATTGTAAAGATGAAATTATCAGCTTATACTCTTGTTATACTCATTAAAAATATTTTTATATTCTCAGAGTATATGAGGCTATCAACTTGTGTTCTTTTTTGCACTAACATGTAATCTGAAGATAAATGACAGGACATTCACCGGTACCGGCAAGCCCTATCGTATGAGGGGGGTCCCACCTTTTAGAAGTATTTTTTGCAGTTGAAATTGGTGTTTTAGAGTAATGATCTCTATAAAATTTATCGGGCTTAATTTTTAGCAATTAAATTTTAAATTTTTGTTAGATGACTTTATAGCTGATGCGTACGGCTTTATAATAACTTTGTTTCTGGTGTGCTGATCCAAGGCTTGTGAAAACAATAAGACTCCAGTTAGCTTATCGTGTTATTATTTGCTCTGCACAGGTCAGCGTAAAGTAAATTCTTAACTAACTCAATGTTACAAGGAATCAATGTATGTACAGTTTAGAACAATAGAATGGTATCACAATTAAACATAGAAAGAGAGGACAAATCCCTATTGCACATTAGTTACATCACTATTGCCATTGCTGATGTAATATTCACAACAACGTTATGATAACGGCATTAATGACATGTATAAAATTTTTGACAGTTTTAATTTTGCTAACGACTAACTTTTTTCATATTACTGCAGACAAAATTTATTGGGTATTCGATAACGTAATTTTTACTTAATTACTCTAATATTTACAAAATATATTAGCAATTGACGGTTTATTCAATGGCCTATATCGTCGTGGCCATAAATGACAGACCCACGATGCTTCAAGCTAGCATGATTATCTGATGCAATCTACTCGAGCTTGCGCCGCAGGTGCCGGTAGCCCCCGATCTGCCCGTTGTGCATGAAAAGCCAGTTGCCGTGGGCAAAGGGATGGCAGTTCGCCCGGCTGGTCCCGGTTCCGGTCGAGGCCCTCACATGGGCGAAGAAGAAGCCGGAGCGGATGTGCCGGCCCAAGGCGACCAGGTTCTCATCGCTCCAGGCTGGAGAATGCTCGCGGAACACGGCCGGCTCCGCGTGCTCGCCGTACCAGCCGATGCCGAAGCCATCACCCTGTGTCGCAATCTTGGCCTCGTTGGACCGGAGGCTCTGCGCGACCAGGGAATGCTCCGGCAAGCAGGTATAGGTCTCGAGAAAAACCGGATCGCCGGTATAGGCGAGCCATCTGCACATCGCTTGCGGATCCTTCATCCTGAGAGACCAGATTGGTCAGCCGAAGGTTAAGGGATGCGCCGCGGAAAATTGTACTAAAGTTCAAGGCTCGCCGGGAGTTTCTGGAAAATTGATCTAATTCTTCACCAACCCATGGAAAAGAAATTCAAGCTGGGAGGCGTGCTTCCAAGGCTCTCATCCAGCGTCGCACGCGCCGCCGATTCACACCCAGGTCATAGAGGCCGTAGCGCGCGCGGCTGTAGATCGCCAAGCTGACTTTGGCGTCGGCAGCCTCGACTAGGTGCACCGAAACTATATCGGGTAGGCCCAGTCGTCGGGACCGGGCTTCGAACTGCAGGCAGCCGCCCTCGCCCGCCGGCTCGATCTGCTTCGTCCTGGGATCGGCCAGGGCCACGGTCGTGACGGCGTGGCGCAGCTCATCCAGCGTCGCCGCGAAACGGGGCGCTGACCGAGGGGCGCCCGACTTGGCCCAGTCCTCCGGCGCAACCAATGCCCAGTTCCAGCTCCGTGGCGGCGTGAGATCTCTGAGATCGCAAATGGCCGCGGCCCCCCGGGCTTCGGACTCTACGGCGTGAAGCAGATGGCCGAGGCCGAGGCTGAAATGGTCGCCGAGGAATCCGTGCAGTTTACCCAGACCGTGCAGCGGTCGAGGGGCTGCGGGCCACTTTGGCCTTGCGCGTTCGCCGGGCCGGCATTGATACGGTAGATGGACTGACAGGTATCGCTCGAATCCCAGTTGCCGACACGGTGTCCACAGCTTACGACCAGCTGACCGGCCGGGCAGACCGCCTCGCAGGTGGCGCGGCCCGTCGCGCTGGAATCCGAACAGTAAGCGAGCTCGAATTCGTCTTCCGCAAATGCGGAAACTGAGAACAAACAAATAGCTGCGAGCAGACTGAAGGCCCTCATGGCAAAATTCCCCCTGTGAGCTCATCCCAGTGGGTGGCGCACCACCTCACCGAAAGAGACCGTAGGCCATGGGGAGCTGCCCCGGCAAGCGCGCTCAGAGCACCACCACCAGACCGTCGTAGCCCGGCTCGACGCCGGGCGGGCAGCGCCGGGCCAAGTCCGCGTAGTCGACCTGATGGTTCAGGTGGGTGAGGACCGCCCGGCCCGGCTTGACCCGCTCGATCCACTCCAGGGTCTGGCTGAAGTGGGAGTGGGTGGGATGGGGATCGTCGCGCAGGCAGTCGACGATCCAAAGCCGGACGCCGTCGAGCACCTCGAAGGCCCGTTCGTCCAGCGCCACCACGTCGGTGGAATAGGCGAAATCCCCGAGGCGAAAGCCCAGGGTATCTTCCGGCCCGTGGTTCTGCACGAACGGCACCACCTCGATCGGCCCGACCTGAAACGCCCCCTCGATCTCGTGATCGGTCATCATGGGCCGGTAGAGGCTTTCCGGATCGGCGCTGGAGGCAAAGGCATAGTCGAACCGCAAGGTGAGCAAGGCCCGTGTGATCGGGTCCATGTAGGCATCGATCGGCCGGCGCGTGCGGCGCAGGATCGAGCGCAGCTCATCCAGCCCGTGGGAGTGATCGGCATGGGCATGGGTAAAGAGTACCGCGTCTCATGGACATTCTTCGGAGGAGGCCAATCAACAACCGCCTCAATCTTAGCTGGATCCGTTGCAATACCTTCTGCCGATATCACCCCATGTGAAATTCTTCTTGAAAGATGGAAGAAGTGTTTTGCAAGGGAAAAAATACACTACAACTAAAGATTGGACTCCACCCGAGGGATTGCCTTTCATCAAATATGTCCCTGAAAGTTACTTAATGGAGCGTGCAGAGCAGCTTCCTCTAAAAAATCCAAAAGAGTCAAAGCAGAAGAAGAGCACCCCACAGAAATCCTTGGAGGCCATTGAAAACGGAATTTCTAATGGTTTTAAGTATTTCAGTGAGGAAGATAAAATATGGTGGAGAAATTTCTTCCTCGACCAGAGTGTAGTGAACCAAGGTTTAACTTCAAGAAGGTTGCAGGATGGTTTTGATTGGCCTAACCCTGTCCAACAGCCTCACAATCAAGCAGATCCAACTACTGCCACAGTAGCACCTTCAGTAGAGGAAGATGAGGACCGGGTCATGTATCTCGGCCCAAGACGCAAGAATGAGACTCCTGGTAACATCACAGAAATTATTAAAGGCATGCTCATTGCAACTCGAGCTGATGATGATGACAAAGGTCGACCCTTTTGGATTGCAAAGGTCATTGACACAGTCAAAGAAGAAGGCTTAGTAACTAAGCTGAAAGTTCACTGGCTAGCAACACGTGCAGTGAATGCTTTTGAGGGAAGATACGAGTTGGAAATGAGGAGTCAGGGAAAAGGGAGAAGAGCCAAGAAAGTAGGTTGTAGAGATGAACTTGTCTTAAAAGACGTAACCATACTCTGTTACGATTTCAAGTTGAAAGCTGACAACCGCCTTCGTCAAAGGACAATCAATATGCTTAAGAAGGCTCTTAGATTAGAGGACGATAGTGAGGATGGGAGTGATGATGATAGTGCTTCAGCCTCTGTTGATAGTGATGAGGAAGATAACTCAAGCACTTCCTCGAGTGACAGTGAGAGAAGTGAAGGTGATGATGATGGTGTAAATGAACGTGACGACCCTCTTGATCCGTCCGTAATCACTCCTCACACTTTTGCACATAACTGATTTTTGTGAAAATGATGTAAATTTTGAATGTACAAATGAGGATTTTATCTTCAAATTTTGTAATTACTGTTTTTTAATATAACAAGGCACGTTTTTACCTTCTAAAAAATTTAAAGCGTATTCCGGAATACGTTTCGACTTCTTTGTGTTAGAGAGACGTATTCTGGAATACGTTTAAGTGCATGTCAGTTTTCCAAAATCTCTCTTCATGCAAAAGTATGGGCTAGTTTAGGGGGGTCAAAATCACAAAATTACTTCCAGATTTTTTTTTTACCTCAATTTGCCACTTTTTTTGGAAAAAAAGGGGAATCTTTGGGGAATATTCCTTTTGCTCCCGTTTCAATGCAACTCTCCCGTTTCATCTGCATTAGTGTTCTCCATGTAAGACATGCATTCTTGCACATAAGCTTCGTATGCTGGTATAGAATCCATAATGCATGTCAATGTCTGACAGTAGCAATTTTCTTCGAATTTGCGAGGAATCACACGGAAAGCAATGTTAAAGAGGTACCTTTAGATTCCTAGTTCCACATATTTACTTCTCAGACAAAAAATGTCACGAGTACTGCACGTAGGTTGTGAGAAAGGTCTTGCCCATAGGTGATAATGATAGGATAAATGATCACGTGTCAGGGTGGCCGAGTGGTCTAAGGCGCCAGACTCAAGTTCTGGTCTTCGAAAGGGGGCGTGGGTTCAAATCCCACTTCTGACAAGAGTGTTTTTTTATTACGATTCATAACAAGACTGTAGGATACTAAATGCCAAAAGCACAATTCTTCAACTCCATGTAAGACATGCATTCTTGCACATAAGCTTCGTATGCTGGTATAGAATCCATAATGCATGTCAATGTCTGACTCCACAATAGACCTCACAATATGTTGAATTTCTTGTTCTCTTTCAGCTATTATTTCCGTATTTTCTTCTACCAGTTGCAGTTGCCCCGTCGTAAATCCCTATCAATCACAGAAAGACAACAATAAATGAGAAACAATAAACACATAGAGTAGAATGTAAATATGGCAATGGGTGCCTTATTTCGTTCAAGGGTGTGGTAAGTTAAGAATAGCGAAGTGTTTTATCTGTGTTTTATAACTCCATAATGTACGTCTTGGATTATACTACGGAGGAAAGCAACATGCAAATTTCAAAAATAAATGTTCAGGGGCCAAGCTACCTCAGCCACATCTTCCCCTACTGACTAGTGCAAGGACAAGCTACAGCAGAGCCAAGAATGTAACACGAGGTTCCAACAAAACTCAAAACAACTTTCGTTAGATTTTCGCGTTACATCTTGTAGAAGTACCATGGCAGATCTGATTGAGTTATTTGGGATGGACATAGAGATACGTGTGGTCCTTCGGAAGACAAGGGGTAAAACTGTGCACGGTTTTGATGTTTAAAAGGAAAGTTGGACTCGGAAACTTTGTAAAATGTTTAAAGGAAGCTTCCTCGCAGGTTTCGTCTACCTAACAAGAGAATGTCATGTCTAATGGTTATTTCTACTCTTCTAACGTCGATCTGACATCTTAGAAGAACTACCAAGACTTGAAAGATCGCAACCTAAACATAGGAAAAAACGGGTGCCAGGAAAATTTTGCGACGATTATTATTGGATGCTATGGAATGGCGAGCAGTATCAAAACATCCCTTCCTGCGGATCTTTCATCCACTGGACGCTCCACATGAAACTTGAAAATAAAGATTGGGCATTCAAAAATCTCCCTTTTAGTTAAATGATTGAGATGTGCGACGAGCATATTTGATTAAAGTTTGATCACGAAACAAAGTTAACTAATGGACAATGATGATCTAATAGACTAGGCAGTGTTAGAAGTTACAGGACAAAACAACCCACAAAACTACAGTTCAAATCCAACAGACGACGCATCAGTGACTCGATCTGTAAATGATTTGTGTCTCGTTATGCCATATCAGGATAGGACTCTCGTTGTCATTAGGGGTCTAATAAGGGTCGAATCCATGGGCGTAGTAACACAACTTTTATCGTCATATTTGCAGCCGTGTAGCCCTGAATTTTAACTAAAAGGGTGGGAATTGCATAGTTCGGGGGTGGGGGTGGGGCGATCCAACATTTTCAAAAAATTCTGTCTAGGTGGGGGTTGGCTCGAATCCCATTTACAGGTGGGGGTTAGCCTCTAAGGTGGGGGTTGTCAACCAGTCTAAATTAAATGTTGTACATGGTGGTATCCACTTCAAATTTAGTTGTATTAGCGATTCTGGTCCACCTAACTTAAGAAAAGTTTTTCTCTCAAGAAGGTGGGCATTTGGCAGTTTTTCTTCAAGGAAGTGGCATTGTGAAACCTTTCAAGTGATGAAATGTTTCAATGGGAGAACTCTAAATTAGTGTTCCGTTTCTATTTACATTATTGGTAGGAAGCGGCGGTTTGAACTTTTGGAAATTTATGCCAAAAATATTCTTACTGGTGGGGGCTGGCCTTTAGAGTTCTAGCTGGCGGTTGTCTTTGCAGGTGGGGGTTGATTTTTCTAGCTGGGGGTCCAGACCCCTTGCAAACTATGAAATGAGAAGGAGGGCTATTTGTTTTTGTCAATGATAAATCATTTTGATCAGTGCTGGCTTCGTTGGTTACGTTACCTCTTGAACCTCCGAATGTAGACATTTTGGGACTCTCTTTTTGGTACGGGAAACACCCACTCCTTATTCTGTGTTCCTGGTTATTACGCTACTGTGTTAAAAACCACTTGGCCTTTGTCAATGTAAACAAACAACGAAAGAGATATTTTTCACGAAGCGTCCTTACCTTGTCAAACAATTCTTCACTCTTTGATGCCCACAATAGATTTCACTCCTTGCATGAGTCACATAACCCAGTTATGGTACTTTCTACTGTTCGATATTTATCGGAGAACTTTCAACGAGTTTAGTGTTTACTCTCAATGGCTGCCGTATTCCAGACGTTGGCGATCATGGTTTTGTTGCTTTTGTGTTGCTCGTTGCTCTTTGTAACTCAACCTCACCCATATTCACACATTTACTAAGACTACTGGTTTAAGTTAACCTTGTCCGTCCTCTGCTGCCTATAGTTTCTATATTCACAGAAGTAGTATACCCACAGTTCTGTATCCAAGAGGATTGATGATCCCATATTGTTTACTTTGATGCCTTATCTACTTTGCTTTACAACAGATTGTGAAAATGAAGGAGGAAGTATCCGATGCCAAAGAACGAATCAGGCAGATAGAAGAGGAAATATCTGTGAGTATCTTGTCATTAGGTTGATCCATGCTTCTTAGAAATGACGGTACCACGCCGGTATAATTGCTCTGTAATGGCCTGAACCTGTGAAGCTCGCCCAGTCTTAAAAGATTAAACTTAAATTCGCCTTTAATTGAACCGCCCCTGACTGAGCCCTCAATTCGAACCGTAACTGGCCACACATGACCTGCGAAACATAACCCGCGACCAATGACCTGCGACACAACCTGCGACACATAACCTGTGACCCATAACGTGCGACACATAACCTGCGAAACTTAACCTGCGACACATAACCTGCGAACCTGAAATACGTTGTTTTAAGTAAGTACATAGACTAAAATCTAACGAAATTCAAGATTTAACGTTCTGTTTCCCCATTGCAGGAAAGAAATGAAAATCTTGATGAAAGGAAAGCGCAAATGGAGAAGGCGACGAGAGAGTACTCTGAAATTAATCAACTTAGAGACGATCTTCATAACAAAAGAAAGTAAGCTGTGACTGTTTTTGTGTTCGTTGATTAAATGTGATTTTATGTAAGGTTTAAAAACATTTTCCTACTGCATGCAGACTTTCATGTATTGGTGAGTTAATATTGAATATGTACCAGTGATTTCCAACCGTAAGGAAGTCCTCCCTTAGGGAGGAATTTGGATATTAAGGAGAAGAAATGTTGCTAGGAAAGGAAACTGAAAGGAATCAAGATCATATTTTTAAGATTATTTGGCTTCCGTTTTATTGACATTTGGACAATTTTCGGATCAGCTTCTGCATTTCCAAAGATTCCGTCTGGTTGTATCAGGCTTGACTGCCAACCTGGAAATCAGGGAATTACTAGGGAATTTCAAACTGCACCCATTTTGTTAGTAAAATCAGCGAATTGTTAGGGAATTTTCGATATATTCAGGGAAATCAAGGAAAACCTGACTTAAGGTGTAAGGTGTTTTTCATCGATTTACTGCTAAACTGGTATTTCTATATTCCAGAAAAAAGTGGCTTTTCCTTCAAATAATTTTGAACGTCATTGAAATAAGGCAGTGAATGTCATGAGATGTATGACCTTGGTGTAACTGGCCTTCATACAATATATGACGCTTCATATAACTGAATGCTGGATTTGCAGAAGGCATGTATGGCAATACTCCTGTGTAGAATTGTCAGGGAATTATTCTTAATTTCGTCAGAGAAGTCAGGGAATTATCAGGGAAATTTTTTCCAAGGTGAAGCTGGGAAGCCTTTGTAAGAACAATGTAACTTGATCAAGAAATAACTCAGGAGGATCCCGTATATGCTGCTAGAAATCCCGGGAGGAATCCTGTTCCAAAATTTTGAGGGGGGAAGAAATTGTTACCTTAAGGTTGAGAGACGCTGATTTGGACCAATTTCAGTTTATTTATTATTGTATATTTATAAGTTTGACATCGAAAAGACAGTAGAGAAATAAATTTGTCACCCCCGGGGCTCAAACCCATGACCCACGCTATCTCGGCGTGTGCCCTACTAACGGAGCGTAAAGAAAGAAGAAGTTATTAAAGAGATTGCCTTCATATGGAATATTACAGTGATGACGTAACAAAAGTCCCTTTTTCTATGAATCCCAATTATTACCACATCACGGTATTAACCCTGCTACCTAGCTGTGTGTGAAATATCGCATTCAAAACTGTTATCATCTGTGAGAAATGTCTGTTTGAATTTGCAAGTGCCCTTAAGAAAATACTTTTAATTTTGCTCAGTTCATTAAACCATAACTAGGTTCAAATAACAGGATTTGATTGGCAGGATTTCAAGTTTGGGAAGGAGTATCTTGACGATTAATTAAGATATCGCTCTCAGATTTGGACGGGTTATATACATCAACAAGGAAAATAAAACGACTGCAAAATATTATCAACTTTTGATATTCATGAAATTGTGACGTCACACTTGGCGACTCTGAAGTACAAAAAAGTACATAATTTTTGTGTCTTCCTGAAAATGGTTTAAAGTATTTTTGTTTAAGATTGCAAGTGGGCATTGTTAGGAGATTGTCGCTAGTCGTTCACGGCCAACCAGCCTGTCGGAGATGAGAGCAAAGCTATTCCACTCCCCCCTGGCGTTGAGGTGACGTTTTTATTTGTCATATAAATGTTTGAGGGACCGTGGGACAATTTCAGCTGTTGACTTGTCAGTGATCACCACACCTGCCTATGAGGGTCAAGACCCCAGACATATCAACTTTGATAACCTTTACGCTACATTTCGATCTGCCAAATATATGTTAGGGTAAAAGAATGGCAATACGATCGTCATAGGAAAAGATCACTGCTTGCGGGTAGGGGTGATCTAGAAACTCGTTTTGAAGCTAAGGGCAACAGGCAATGATAACAATATAGTTTGCGTCGCAGCAGGAATTTAATAACTGAGGTCTGATTTGTTGCTGTATATTTGACTCGCCGATACATTATTACTTACTTTATTTATTATTGTTTGTCTATGGCATTGTTTGGCATTCTTAAAGAAGACTGAACACTTTTAAGATGTACCCTCAGTAACCCTTTCCCCGTCTTGTAAAATTCGAACTTCTTTAATTACGAATTTTGCTAGATCTAGCACAAAACGACGTCAGTTACGGTCATCCGCCTGTAAAAGATGTTGAACGATTCCTTTTCATCTGATTACAGCATAATGAGTTAACACATTTGAGTTTGATTTCTTCCCAGTTTTTCTTAAGTCTTTAACTAAGAAACGTTTTTCAGAAGTCGCCATCTACACGTGTCTAGCATGACCCTGATTCTTTATCAAAGCTCATGCATAAAAAATCTACAAAAATTTTTATAGAGTCGTTTGCCAATCGTCACGTTTTCTCACCGGTCGCTTCTTAATCCGGAATTTAATTATTCTTCATAATTCCAAAGACCCAAGATATCTCTCAAATATCTGACTACCTGACACTATTCTTGGGGTATATCCTCAATCGGTTCTTTATTGATTGAGGTACCCGTATTTAAACGATATGCTTTACTGTAAATAGCTGGACAGTAGTGTATTAAGAACAGCTTGGGCGTTAGACAAGGGTATTTCCCTACCTTACTTTGGCTTTAATTTAATCTTGATTGGCTATAGCCTACATTGAAAAATAACACTTTGAAAACGAATGCGGGAAATTACCTTTAATATATATTTAGTGTCACCGAATATTTGAAGTTAGTGTTCAAAGCGGCGTGCTACTTCCGTTTTCTCCTTCCGTCTTAGCTTAAAGAGCCACTGTCATATGTATAGAAGATGCTTAATTTCCTTCCTTCTTATTTTGGTCATAACGTTTACGTAATTATTATATTTTAGGGGCCTTTGTGGCGTCAGATCAGAGGTCTGGGACTGTCTTACCACTACAATATTATTCTTGACCCATCAAATGGTACTTTGACCTTTGTATTGTTCAAATCTACGCACATTGTAGAGGCCTACAAGAAAGGGTATTCCGAGCGCGGGACCATAAATGTTTCTTTCTTTCTGTTGCACGCAAAACCACGCCAACTTAGAGATCGCACGAGGACGTGGTATGAAGATTTGTGAGAAGATGAGGGGCGTCTTTGTAGAGTCAAACATGGTGATGGGAGCGTTGGGCTCCAGGGACAATCTATCCAAAGTCTGAGGAGAGATGTTTTCAAATAAACGTTATCCGTTGCCTTGTACAAAGCAACGCACCGTTCTTTGCTCATTAGTAGATCGAAATAAAGTATTAAATAACAAGTCCGTATTAAACCCCATTTCCCAAAGGGATCAAACTAATACACCTACTTTCACCCCGTTGCAGGGTTTTTCAATAACGAATTGTCTGTCATTGACGAAGATTGATACCGACGAACTCATGACGGTATGCAACAACCATGTAGCATCGGTACTTTGAATTCATTCACTCCCTTAACCATTACTACGCTCCTATCCTCTCTTTGTTTGTACGTGCCTTGACGATTTTTGTCATGCTTTCTGCATGGTATCAACGAGAAAATAAAATATAATACGTTATCAGCGGGGATCACGAACAATTGTGGAAAAAAATAATGTAAACATTTACTAAATCTTGATGAAAATGACTGGAATCATGGAAAACACTTAGCAAAGGAAAGGTGCTCCCATTTGTGGTATTACACGCTATTTTCCCCTTACTTCCTATCAACAGGGAGGTATGGCATGTTAGTCACCGAAAGAAAGCTTTTCAAAATCCATCGTCAGTTAGAAGGGGGATGAGGCCAGTTTACATTAATTTATGTCCAAGATTGTAGCTCAGATTGTAGAGCGAACGCCGTGAAATAGTGTGTTTGAGTCCCGGTCGTGACATGTTTTCTCTTTTTCTTCAGTATCTTTTTATTACTGATACTTATATACTCTATTAATTCACATTTGAAATTGGTAGACAAATCTTTGATGATGTCGATAGTCATATTTGACTTAAGACAAGAATAGAATCCAAAGTTTGTTACTTACCTCGTAAATTTTTGAATCAACTTGAATAGATGGCAGTGTCCTTATTGCATTTCTGCTTTAATAATTGACGAATAGGGTTAACCTCACTTAGACCCCTTGTCAGAATAATCATTAGAAAAGTACATATTTTGGGCGCCCTCTACATTTTGTATTATACAGTATGACTTACATTTAAAGATAATAGAGTTGTAGCAATATGCAGAAAATTCTGCAGCCACAATTTCTGAAAAATATTCAATCGGAGGCAAGGAATACACTGAGAAATGACAACAAGAGGTAGGTAAGGCAGGAGGCATTGAAAATATTTGGTGTTGATGCTCTTTGCATTCTCTTTTAAGTCAGTTGTCTCTCTTAATCTCATAATTAGTCTCATAATCTTTGTAAACCTTTATTATTTTAGCCAAGTTCATCATTTTATGAACTTAGAAAAACTGTTAAGAGTTTCCTTTAGATCTTAAACAGATCTCACTTACAGTAGGATTGGATCATTAAGTGCAGTATTTTGTCCAAGGGTGTTCGTCGCTTTGTTTCCTACTGCAACTCAGGGAGAGATATAATCACTTTACTAATTAGTATTTTAGCTAAGTGTTAGCATTTTCTATGTCTTCATGGCTAAGACAGTCTTCTTTCTTTGCTCATGATCACTGAGTCATGCACATGATCATAATAATAATAAAAATAATAATAATAATGATGATGATAATAACGATTATGATAATTATGAAGATCATCATAAAAATAAAAATAATAATAATGATGATGATGATAATTATGAGAATAATCATAAAAATAATAACAATTATAATAATGATGAGGAGGAGGAGGATGGAGATGATGATAATGATAATGATGATCTATAATGATGATCATGATTATGATGATACTAATGGCAGTGCTGATGATGACGATGATTAACAAAGATTGATATTCAATATCATCATGACTATTATCATGATCATCATCATGACTATTATCATGATCATCATCTTGACCATCATCATCGTCATATTAATAATCATCATCACCACTATCATGAGCAGTATAAACAGCAACAGCAGCAGCATCGCCCGCATCGTCAGCATGGTCGAGTTAATCGTCATCACCACAAGCGTCATCATAAATATCATAATCACCATCAGCATTGTAATCATTATTCTCTGATGTGGCATACTACCATATCACATTGCATAGTACGGCATGGTCAATAAGTCACAGGCTATTTGCAGGTAATTTGTATTTCAGATTATGTTCTGATATCATGTCCTGTGACTCTTGAATGCACACAAGTTTTAAACGTGATAGATGGTGTATGCTGTTATGACGTAGTGTTACCACAAAAAGTAGAAGCATCGATTTACAAGAACGTTCTCTTATCTTAATACCAATCCCGACATCGCTCTTAGTACCGATGCCAGCGCATGTGCTTTGCTGCACTTTTACAGCTGGCACCTCGCAAACAATTCTAAAAATCGATCAAAATTCTACAAGTCTTTGACAAGCAAAAATTAACGATGACATCATACTTGTTCATTGGTATCCTGTAATTGCCACTGACCGCTGACATTGCGCTGCCATCGAAAGGACTTCTACCATAAGCCATGGCATAGAGGGTGCATCCCAAGGCCCAAATGTCAGTTCCTTCATCAATGACGCATTCAGACGGCACTTCGAACATTTCTGGCGCTCTAAAAGCAAACATAACGCATCTTACAATGGAAGGGCATCGTTAAAGGCAGAAAAAACGTGCCATAGGTACCATAATAACGTTAGGTCGAGATAATAATAACTTTGATACATATATGAACTAATAATAAAAAATGCTTTGCGTTTACTAACACGAGGTCATGGCAACAACACAGTAACTGTTGTTCCTCATATTCATGAAATTGTGACATTTCACTTCAGTTCTGTATACTCTGCTAAACCCTAAATAAGCACGGCCTTGGTTACGCCGTAGTAACGACATAATCGGTACGGTGTTTTTCAGAAGATGTTAAAAACATTTCTACACTTCTTGAGTTATCATCAATTTTCCCTCATCCCAAAATACTGATAAGCTACTTTGATCTATCAAAATATTTAACGTATCTTCCTCCAGTAGCATAGACATTTCTGCAGCGGCATTTAGAGGACATTGTATAAAGCATGTTGTTGCCACCACGTAACTATGGTCGTAATGGCTTAGTGAGCGTCTCCGGTTTAGTCGCGTATAGCTACCTTAATTCCCGTCCCCCAATACAGTAATGTCGCTGTCATCGATGGCCAGTGCGAACGTTAGCTACTTACTGCACTACTACTCAACAAGTAAAGCAGACAGCATAACGCGAACAACTCTGCGTTTTGGTTAGAGCGTGGCTGACACATTTTCAGTTACATACTTAATTTAACATCTCTTACTAGCATTTGGAAAAACATCTACAATTCAGCCTTCAAGCTTGTTTATCAGTGATTTGATACATAAAAACTTGAATCTGCTGCAAACTGTCACGTTTGGGGTTTTCCTTACGGCTTTTATGTAAAACTCACCTGAAGGCCGCTGTGCATTCTTGTGCACACTTCTCACTGAATGCTACAGCCTCTGACCTTTTCAGAAATAGTAGACAAGAAAATAGAACTTCCATTAATATTCTGGACAAAGTAAGTCTAGATAAACTTTCCTAAAACTGTGGAAAAGTGAGGTTTTGATAACACTGAGGACTAAAGTCCTACTCCTTGTCGGTTCTAAGGCAAGCTGTCTCAAGGAGATCAAGAAATTCTCCCGACATAAACGGACAATTACCTGATGCTCTTTGTTTAGCTGCCCATTGAATGTCCCGATTACCGGACGATGTATTTTGAAAGAAGTGTACGTCACCTTCTGTGGCAGGACCAGCATTTTTAGGAAATGTGTCACCATCGGGGATCGAACCCGTGACCTACGCTATCGCAGAATGTCTAGTGTAAGGTGAATCTACACAATACAATGTCAAAGGAAACTAATTTGCGAATCCTTTTCTCCACTTACTACTTAATTGATGAATATGAAAAATACAACGACGTATACTTATGTACAGATGAGCACTGGTGTTAATTTGTGAATTATTTGCATGCATAAATGAAGTTTAAGTCAACAACAAAAACAAACGGGCCGAAGGATAACGCCATTAAGATGGGGATTCCTAAGCAGCGTCTTTTAAAAAGTGGTTAACATCACCTCAAGGGCCATGGATATTCTTAGCCGTTCTAATATCGGTAGGGGCTTAACTGCACCAAGCCTGGATGTTGTTAGTGTCAATTTAAGTATCTTTAAGTTTAGGAGCTTGTTTAATGGCGGACATGCATAAAAAACATGGGTGGGTTCATGACGGGAACCGTACACGCACCTATGGACAAAACTCATGGAAGCATGAATCAATGCGCCTATAAATAAGCGAGTGCATCGACTGACAGATCTATAAATAGATTTCTGGATTGATCAATGACTGCCTGCACTAACTAACGCAAAAGGAACAAAATAGCAAGATGAAAGAATCGAGTGAACACAAAAAGAACGATATGGCACACATTCACACTTACCAGAAAGATGTGTAATTGGCCAATTAGTATCTAATCTCATTATTTCGTTGACCAAAGGAACGGATATTGTCATTATAATGCTCTACTTACCAGTTATACTAATTTTGGCAAACCACTTAGAAGTACCATCCAAAATGTTCAATTTAATTGCTTCAAGTTGACTTATATGCTCAACTTCATCAACCATAAAAATGTCCCTAAAATAAAAGTAAATATTATCAAACATTTTGTAGCTAGCGATATTATTGTACGATCGCCATCACCACCATCATTATATAGTTATTATCATCATCATTGTTATAATCATCACTATGATTATAATTATCACCATTTATCATCAATACCATCATCATCAAAATCATCGTGGTCATCACGATCAATGTTATCGTCTTTTTAAGCATTGTACTCATCAATCTCGTTATCAGCCAGAGCCGTAGCCAGACTATCTCTGTAGGGCATGTTTATTACCTATGAGCATATTTTAGGGCATGCTTCATAAATTAAAGGCGTACGGGCCCGCCTGTTCACCAATTAAATAATTTTTGCGTAACCCCTTCTGGAAGACAGTTCTCAGAAACTTTAATTCAAGATTTTATTGCTTTTAGCTTTAATCGATCAAAAAATGGACTTGGAGTTTTTACACTTCTACTTCTACAATTAAGATTTCTCGACCTAAAGGAACATTCACAACCTAAAGAGCAATGAAACCGCATACTAAGTAATAACAAAAGCATTCAAGTCTTCACGTAATAAATGATCAATGCAGAAGAAGGTATAAAATAGACTGTTTCATAAGCATGGCCGTTGTCTCAAGACAATGAAAAGTAGTTCTGAAAGGACATGTCCAGAAAAGGTCTGTCAGAAATTCAGCTTCGAGGCTTTTTGCTACATTCAACCGAAAATTCCTCAAAAGTTATACACTTCACGATTTCTTTCTCAAAGTACAGATGGGTCAAGCTGAACTAGGGAATGCTATTTTACCTTGAAGTCCACTTCTAGAGGAAGCTAAGCATACCAAGCATCCCCCCTGGCTACGGTACTGTTATCAGCTCCCTTATTGCCATCAAATATACCCCTACAAGACCCATCTGTGTTTTCGTCTTCAGTTTTTATAGACACTACTAGTGCTATCAGTCTTACAGCACGCCTACTATATTTAGAGAGCTCTTAGAAATGTCAATCACTTACCTTACCATGGTGAACATCTCCTCCCTCTCAACTACCCTTCTTTGCATCTTTTCTTCCATGTACCTCAATGGCGATATTGAAGTGATGCAATTTGAGAACTCCTTCCTATATAGTATCATTTATTTCCTCGGCGTCGCAATTTCTCAACGTCGTGGGTAGTGGCGGTTTTAGGGGGGCAGAGGGGCCATGGACCCGCGCTTTTCGTGGCCAGAAGGGGGCCCCGCGGTTGAGAAAAAAAAGCTAGTGCATAGTAGTACTCAGAAATTCAATGACGTTAGTGGTTCTCAGAAATACAATGATATTAGTGGTTCTCAAAAAACAATGATATAATTAGTACCCAGGAATACAATGATTTTAGTGGTTCTCAGAAATACAATGATATTAGTAGTACTCAGATTAAGTAGTACTCAGAAATTCAGTAGCACTCAGCAAGAAGTACCCAGAAATTCAAAGAAATTATATCGTAGAAAAAATGAATGCACTCTTTGCTTTTGGTTTGACGCGGTTTTTGCTTTCAAACAGAATATCCATGCTTTATTCATCCTCTCAAGTCCTCCACGCCTTATAATGTTCCGGAAGATGTGAATAGTAAATTAAGTTCCAAGTGTTAAAGGAAGTTGTTTCCGGTCTTCGTTCAAAAGTTATTCAATAGATTGACCTCAGACGATGATGAAGTGATGGCCCATGATTCATCGTTTGCCGCTTAAGTTCAGTGCGACTCAAGAGCTTTAAAATCTCCGCCGATTTGATGCAGCAGTTACCTCTATTAAGGTTGATACAATTTCTAATATGGATAAAAGTGGTGGAACAAGCCGTGACAGAGATCAAGGACGCGTGTATAAATCTGGAAGTGAAAAGAGATAACGAAAACAACCCGAGAATGAAATGTTGAAGAAGCACCCGAAATTACACGCATTTTTACGGACAAGTACTCACGACGACGAAGAAACAGAAGAAAAAATTAAAGATGTTAGTGCTGAAAGTGAATGTATTCGGGAGAAAAGGTAATATTCTAAATGTTGACTTTCTTTTTTAATCTGCATTGAGTATTTACCATTCGACCTCAATTCAAGTGACTGTTATTAGATGAGCAATCACTCCACTTTCTTACTTGCCATACATTCTCTTTTTAGTGAACCAAAGATGACTCAGGATGCAGAAGATATCGTGGCAGAAGAAGTTAATTTGGAGAAGATTATCGAGGAAAGTTACCCAAATGATGTGGGCTTATGGCCTGATGAGATATCAGAATCATTTCGCGAGTATTGGCTGCGCAATGGAAGTAAGCAATATCAGCATCAGAACTCTGATTTTAAAAACTCCGCAGTGACAGAAAACGATCGGATACGGCATTGTACCTCTTCCCTTTTTACTAGAAAGCATTCTTTATCTGGGGAGTTTCTCGATTTGACCTGGCTTTGCTATTCAGCCCGGGGAAATTATAAGCCAGGGGAAATTATATTACTTTATTTGTAAGCTGTTATCGAAAACAAATAGCAAGTTCACCGAAGGTTTCAACAACTGGAAGAAAGCTGGCGAAAAAATTGACCACCACGGCAAATCGCAATCACACCGAGAGGCCTTGGCTGATGCTGTCGTTCGCAGCCAGACTTCTTCCCAGATTGATCGCCAATTGGTGCGGGCCATTCGGCTGGAGAGTAAATATTGGCGAAATATTCTTCAGCGTGTGATTGACGTCATTGTTCTTCTTAGTGTGCGAGGTTTGGCTTTACGTGGACATGATGAAATTATTGGTTCAGTTCATAATGGAAATTTTTTTGGCATAATTGAGCTTTTAAGCAAATATGATCCATTGTTGGCAACTCATATAGAAAAATATGGTAATAAAGGGCATGGAAGCACATCATATTTGTCACATAGTATCTGTGATGAGTTGATTAACGTTATGGCAAAGAGTGTGATAAAAGAAATTGTGAAGGAAGTTCAAGACTCCCGATATTTTTCAATATCAGTTGACTCAACCCCTGATATCACACACACAGACCAGTTATGCTTAACATTGAGTTTACACATGTGGCTGCCCTATTAATTCTTAGAAGAACAAGAGCTGGTTTCCATTTGCCATCTTGTTCCTCAAAAACATATGCATTTCTGTCCTATTAGATAAGAAAATAATCAATATAACAATGTCACAAGATAGTTACATGATGTATATATGTTACCGAATATACAAGCCAACATATGTGTGTATATATATGTGTGTAATTATGTATGTTACCAAATACACAAACCAACATTACAGCTTTTGACTGCTTATAGATATTGAATTCTTTAACACTTATTGATAATGAATTTGACTGCTACACAACTTAAAGATACAGCTCTGCTTCTGGTCTTTCTATGCATTTCATTGTATCTTAGATATTATAGCTATTGCTAACAATAATGCTAAAAACTACTCCATTCTACTGAAACAGTAGCAATCAAACAGCTACCAATGGTTACTGTTAGAATTCCCCGATAAACAATACAGATTTTGCCAACAGTAATTAGCCTAAAAAAACCCCTAAAACCTCACTATCATCATCTTGGAATAATCATACTTCAGTCACACGTTGAGTTTCATATGATTGACTATAAAATATATGAACAAATAGACACAAATTGACCAGTCTGTTGGAAAAATTATGTCTCTTTGTTACTTAATGTGCACATCCAGTAAGCCTCTATCTCACAAGTGACAGTTGAATAAGATCCCTTTTCAGATACCTACAATATACATTGAAAGCTGGAAAGCTCAGAAAAAGCCAATGAATTGCAAAATGTATCAAAGATGTAGTTTAAGAACTAAAAAAACAACTTACAGCACCACAGGTAACAAGTCTGTTGCTGTTTGGTGCCCAGTCAATTCCAGTAACAAGTTGTGAATGCTACAAAAAGAATGTAAAAGGTGGTGGTAATCATCATGGTATCATGAATAGTATATGTGGCTTGTGCTATTCAAGCTACATTGCTTACATCCCCTGACAGATCTATCAATGTGTGCAAGATTCAATGATCAGAAACCACTTGCAAGAACATCACAATACAAGTATCAATGCTTCAAAATTTAATGAAAATCTAAGGAAGGCCTTGTCATCCAAACCTTCAATTTTAGGTTCCTAACGACATCCAAACCTTCCTAAGCACCTATTGGGTGCTCTGCACACAGTTGTATTGAAACTTAACCTTTATGACTTCCTAATGGACAAAAACAATTCAGTTAATAATAACAAAACACAAGCATCCTAGATGCAACTTGAAAGGTAAGGCTTTGTTCACTTCCACTAAATATAACTCCATGTATATTTCTAATTCTACATACTTTCAAACACCACTGAAAATAATATTACTAGTAACTGATATTTAGATCTATGTCTATTATAGTAACACACCTCAAGCAAGACAGACTCTGGCTCCCACTTCTGTTGAACTTTCTTGAATATTCTGACAGAATTGTCATTGGGAGAAAAAGCCACACCTGTCAAACAAACAATGACCCATCAATCAAAATAATACATATATATATATATGAGTGTGTGTACATTTATAACTTGGATATTTTCCTGCACCAGTGACTTCACAGACCCCGGCTAAAAGTATTAAAATATTTGCAAAGAACTTGTGACATCATTCAATATTCTGCATATTGAAAGATTTTCCCAAAACATTTTTTTTGTTTTATGACTTCCCTTTCATTCAAATTCAATGAGCAATTATAATTTTCTCCTTAATGTTTACATTACTTTTTTATCTGTAAAAGTTACGTTTTTGTTATCTTTATCTGTCAATGCAATACTGTCTTCTTCAGCAACCATGTCCTTTTTCCTCCATATTTCTAACCTCCCCTTGTTCATTAAACCTTCTTGTACAGAAGCTTATAGTTTGTAATATAATATCTTTGACACCATTATAATCATACCTGAATTTTGTTTTACAAATGTTGTTTCAAGTTGCAAAATTAGAAAAGATCGTGCCTTTGAATTTAATTCAAAGGCACGATTCATCTAGAATGATCCTTCCATATCAAGTTTGGAATAAATAATCTCGGCATTTAACTGGTACTTGTCTTCTATTCCTTTTCGCCTCGCAGTACACAACATGGGCTGTTTTTGTGGATTGTGTACTGGTGCAGCATGTTTAAAGGCGAAGCACATGCCAGGGATGACGAAAAAGTATTGGAGGGAAGGGAGAGTTGGTCAACATATAAATGAGAGTCCTCGGACATTCTAATCCCGATGATTAAGTTTCGGATAATGTGTTGGGGCGTTGATGGCAAATGCACATCCCTATAGGCCCAAACGGCTACCCTCATCATGCCGAAAATATCTAGAAAACAGAGGAAATGTTCGTTTTTAAGCCTTTTGTTCCCACAAACGGAAGCGTTTGCTATAGTTAGCAAATCTAAATTATTAACACTTGTTCCTCAGCTTTTATATACGCACTGTATACGCCTATTAAGTATAAAAATACACATTAATTACTAGAATGTATTCAATGTAATGCAATATATTATAGTACAAGAAAAGATTATTGTAAAGAATCCCTAGTCCTTTTTTTTATCTTGTCTCTTTACTAGAATACATTTTTTTATATTAATGGTTTAATTTTGCACAACAACATAACTTCATTTTCTAGTGCTGCTTCACTTTATAGCCACATCTTATCATGTTCACAACTCACTTTGGACAGTGACATTGGCTTTGAAATTTTCAGTCTGATCTCAACAATTAAATATTTCTTTTTTTGAAGAACTTCCTGAAATGTGACTGTATTAATCATCTCTGTTTTACTCATCTAAGCATGAAAGTTTGTAAGATTGTTACTTCATCGATTACCTCTCAAAAACAACTCGGCTAGCAAGACGTATAGACGCCAGGAGTACAATAAAAACTTTATAAGTACTTGAATACCGTAAACGAGCTATTCATTGGCGGCGACAGACCTCGAAACTGGGGAGGACGAGAACCTCTTACATTTCCTTTTTACTCCTCGTGTGTTCTTGTTAGTCTAGATATCTATGCGCACAATCACCTCTCAGTACTTTTTGGAGTACGCTGAAATAGTTGTGTAACGATGTTTATTTGTGGATTGCCATGTGCTTTTTCTTTATTAATTTTTGTGTATGTCTGTGTGCTGGTGTGCATCGCGGTCTTCTAGTATGTATTTCTTTAGGCATGTATGCGCCAGTGCCGGTTAGCCTTAAAGTGCTTGTAACACGTGTTAGCGGTCCCACACGTTGAGGTCTTCGCGTTATGCAATTTTAAAAATTCTGTAATAAAGCCAAACAAATTTTCTTTGACTTGACTAAAAGTTTCAGTTCTTTGAATAATTATTGTAAGAACCATTTCTTCATGGTAGTTCTATATACTCTAGGTATCGCCGATAGAACACAATTCCAAATAACATACAAAAATGTAGTTCCAATCTTTTTTACATTTTACTTTTATGAATATGTCCCCAAGTAATATGGGTACCGCACTTGCTAAGTGCAGCACTGATGTGTGATTCAGTTACCTGTTTTAGTTAACAAAGTAAGTAGAAGGTGGAAAGGGAAGCGCTCAGGGTGCAAACCTAAATTTACAAACTTATTTCTTTATTTCAAGGCAAGTTTGTTTGCAAGTGTTGGCTAAATCAAATTATTAGTAATAGGTTATTGATTTATCAAACAACTGCTAAGGAGAAGGAAAGTTGTGAAGTTATCAACTCAAGGTTTTCTTATTATCGTTATTTCTAATGTGTCCATCAGATGAACTGCATATGATTAAATCCTCATAGAGGATGTAAGAAAAAGAATTAGAATAGGCCCAGAAATATCCATTTACAACAAACATCGGGGTACCCCAAAGAGACTGTCTCAGCCCCATCTTCTTTATAGTATATCTTGCAGATGCCCTAAGAAACACAAAGAAAATTATCAACACACTTTTTTATAATTACACCTTACACAAGCACTACATTCTATAGTGTTAATTCTTGCATTTTTGAGGATTGAATATATGTAACACTTTAACAATGATATACCTTTCCTGATTCAATTCAAAATTTAAAAAAACCAGCAATGGCTGAGATGTCCAAGCCATGCAACATGAAAATAAGTAAAACAACACTTTGTTTAATGGAAGAGGGATGAATGCAACATCTAAGCTCTCAAAGCATTAGCAAATTCTCATTTTCAGAGTTCCTCTTTTGTGAACCTTCTTGTTTGTCATGCTTTAGGAGCTGATTTTTTTGCTTTTGGCATCATTTTGGCTACAGGTACATAAGAATGCTTGGAAAAGCCATTCTGTCAAGGTAAGGCAAGGAATAACAGTTGTCAACAAGAACATATGGGGAACGTTGCTGACTCCAGTGAGTACCAGGTGTGGAGCAGAGGAGCAAAACATGGATCACCAGATTCTTCAATTTGTTGAAACTTGCATTGAGGGAGGGTATGAACCCATTCTGGAGAGTGGAGATGATTTTAAAAGATGACTTTTGATTTCGGGAGTGGAGGTGTGAAAACACCAATTGAAACTACTACTACATATCTGGGGTATATCTGACAGGCCTTGTATTTGAGAAAATATTATACAAAGGCTTATATATATAATTCTCAAAGAGAGGAGCATTACCACAAATAGCTTCCAAGTTTTGGGAGCTAAGGGAGTTCGAACCCACAAGCTCATGATTTGTAAACCAACACCGGCACCATTGGTCCATCAGCCTTCTGATTGCCTGTCTCTGCAGAGTTTATATACAAACTTATAACTTTATGGTCAAAAAAATAACACTTACTTGTCAGTAATTGCTAGTGCTTTGCCATCTGGTGAAAGTAGGATTTGATTTAGTGTTGTGACCTATACGTGACAGAAATGTATATATTTATGCATCTTCAAACCCCCATAGATATGATGTATAAGTACCTTAATGGAATCAACAGCAAGTATACATTTAACACCTTTCTTTAAGGGTAATTACTCTGGGGAAAGTGGAAAGGATTGTCACCTTTTGTAATGTAATACTTTTAGCATATCCACAAATTTAAAAACATAAAATGGCTATCTTGTATTTCAGGCCTATATGCAGTTTTCGATTTGAAACAGCAATTTGCAAATTAAGTATAAAGCTGAATATGTCACCCCTATAATTCTGATACAATGAGATTTTGATAGGTTCTAGCCTATTTAAAAGGAACCAATGGTACCTACTGCAGCCCCTAACTTACAATAATAAAATAACAAAATTATATACATACCTTGTTCCCAATGAACTTTAACAATTCCAAGGTTTTTCTATCAAATATGTAAATACTTCCAGCACTGGCACCAAAAATTATAAATTCCTTTGAAACTGACAGGCATTTAAACTAAATGAAAATGAAACAATAATCATATCATTATTATAATTATTATTATCATTATCATCATAATCATCATCTTCATCATCAGCATCATCAGCATCAGCATCATCATCAACAACGTCACTATTAAAATCAATTACCATTATTGCCATGACTACGTATGTATATATGTTCCCATTTTGCCATGAAAAGTTAACACATCACTTACCCTTGGAAGAAGTTTAAGATGCAATGCTAAACATACTTTCATCATCATCATCATTGTCATTGTCATCATTATCATCATCATCATCATCATCATCATCATCATCATCATCATCATTATCATCAGCATCATCATCATTTGTAACTGACTTCATTTTTAGAAGTTTTGTTGCATAAAAAAAGCTTTGTTCTATATCTGCAATTGATTTACCAGGCGGAAAACGTAATTTGGTAATAAATAGCAATGCCCAGCAAAGAACGCGCATGTGAAACATGTCGAAGATTCAAATTGAACATAAAAACGATATATTTGGCAGCATTTTGAAATGTATCTAAAATTTAGATATCAGTAAATAGCTTTGAGAGATCGGGGGGCGTTGAAAATGGGAGAAAATAAAGTATTTGTTTGCATGTAGGATATTTTTTAAACTCTCATTTGAAAATAATTTTTAGAAGTACACAAAAAGATATAGCAAACTATAAATGTCCTAAGACAAACAGAAATATATCTGAGATACAACTATCATCAACACTGATTTACACTGCCTAAAATTGGGCAAAAATGAAAAGTGAGGTGTCTTAGGTTCCAGATGACAGTAACTTATCTTTTTTAGTACTTTTAAATTAATTGAGCAACAACGATGATGGATTCAACTTTATGAAAACAGTAACGGTGTTGGGGATTGGTTTTTCATGATAGTTTGCCATTTTCGTTTCAGCCAACTTCTCGTCGAAAGATTTTCTATTTTGCTGTGAAGGATCCAAAAAATATATGAACTGCTAAATGGTTTTAAGTGTAAACAGAAAAGTACAGAAGTAAGACAATACTTGAACTTCTTGGAACTGTGAAAAAACTATATTAGTAATTTAACAGGTGAAATGCTAGGCGGAAAACGTAATCTGCTTATAAAAATGACAGCCAGGCTAAGGATCTTGAAAGAAAGAGAGATATTGATTTTTCCTGCTTCCCTTGAACTTACTTATTTATGAGACGTTAGTTATGAACGACCTCAGTCCATTAATAAACAATAATGTATCATCTTACTTGGTCGCCTTCAGACGAGTGACCACATGATTTTTCCGAACTGCCCTGTCGACCATCAATATTCTCATTTTCTCTGACGTGACTCCACCAGCATCTTGTCTGAGTATATCAATGTAACTTAATCGTATCATCTGGCCCTTTGTAGTTGTTTTGAATACCTATTTGTCCCTTGTTAATTGTTACCACTTTCGTACTGTTCCTTTGTCTTTGCATTCGTTAACATTTGTGCTTTGTTAATTTTAGATTATTTTTCTCGGCATCTTGATAATTATTCTTCCACTCAGTAGCATCCAGTTTATATTACTTTTTTCTCTGAAGATGTCAAGTCTTTAGTTTGACGAAACATTAGTATAGTTTAAAAGATAGAATGTATCAATATGTCTCTGCCGTTAAAGGTCCTTAGCCTGGCTGTCATCTTTATAAACAGATAATATTAGTTAGTCTTTATAGATAATATATAGCCATTTGTAACAAATGTAAAAACTCAGCTTTGCTCAAGCCAACACTAGGAAAAGCAATTAATCAAGTCAGGACAGAAGAGGGTTCACAGCAGAGGTTATATACAATAGATAAAATATAACGACAGAACTTTGCTCAAGGTAACATTGGACCATAAATGTTTATGTCAAATGAGTATTGATACGTCAATTTTATATCTGATCTACTTTCTACTTTTCAAGCATTATTAGGCATTGGTAATTTTCGGAAGGAGTAGTAGAACTAGTTATGCAGTGGTAAATTTATAAATATCTAGTGTTCAATGATTTCAAAACTTATGTTGCTTATCAGTTTGTGGACCCAGATTAGCTAAAGTAAATGTAGAGAGTAATTGTCTACGACTATTATCATTTAATGGTGGGTACTTATCACTGGAGGACAGTTGGGGGGGGGGGCGAGAAATGCGGTTGCCCCCCAATCATTTTTCTTCAGAAAGAAAAAAATCATTACCAATGTAAACAAATATGCAAGAAGACAAACCTATTTTAGCACCAGTATCCAAATTGCTTGTTATGGAGTACTTGCTCGTGATTTAGTAAAATTTTGTAACTGCTCTTGTGAGGAATGTGGAGGGTACTTTCATCTATACCATTATACACTTATACTCATTCATTATACACTTATACTCATTCATTATACACTTATACTCATTCATTATATACTTATACTCATTCATTATATACTTATACTCATTCATTATACACTTATACTCATTCGCGACCAACGGTCGTTCATGTGGTGTTGTTTACAATTTCATGACAGAAATAAAATGACATCGTGTGTAAGAGAAACTGGGGTGATTCGATACTGAAGTATCCGATGCCGATACATTCGCCTTAACTTCTTCCACCTGCTTGACCTTCTCCTTTTTCTAACCATTCTCAATACTAAATAAAACAGCAAAAAGGGGTTGGAGGAGGACAAAAAATTTAAAATCGCCTTCCTCAAGAATCTTTAAGCCTTTTAATATAACCATGGCCTTTTAACTTGATGACTAGAATTGTGGAGCAGAAACTTTATCACATTTTAACATAAATTTATTATAATTAAAAGAGTTTTTCAATGACTTCGCAGACTCTGTACAGCAAACTGTAGCAAATAGTTTTCTGTCTACAAAAAATTTTGTTGAGTACTTTCGCGGGCCTTAATAAAGTTTATGTTCTGTTTCTCCAATTTTCTTACTCTGTTCTATTTTGTATAACTGTCTTTTTAGATGGTCCTTCCCCGTTTTTTATTATCAAATTGCTATGTGCTCTGCAAAGTACCTTTGTCAGTTTCTCGTGTCAGACAATAGCTTTATGCAATTTTGTGATAATTTGGTAGGCTTTATCTCGTACTTTGCATTACGTTAGTTGTTTGCTGCTAGCTTCATACACTCTATTGCAGCAAATACTATTTCACCTGCCTTCCTCTACTCTCCCTGTCTCTTTCCTTCCACGTTATTCCAATTTACAGTGAAGGAGCATAGCAATGTTGCAGGAACATATAATTACAAGTGCTAAAATGAGATTTAAAAGAAAGTCCTTTTGTACGGTAAACTAAAGTACTATCTTCTCATGACCAGGCTCTTTTCAACTATGTCATGGAGTGACATCAAGGCTTTGAAAAACAATGTGATAACGAAATAGAACTCAGGAATTATTCCACACTCGCTGATTCTACGAAGGAAAAACATTTTGATTTAGGTTTCTTATTGAATAAAAATGACATTAATCGACGTCATATTCTCCCAAAACAACAACAAATCTCTTGTTGAAGCCACTCGCTGTATCAACACTCAAGGAGATGTAATAATTAAGAAAAAATTCAATCTTGATATTTTGCGATGGCTGTTGACTATTAAAATTAATAATAAAAGCGTAAGGGACAGAAATAATCTAAGTTAAAATTTTCGGGAAGGAATCCTACAAGACACCTAGTCTATATTCTCCATGTTCATAAGAAAGAGGCTGCATCGTGTCAGACAACTCAGTGTTCTCATCATCAAATCTCATGCAAGTCATCTTGTTAGAAAGACGTTTTCACAGTAATGACAGCACGCAGCTCTTGCAAAGGCACTGTTTCTCCTCTAGAACTTAAATTTGTAATATTGCATAATTTATGATTTCCTGCGTTTTACATATGCAGCAGGCATGCGTCTCACGCTGCAAGCAACCGGCTTCATGTCGAGGTGAATTCAACAAATTCAATTAAGCCAGTTGGAATTCCCCTTACTCCCCTTTGACTGACCAGTAGTTTTGTCATTTCCTTAAGACTGTGGCAAGTCTTTTGACTCTAAATGAAGAGAAATGGTGCTAAGCAGATATGAATTTTTTTATTTTCTGTGCTTCTATTTCTACACACCAAGGCTAAAAGAGTTAATACTGTAGAAGCTCCGTTAAGCTTTCAAGTACTATAATCGTAATTATCATTTTTGAAACATCATACGAATTTGCTTCTTTAAAATACAACTTCCATACTCTCCTTACAGGGATATCCAATTGATCATGATACATTTAATATACATCTTTAATTAGCTAAGCATTTAAAAAAGATTCAACCTTGAACAATAATAACGATAATAATCCTCGTCTGCATGTTGTGCCTCTAGTCAAAGCTAGGTGGGTGCTAAGTGTTGTCAGCCTCAGGTCGGTCCCTTCCTTGAGAGGCTGAGCATAATAAAATGACCGTAGGTATTTAGTTTAGTAATAGTTTTGAACTACAACACCTTCAGCCTTTATTCTAGCAAGCAATGTCTGGCCCATCTAGCAAATAAGGTTGCCCACATCCTGTATTGAATGCCAGCAAATTATTTTTTCAGTTTCCAGGTCACTGACTTGCATTGGGCTGTTATTTCATGATGGCGCGGAAGGTATGGAAGGTGCTATAATATTGTTGAAGAAATTGAAATGGGGAAAGGCATTTTCATGAGTGATATAGCGGAAAGATTGTATGGATCTTTGATACGCGTTCAAAGTAACAACCAAACTGAGGGGATTTTATTTAAGATGAAGCTGAAAATCATGACTTTACGGACAAGATAAAAAAGAAACACCTCCCGAGCTTACACTCCTGTTATTGACCCGACTATTCCATTCACTCTAGCAAACATTGCAAACTTATACAAATATTTGCTATGTAGAGGGTTTATGTGTCACTCTGATAAGCATACGTTCGAGTCGAAGTCAAAACATCTTGCGGGCAAGGGTATGTTTACATACAATTTTATTGTTCTTTACAAATACCGAAAAAAAGTTATTAGACGAAACTAACCAAAAGAATGTATTCCGATCTATCATGTTCCAATGATTTTATCTTTACAACCAGGTGCCTGAAAGCCCGTGCCAGAGCTATCGGAACATGGTGCACATTGTTTTCACTTCATGTCCTACTTCATAACCTTTATGTACCCAATTTGTACTACAAACCAATTGTTAAAAGCGGACGTTGCCATGTAAACTTGATACGCAATATATTGTAATGAATGTTATTAATTCTGGACGAGTAAAGGATTTGATATCATCCTGTATAGACACTGGGGTCGATATTTATGGAAACAGAACGATTGCAACCCGCCAAGCGTGTTTGAAAAACACTCTAAAACGGGAACGATATTACGAGGCTTTTTATTTAAGAACACCTAATATTTAGTGCTAAAAATCTGGCCTAAATATCAAATGCAAATAATATAGTACTCTGGATAGTCGGAAGGAAAGTAGCAAATAAGAAGATTGGCAGAATACTTATACAAACAGAAATACAGATGATAAGGAGATTACGATGATGATTATAATGGACGCCCATATGACAATGGCACACCCTTAAAAGAATGCAATTATGGTTTGCATATAAAGACGGGAATTCAAAACAGCACAGAAACAGTGTTCTCTAGAAACGTATTCAAGTTATCAAAAGAAAAACAAAATATAGCAAATATAGCACTTTAGACTTCATTGGTTGTATTTATAAAGATTATTTTAATTAAAGAAAACCACATGTATCGAGATTAGGTACACATGCCCTTATGTACCACTGTGTTACAGTATTAGGGACGAATAGCAACGGATCATATATATATATATATATATATATATATATACATATATATGTACACATACATACATAAATATATATACTTTCAGCAGACACATTTCAATTATATATAATTCTCAAAGATTGGAGCATTACCACAATAGCTTGCAATTTAACGGAGCTGACCAGATTCGAACCCACAACCTCATGATAACTAAAGCAACGCCTTAACCATTGAGCTATCTTGCCTCAAAATGTAATTGTTGCATTTATTGGAAATTCCCGCTACATATTTTTATAGAATAAAGCAAAATATTTACACATAAGTATTTTCTCACGAGAAGTGATGATTGCCTATGTTGTTGATGTTAAGCGATCTGGGGATTTCTGGCACCGAATTTGCTAACTCAACCATTGCGCTGAATAGCGTAATAGCTACGTCGACTACTAGGGAGGGAAGGAGGGGGGGTCGGGGTGGCGGGCTGGATCAATCCGAAGTCTCATCACCTTCAACAACCGCAAGGTTTTCAGTTTCGCTATAAGCTTCATCTGTTTCATTTCCTCTCTAACGTACTCTGTCTGAGTGCTTGTTCGCTTTTGACACAAGCATTACTTTCTTGAGTTTAATAAGTTAAGGTATAAATATATCAAGCTAAGGAAGTTAAGAAGATACCAAAATTGCCCTAAAAAATTCAAATTTCTACTTTAAGAAGATTTTTTACAAAAATTTTAATGCAAATATATTTTTCTGTACTTCAGTACCTTATGTAAGTAAAGAAGAAATTGGACCCTTAAGATCATTTTTGCTTTAGATGTAAATAAGAGCCTTAATTGATCATTTCTAAGTTCTTTGAGAAGTAAAACAAAATTTAATCAGACTTTGGCCATATTTTGCCAGTGTCTCCAGCATGAATGTATTATAACATATGATAACCTTATTAGAGTGTCATATCGAATGCATTGTGGCTGTGAGCACAAATTTATTTATCATTTCCAAGTTGTTATGATGTTTAAAATGAAATTTGATCCCACTTGAACAACATTTTGTAAGTAGTAGGTTTTCCATCATACGGTAACATGATGAAACGTAACGTAAAAGTGTTATTTTATATACATTTGCTTGAGAGCTTAATGCATTTAGTATATATTTACATTAGTTTATAATAAGCAAGTTATGAAAGAATTAACCTTATTAGGTAGATAATTTAGACCAGGATTAAAATCAGCATTCCTACTCTCTACAACATAAGTGTAGCAAATCTTTACAGCATTACATCAAACGTGTAATATTAGTGTAATATCAAATACATAATAATATGAATTTTTACAAAATTTGAAATCAGAGCATAGATTTAAAATTATCAATTTTACGAAATTTTAGATAGCAGAATTGAAATAAGCGTATCAAAATTGCCCTTAGTACAAATTTTTTAAGTCTGTAGCATTGATAGTCCAAACCAATGCTATATAGACTATCTTATCTCATTTCATCAGAGGACATTGAGAAGTACCAGTATTCTTTTCCTGACGAAGCATTTAAATATCTACCTGGAGCTCTGCAAATATACAAAGTAGTAACAAACCCAAGGACAAGAGTCACACCAACTAGAGAAACATTTCAGGTGCTTGTATGAACTACTTAAAGGGGAATTTGTGTCCTGTAACTGAAAGGATCAATTTAAGGATGTATCTGAAATGATAGCTTTGCAGAAACATATTTTCAGTACATCAGGTAAATGTAAGTTTGTGGATCCTATTGCAAATATCACTGAAATAAATACAGATTTAAATGATGATGAAATCGATGAATCGGAAACTTCAGAATTCATGGAAAGCAAGGCTTCAAAATTGATATAAGAAGGTGATATAGCCTTGATCAAAACTCAAGATGACCATCCATATTACATCCTGAAATTACTAAAGGATCGATAGGAAACTAAAAGGGTTGCATCAGATGATTACAACCACAACTTCCCACCATTGCAGAATTGTTGAAGACCATTATCTTGAATTGTACAAAACAAACAATGATGCTGATATATACTAGCTAGACAACAAGCAGACAGCTATTGTATCAACATACTGCGTAGTGGGATGATTTGCTGAACTTTATTTTGTATATATATAAGTTACTTGCCAACATGTATATATGTTGTTTAATTAAAAATGTATAACAATTTTCGAAGTTTATTGCCTTATTGACTGCATTTTTCATTGTGCAGTTTAATTTGACTGTATTCCATGACTAGATTTACCTAGATTTTTGGGAAAATATTGCCTTGCAATACAGGATGTGAAACTCACATTAGCATTCCCCATGTGAGAAAGTATCTTTGAAGGCTAATTTGCTGCTTACTTTTGCAAATTGGCCTTTATATATATTCTCACTCAGGGGAATGCTAACATGATCAGACATGGTAATAGGGAAGGTAGTTCTAGGGAATGTGTAACATCATGAAGTAGGGAATCTAAGAATAGGCAAGTGATAGTTGGTAATTGATAGTTATAACCTAATTTGAAGAATGTTATTCACTTTACATGTTACTGTTATATTCTGTGACGTGTTTTGGTCTTCTCGTTTCCTATAAATTCATCGTAAAACCTTTCTCACTTCACTTCCTACGATTGCTGCGACCAGTGTAAAGCGAAAACGTTTAGCAAAATGAATCCGTTACTCAATGTAATTTTTAAGACAAGGTTAGATAACCAGTACTTTCTTCCAAGTATTCCGACGACAAAACCCATTTTTTAGGCCTCAGGTGTATTACAAGCCGTCAGCTTATACATTTCTTAGATAATGCAAACCATTCTACTGGTCCACTTTTAGATTCTTCCACAATCTGTTAATCAAAGACTCCTGATCAGTAGTGGGAACGATAATGAGGCCACCCTAAACAAGCAGTAAAACCACCAAACAGGCTAACTCACAAATAAAGGGCAGCGGGGGCGTCCAAGGGCATTGCCCCTAATTTTAAGCTACCAGGTAGAGAAGCAAGCCATGAGGCAGGCTCAACCTCCCAGTGAAACACCTCTTACGGATCATGTGGATAATACGTAACCAATGGGAACATATATTACAACCTATCCTTGCCAAAAGACAGAGAAGCGAGCTTCTTCTGTCTTTGTCCTCCTCTTAGTCGATATTTAAGGGCTAGTGAAAATCACAGGGATAAATATTAAGCTAACGCTAGTCGGATAATTGTAAATTTTAACTTAAAAGTATTGATAATAAAACATTGTAGAACCATTAGGGATCAAACCATGGCCCTTTATATTGCAGTACAGATATGTTACTATCACACTAAAGTCCTTCTTAATCGAGAATTGGAAATTGTATTTTCTGATGTCACTAAACAGCCCTCTTAGTAGAAGCAAAGACGCTAAGTTCGGTTGTTGTAGCGTCTATGTGCTTAATATGTGCGCCCTGTCCGCGTAGGCCTAAGAATACCCGCAACGTATGTTACCACGTGTGGTAACAGGCGACGGAAGGGACACTATGCCAAATTTTCAGCATAATAAAATTGACAATTGGCAGCTTCTTAAAGTAACTGCACTCGTTCCAAGGCCAACAATTCCTAGGAAGCAGACGAGTCACGAGTAACAGAGCCATGGGGAGGCCCGGGTCAGTAAATGGACCTAAAGGCGGATGAAGGTTTCGACGTCAACGGCAAAACAATCTGAAGGCCACTTGGGGAGACCTCAATGGCACTTAGGACTGTCAACTAGGCAACGTAAACGGCACCTTTAACGGTGGAAAGGAACCGGACATACTACCACATAATTTATCCATGTCAATCAAATATGAAAATGCCAACACAACGAAATCTGATGAACGGCGTTAATGGTACTGCTGGCCTAAACCAGAATCCCTCGCCCGGTAGACGAAGTTCTGTTGTTTCTTCTGCACAAGCGCGTTACGGCGCTTCGCAGGTCATCATCCAGCAAATTCGATAACAAATGTCAACATCTTTAGGATATCGGAACAACAAATAGTCACCTGGAACGTTAGAGCGCATTTCCAAAGACGGAACTTGATAACGTGATTCTAGAAATGGACTGACTCAAGCTTAGCTGTCTTGGCCTGTGGGACGTTCGACAGGAGCTGGCAATTCTAACAAGACGACAAAATCACTATCTACTCTGGAGGAAATGTACATCAGCGAGAATGGATTTATCCTTAACAAAAGGCTCTCGAAGTCTGTACTTGCTAATTGGACCAAATCTGATCGTGTGTTTCTACTCAAACTTAAAGCCAGTCCCCTAGATATTAAGCTCCCTGTAACTTACGCCCCAACTGCCGAATCTGATGATACAACAATAAATATCTTTTATACAGGATTAATGGGAGTGTACGGACAATGTAAATATCAAGAGGCCAATGTAGTCATGGGAAATCTCAATAAAAAATTAGGCTGTGAATGATACGAGAAAATTGTTGGCCCGTTTGGGCTTGGAATAAGTAATGAAAAAGGCAAGAAACCCATAGTTCTTGCCGGTGTGAACCGTTATAAAATTTACAACAGTTGTCGAAACCGTTTTAAGCTTTGGTGTGAACGCGGCTTATGGTACATAAAATTGGAGACTAGAAAAAGCATTTGGGAGCAATTGTCATAACTGAAACAGTGCCACTCTGTAGATCAAAAGATGGCAGAAACAGCAAGGATGCAACAATAAACGTCAGTCTCACCTTGTTTGATGTGCTTACTGTAAAAAGCTATGTTGACCTCTAAGTTTAAACTGTACCAGTTCTATAACAGTAACTTAATGGTTTTATGAGATAACAGTCATTTGGTTACTTCTTCTGGCATTGTTACATTTTAAAGAAATAAAATCTATACAATATATGGAAATGTATGTACAAGACGTTAACTTCCTTTCGTTGGTTTCCCATTTAATAGTTCAATTAAATTCATTTACTATGAAATTAAAGGGGCTCCTAATATAGAATGTATAAAAATGTTCTTTTGTCCATTCGTGCCCAAGAATTACAGTGGAAAACATTTGTATTTTGTACACAATGCCAAGGTTTATTAAATAACAAAAGTGGTTAGGGGCTGCAGATGAAATTTGCACCTGCTATAACCTATCAGTAAACATTTTTATGAATCCAAATAACTTAGGTACACATTTCTCTAAAACGAATGGTTCATATATGATATTGGCTTCTGCAGAATTATCCAATCCATTTGGAAAATGACAAAATAGTTCAGACCTGACTCTCAAATTCTTTAATTCTGTACTCATATAGTTGCCTCTATTTGCATTGTTATTGTATGGCTCAGAGGGCTGGCCAATGACAGATAAGTTGAGAACAAAGCTGACAAGCTGTGACAGAAGGATGCTCTAGACCAGATCAGAAAGTGAAGACTGGACCAGAAGTGAAGAGGTAGCAAGCAGATGGAGCGTGGAGTCCTTGGCGATGTTGCTGGGAAGAAGACTGTGAGCGTATGGGCACATGAGGAGAAAAGTGGCGAAGGAGCCCCTTGGAAGAATTTGAAACTTGGAAGAACTTAAATGCAGATGGAAGGCAACCACCTGGGCAGCCAAGGAGGAGCTGGAGGAGAACATTTATAGTAGATATGAGGCAAGTTGGGCCAGAGATAAAGAAGCATAGGACAGAAACAAGTGGAAGATTCTCATAAACTGCCCAACCCAATAGATATGGGAGAAAAATTATATACAGAAAATAAATGGAGGAGGTATTTGCCTTATTATTGTGCACTGATGCTCCTCGCAGTATTTTCAAGGGAGTATTTCTAGTGTGCTGGTCATAACATCTTCTACTTACTCATCTTCCTTACACAATTCCATCTGTTCAGCTAAGCTGGCTGATAGAAGAACTATGACAGAGCTGAGGCAACTACTTGGGATCCCAGCAATCAAGGAGGTGTGCAGATGCTTTGGACATCTGGAACGCATGGATACCAACAGATGGCCCAGGAAATTGATTGACTTTCAGGTCGAGAGTAGAAACCCATGCGGTTGCCTTAAGAAGCGCTGGATGGACTGTAACCAGGAAGATATGCGTGCAATGGGACTCAGGCCTGCCCTAGCCCAAGATAGAGACAAGTGGAGGCAGGCTATTCAATCTCACCTAGAGAAGGGAACCAGAAGGAGTGCCGGTCCCACCCCTACTGTAGGGATCCCAGGACGTTAAAAAGAAGATGAAGATGATGATGATGATGATGATGATGATGATGATGATGAAGAGGGTGATGGTGATGATGATGATGATGATGATGAAAAGCATACTGTTTCCTTGTGCTATTTTATAACTACCACTAATGGACAACTCTTTATGGATATGGTTTGTTGCAGTCTTCCTTTCATGCAAAAAAAATCACATATACATGTTCACTTATCTTGCAATATCCTATTTTATAAATCAGCTTATGCCATTTCTTACTCATTTCCAAACATGGGATCACTTAATTCTTTCAGTCTGCATAGCAAAGTTTTTCTTGCTTTAATGTGGACTGACTGCAGTACGGCCAAATGAAATGAAGATCTTGCCTTTCCTATGATATGGAAGCAATGAAGAGTGAAGAGGCTTAAAGCTATGAGGCGACCTATGAGGCTGAACTCTGCGTCGAAAAAGAACTCAACGAGAACAGATTGTAAAAGGGAAGAGAAGTAGATGCTGGAAAGTGTGGGGAAGATATTACCTGTACCTGGAACGAACAGTACATGATGCCATTCAATGCAGATGTCAAAGATTGGAAATTGTGTAGACTAGTATCCTATGTTTACGTGCACTCTATGGCAGCGAGGGAAAGTTATTAATGATAATGACGGTGATAATGATGATGATGATGATGATAATGACTATGATGACCAATATGACGATGATGATGATGATGATGTTATCCTTGTTTGTGTTATTTAAATGTAAAGTTTTAGCTTTAAGATTATGGTAGCTACTATTACACCTGATGATAGATCATATATCACTTCCCTATAGGCATCGGAAATTTCTTCCAAAACCAGATATGCAATACCAGTCCACAAGCCATCAATTGTATCAAGCAAAACCATAAAGATTGCTATGTTTTGCAGCCTTTTAAATCAATGAAACTCACCATAAAAGATGCTAGTACTACCAAAACCTTTAAGGTAATGAAGATATGATCTCAATGAGTACCTTATTTGGTTATAAATAATGGCAGCAGTGCTTTTTCTCTTTGATGTACCCACATGGACATCAATCAACTGTATGCAGTAAGTCCTATTTATTCCTTATCAAGTGATCTGAAAAGCAATATTTAACGGGAAGAATAAAACCTTTTTAACTTTCAATTCATAATTTACTTCAACAACCAAGTACAAGATGAAGATGGGCGATTTGTTTAATATACTTTTAGCCAGAAGTTAGGAGAGACATTAGGGTTGATCATGGACTTCTAAATAATAGCATCTATTATAGATGTTAGTATTTAGACGTGCATGGATTGATATTTGTACTGGACCTCTCAGACAATACGTCAATCTCATAGACGGTTGTCGGATCATTTGGGAGTTTCACCTTTAACTGGAATAACGCTTTCTAGCCCTCCATTTTCTAGTATTCGTCCACATGCTGAAAACTGTTCTCATCTGTTCTCTGCCTCTGACTTCACGTTTCTCATCTCTACTTCTTCGGAATTTAAGCTTCTTCTCAAAGAAAGCCTTCTTTTGTCTAAACACGTTTATTCAATTAGCGTAAACTAAAGTTGAATTCCCCTCTCCCTCTTCTAGTATGTCTCTTGTTAGTTGTTAATGTATTGGATTGTTTATGTTACGGTCTTAAAGTGTTTCATATCTTGTAATTAATTGATTCAAGGATGGTGGTAGAATACACCGAAAGCTCATCAGATTACGTTTTGTCAATATGTTTCACGTACGCACCTTGTGCTCGGCACTTATCTTTATAATAAGAATACTTTGACATTGTTAATGGTGCCCCGATACGTTGTAGTGTATGTTATATGATGATTTGTTCACATCAAAGCGATTCCACAGCATTGCTCGATTCCTTATTAATGTCCTATTTAATAACAGAAGATTCTATGAGCAGATCATACTCGTTCGTACACTTCCCTTATTTATCAAGCGTATTCATCGTGACACAGTGTGCTAAGGCTATACCTTACAAACAGAAGTATATTCCATTTAACTTGCTCTCAGAATTTCGGTCTCAGTTATAACAATCATGATGTCTTGGTGGACGTCTTCATCAAGCTGAATAAAAGTTGTTAAATACCTCAAACTACTTGAATGATTACACGACACTTGTATTAATTTTGATGATACTTGCTTTTTTCCATAACTGCCTAGATCTCCTCAGTTGTTGTTCACCTGTCTCCTATATTATCTTTGACTCCCTAATGTCTTTTTCACCTTTTAAAAATGATTTCCATCTTTAAATATATTATTTGTAAGGTTGCTCTCTTGATACCCAAAGTATTTCTTGGAATCCATGCTAAACTCTTCAAATTTAACAAGACGATCAAATACACAAGAAAAAAATACAATGCGCTAGCATTACACACGCACTTTAACTGTAGAAAGAATGCAAACAGAATAGTAATGGAATATTTTTAAGCAGTCCAAGGATAGGAGGCTACTGAGGCCATACCGAGGAAGCTCTATGCATTTTGACTATTTCATTCGATTTTAGGCTGATTTGATACTTTGATTGGCTTCTGGACGTCAATTACGGACAATAAAATGTGGGTGTGTGCAACTGAGAGTATATGCACTCTCATGCAATCCATCTATTCTTATTGAGTGATACATTTGCTCCTTTTTAATCCCTTCACCCCCACCCAACGTCCAGTTGCTGGATCTACCACTATCGATACATCAAGAATACATGCACAGTTTGCTTCCCTTCTAATCCATCAAATAATTGTAACGTAGGATATAATGATACAGATTCAATTTGCAAATTAAAGATAAGGAGAGAAAAGTTAAGTCACTGAACATCGTCCTTTGCATAAATTTGGGTAAATTCGCTAACTTTTTTTTGGCATGTAACAAATTTCACGCTTTTCCATGGAGTGGTAACAATGTCTCATACATATTTTGCTTTTCATACACACAACAAATGCATCGAATGAGAAACTTGAAAACATTTGTAATCTTACTAAGTCAATTTTGTCCAAATACACAGGTTGCTGAGGTAAAAGAGATTTAATAGGCATCAACAGACACGGTTTATTAAGCGAATCGTTTCAGGCTAAACAGTTGAAAATTCAAATAAGTGAAATGCAAACAAAACATCGACTTACCATTGTTCTGCATGTTGTGCTAATTGTGCCAAATCCAAAATCATTCACTCAAAGGATCAAAAATCTCTCGCAAGGGTCATTTTCGCGAAAATTTTAAGGGGTTTCGAAAAAGCAGCAGGGTTCGAAGAAAAACAGTTCGAAGCTTTCCATTCCTAATGCATCCCACCACACCACACCCCCTAAAAAGGAAAGGAAAGCGCCATTTCATTGATCATGTTAGTCATGGTCTGTTATTTCATTACTTGTGCCCAGTAAATAGTTTTTTGTTTTTAATATTCTATTGGATTTTAATGTACATCCTACGTAATACATAATATCAATGTACATAATATCAATGTTCTATTGGATTTTAATTTACATTCTACGTAATACATAATATAAATGTTCACTATAATCTATTACTATCTATGGTCGCTCTGACGTGCTACCAATAGTAAACCGGGTCGCAACAGTATTCGAACTTGTCCAACTCTTCCTCTTCAAGATCTGGCGCACTGTCGCAACTCTTACAAATTTTGCTTTTGAAAAAACGGCCGATAACTAGAGACTTGTGTTTCTTTTGGGAGCAAAGTTTTAGACTTTGGCTTTGCACTTCGTTTATCACGCAAAACAATTGCAGAGCATGTAGAACAATGATGAGTGAAAGTTTTGTTTACATTTTATTGCTTACAAAGTTTATCTGTTAGTCCTGAAACGATGAAATCCTTGTTTCAATTCTCTAAGGGAGTTTTGACTCACGGAACCTCTAAATTTCTACAACTTTATTACATATCCTGAGACCTAGCGATAGATATGTATATTGTATAGATTTGATGCGTTATTAATTAGAAACTTGTGATGGTCCATTGCTTTTACCTCCGCCTCTCCCTCATATACTGCTACCGTCAACAATGGACAAGCCAGGTGGAAGACGAATTCTTATTATAAAGATAAGTGCCCAGCACAAGGCGCGTAGGTGAAACATAATGGCAAAACATAATATGATGAGCTTTCGGTGTATTCTACCACCACCTTCGAATCAATTAATTACAAGATATGAAACACGTTCGGTTCTTAAAACTTTCTTCCCTTTTTGGTCCCGCGTGGTATTGTCTGTGCTATTTTCTCCGTCAGTCATGTTCTTACGAGATGTTTAACAGACAATTTATATTTCAAAAGAAGGGTAGCGGTTTTGGTTGGGTTTTTGCTCTTCTTTTGTTTGTCTTCTTGCTCAATAATACCAAAGCTAAATTTCCACTGTGTTGGAGAGTTACTTGGAATCCTCCGTTGCTACAGTTGTTGATATAACTCACATAGGTACAATGACATCATTGGAAGGTACTTCCAGAAACGCAGGGAATAATCAGAGTCACAAGGCAGACGTGAAGCCCGGAGAAAGCGCTGACGCTCCTCAGGCAGGACATTTTGAATTAGAACCTTTCGCTAGATTATCGACCGAAAATATGTGCTGAAGTATACGAACTTTTCCAATCCATCTGGCGTAACAAGAACCCCCCCTCCCCCTGTCTCAAACGGTTTTTAAAATAGCTTTTTCTGTACTGATTTCGAGATTGAGCCTTTTATAATTTCAAATGTCGAAGTCTAGCTCATTAATTTTATTACCTCACTTTCGCTTGCTAACTTTTATAGCATAACTTACAACTTACTATTTACAGCGTTTTGAATCACCTATAAATCACGTTATAAATCGTAGTTCGCTATTTTATTTTGGTGATTTTTTCTTACTATTGCAAGAAACTATTAAGTTAAGTTACAATTGTTAGCCTTCCTCATTCATACTTCGTGTGATGATGACCTTCCTCCAGTTCACTAACCTGCAAACGCCAGACTCGGCTTTTCAGTAAATTATGGACTCGACATTTTGGATCTTTATTGCTGCCCCTCTAAATCTTACTTGGGAAAGGGATATTTGAGCAAGGACGGGTCTAAAGAACGTGTAACATTTTAGCAAGGTGACTACTCGGATACCTGTTCTTTTGTTAATATCATGATAAAAATTTAGGCCTATTTTGAGAACGGAATTTTCATATTATTTCACCGACAACTACGGCGCTCCGTCACGCCTATGTATATGTTTTTTCTTGTGAACATGAAACCATTCGTAATACCTGCTAGGGTTTCCTTAACTTAAAAAGTTAAAGACATCATTTGCTTAAGGATGTTCAACTCTGATACGATGATACTCCTCAATTTTTTTTCGCGATCAAGTAAATAAAATAACAAAAAACGTACTTACTAGTTTTATTTTTTATTCAGAATTGACAAAACAAAACGCTCAACTTCGCTAGGTTTTTTTTCGGTGATATTGTAATGGTTGTTTGTTGTCGTTACTTTTAGAGAGCGGAAGAAGTCAACGTCATGTTTCGAAAAGTTATTGAAAGTGGGGATGATGAACATCGGCCGATTATACAAATGTCATCAGGAGTAAAGTTACGAAAAATCATTGTAGAGCTCATTGACACTGAGAAGACATACGTCAAGGTACTTAAGCAATAGTTTAACGCATTCCCTCTCTACTTTTATGTATTGGTAGAAAATGTTTTCATACATAAGAAAAAGTGAACATACATAAGTGAGATTTTGGTGCCGGATCGCCAATCTGGTATTTGTCGTTTTATTTTTCCTGAAAATAATGGCGATCGGAAAAAGAAGTGAAGGCCGATTACGAAAGAGATGGTTTGACAATGTGTACAACGGGACGTATCTCAGCCTAGGAATGCTAAATGGTGCCGCCAAAGTCCGGGAACTGTGGAGACAGATCTGGAATGTTTACGCACAATGTGTCGCAGGCTGAGAAAGCGTATGATGATAATTTCATTAACTAGACTCCGTCGTATTTTTCAAGCTCATGTTTATCATAAGCACTTGTGTCTCCTTTCTGCAGAGGTTGCCGATACTCAATGAGCTAGCGCAGTTTTGATTAGCCGCGTTCACACCAAAGCTTAAAACGGTTTCGACAACCGTTGTAAATTTTATAACGGTTCACACCGGCAAGATCAAATGAACATGCTTTTCTTTTACCATTGCCTCAATGGAAAAGCGAAGAAAAGCACAATTTACAATTCAATTTTTAGAAAACCTAGCTGTATTTACCAGCTGAAATATAAAATTCAGGACAGCATTACAGGTTTCTAAAAAGACCACACAGTCCCAAACATTTGTCACATGACCGCAGATAAGGCATCTATGCGATGGGACAGCCACAGTTCGGCAAAATGGCGACAGTCCTAAACATTATAACCAATTCGTAACTATGTTGACTTGTTTGGTCTCGTTTCTCAACTGCATCAATTGGCAACGGCATCGTTTGCCAACTGCATCGTTTGCCAACTGCATCGTTTGCCAACTGCATCGTTTGCCAACTGCATCGTTTGCCAACTGCCTCGTTTGCCAACTGCATCATTTGCCAACTGCATCATTTACCAACTGCCTCGTTTGCCAACTACATCATTTGCCAACTGCATCGTTTGCCAACTGCACCATTTGCAACTGCACCTTTTTCCAACTGCACCGTTTGCCAACTGAGTCCTTTGCCACCCGCACCATTTGTCAACTGCATCGTTTGCTAACTGCAACTGGTCATCTGCTGCAATCGGCTCTCTGCTGCAACCAGTAATCTGCTGCAACCAGCAATATGATGCAACCCGCTCTCTGATGGAACTGGCACTCTGATGGAACTGGCACTCTGATGCAACCTGCTATGTGGTGAAACTAGCTCTCTGATGCAACTGGCACTCTGATGCAAACGATTCTCCGATGCAAACGGCTTTCTAATGCAAATGGCTCTTTGATGCAAGCGGTTCTCTGATGCAAAAGGGCCTCTGATGCAACCGGCTGTGTGGTGAAACTGGCTGTCTGATGCAGCCGGCATTCTGATGCAAACGACTGTCCGATGCAAACGGCTTTCTAATGCAAATGGTTCTCTGATTTAACCCGCTCTCTGATGCAACTGGCACTCTGATGCAAACGGCTCTCTGAAGCTACCGGCTCCCTGATGCAAACGGCTGTGTGATGCAACTGGTTCTCTGATGCAACTGGCACTCTGATTCAAACGGCTCTCTGATGCAACCGGCTCTATGATGCAACCTGGTCTCTGATGCAACCGGCTGTGTGATGCAACTGGTTCTCTGATGCAACTGGCACTCTGATTCAAACGTCTCTCTGATGCAACTGGCTCTTTGATGCAACCTGGTCTCTGATGCAACTGGCTCTCTGCTGCAACTGGCACTCTGATAAAACCGACTATATGATGCAACCGACTATCTGATGCAACTGGCACTCTGATGCAACCGGCTCTCTGATGCAACCTGGTCTCTTATGCAACCGGCTGTGTGATGCAACTGGCTGTGTGATGCAACTGGCTCTCTGCTGCAACTGGCACTCTGCTGCAACCAGCTCTCTGATGCAACCGCCAATGTGATGCAAAAGGGTCTCTGTTGGAATCAGCCCTCTGATGCAACCGGCTCTCTAATGCAACCGGTACTCTGGCGGAACCCGCACTTTGATTCGACCAGCTCTCTTGTGCTAGTGGCTTTTTGGAGGGAGTGGCTCTTTGATGCAGTTGGCTCTCTATTACAACTGGCGCCTTAATTCAACCAGCTCTCTTGTACAACTGGCTTTTTTGGTAGGAGTAGCTCTCTGATGCAACCGACCTTGGAATAAATCTGACACAACTGACTTTTCTGATGCAACTGACTTTGTTGCAAACGCCTTCCAAGATGCAATCATCTCTTATCTACAACTGACACTCTGGTGCATCCGTCACATTGACGCAACCGGCGCTTTTTATATACATTGTCTAAAACAAAGCAGAGAGAGGTATGACATAGCAAGCCAGATGAATCCTGGATATTTTGGGATTTAATAATGGGACACCTCATGGTAGATGATGGTGATCATACATTTGTGATTGATAATCTAAATTGATATCCTTAGCCGTCAAACATCATCTATTTTCTAAATGCTTATTGGTTAAAAATGACATCAATGCTGATGCTATTCATGATTTGAATGGCTATATACGTTTGCGGGAGCATCATGAAACCTATAAAAGGAGAGCTCAAAAATACAGAATATCAATTGCAAGAAGCCTGCAGTGGAGTAACATCATCGCAAACACTGATTTGTCTATACTCAATGAGAAGAAGAAGCGTCATGTCTCTGTCACGACATATCGAGGAAAGGTGCTGATCCACTTAAGAGGCTATAAAGAAGATCAAGGGGTCTTAAATTCCACCTTAAAGGGCATAGCTTGATCCAAGGAGGAGCACAGAAACCTCGTCCAGCTGCTGTCTAGGGTAATTGAGTTGGTTCAACAGAACGATGGCAAAGAACTGAAGTTCCCTTTATCAGAAGAAAGGAAACAATTTGTAACCGTCACTCCTTATGAGAATCACATCCTAGTGCACGTGCGCCAATACATGGAACGCGACAGATGCCTACAACCTACCAGAACCAGAATTGCCCTAACCTATGACGAGTGTCAACGTTTGCAGTCGTATATTCCACTGATGGAAGAATCCATCAACAAAAAAGAGGAAGAACTTTCAGCAAGACCCAGACGAAAGCCAATTGTACCAAAGGAGGAAAACACTATCCCTGCTGAAAAGGACTGCTTGGAAGAGAAACCGAATAAAGAGAACCAGAAAAGAAAATGGAGCTACCCAACCCATGAGAAGCAAGAGAAGAAAATCAAGGTGGAAGAACTCGTTGTGGATGAGCTCGATCACACAAATCAGATGGAGATTGATTGGAAGTCGTTGGTGTTCATTTAAGTTTCATTTCTGCACATCGAAATTTCCAAGTTAGCTTGCATCTTTTGTGATGGATGCACACTCGGGTATGAAAATCAAGAGGGACACGATTGCCAAATGAAAGAGTGGGAAGATAAAGTCAATCGCTTCATGATAGCTGCTATGGAACAATTGGACTCTTATCTTGAAATAATGTAGTGTTAGTTGGTCTGATGAGAAAAGAAATGTAAACAGACATGGCAGCTCTTATTTATGTTACCATGTTCTTACTGAAACAACATCTATAAATAGTGGGAGGAAGTAGGTGACCCATCATTTGACTTAGGGCGTTAGTGGGAACGAGTCATCATGAACGATAGGCCATCCTTAATAGACTTATACGAGACAGTAGAAAAGGCTCTCCCTTTAGTTGAGTTGCATTATGCACACCGCGTACGTACTTTAGAAGTAGCAGTACCCGATGTTGCAGGGGTGGGCGTTCCACTCACGTCACAGCATTGGGGGTCTGAAGAGCAAATTCGTTATGCTATTATCGTCCATTGTCTAGCATGTATCTACGGGATACCTGATCTCGACTGGGTTAAAGCGATTGAAGAAAATCCCTCAGGGGGCATGATAGGCCCTGGCTATTCCCCACTCATGCATCGCCTCTTCAAACATTCTTAAGTGGTAAGAATACATGCTTGCTTTCATGACGCGTTTGGCTTTATGGCAACACACTATAAAAAGGGCCCTGGCTATAATTATGTGTTAGGGTCTTATCTCTGCCACACAGTTCCTATCTTAGGGCAACTGAGTGGAATACTTTTCTGGGGGTGGAGGAGGGTCAAAGGTCAACTAAACTGAGAAACATGGAGGAGGTGCTGCAACGTTTATATTACACTGTAAAGGAGCCCAGTAGTTTCAGTAGCTCACAAGAATTATATACGGCGGCTAAATCCCTTTTTTGAAGGCATTTTCAATGCAGAACGAAAACCGAGGCGTCTTCAAACAGATCAAGGGAAGCAATTTTTAAATGCAACAGTACAGCGCTATTTACGAGATTAGCAAATAAATTTTTTTACACCTTCAGTGAATTAAAAGCAAGCATGGTGGAAAGATTCAATCGCACTTTGAAAACAAAAATGTGGAAAATTTGAGAAAATGGAAATTATTTAACAGGAAGTATTTGTTGTCATGATAAATATGAAAAGCCCAGCTAACCACGCATGCGTTGTGCATGTTGTTTCATCCATGTTGTTCTATCTAGCGACATAAATCTATTTTGCAAAGTCTTTCAACAAATTGGATACATTTATCTTTAATTAGTCAAACCAGAAGCGTTTCAGAACAGGAGAACTGAAGGGGGGGTGTGCCTAAGGGGCAAATATACTTTTGAGGGGCAAAGCCGATTAGGCAACCTTCAGAGTGATTGAATGAATTCCTCAAACTTTATACATCACAGGATCGATTTTAACGCATGGAGAATTGTACGGCTGATTTCAAACGTTCAAATTTCTTATACCAACTATTCAAAGCAATGGGCTAAAATTTACAAAGCCGTTTCATAACATCTATCTGTGTACTAGCGTTAGATATACTTACTGAATTCAAACAGTCAGAAAAATGCTGGCAAAATCTGGCTGTCAGGAAGGCTTCAGCACGGAAAGCATGGGGTCACCATAAATTGTTGTACCTGCCCTTATTCCCTAGAAAAATCGTATATGATTTAAACTAAGAACAGTAACACGTCCTGGTAGCGGTAGGTCATTTATCAAATTACCTTTGACCATAGGGCTACGTTTTGTTCATTAGGACTACAGTTTCACTAAGCATGGCATTAAACAATAAATGTTCTGAATTAAACCTCGATCATTTACAGAAACTAAAATAAATCACACATGTATTGTTTAACAAAATGCAACTGTGGCCAAGAGGATAAAATGACTTTATGAAAAACAAATCGCCATTTGGCGTTCAACCATTTTCACGGCGTCTTAAGTAGTAGGCCATACTGCACCTGGCCTCTCAATGGCAAGTGAACAAACTGGATTGTAGGTACACTTTATCGTAATTCATTGATCAAACCAAACCCCATTTCCAGACTTGAAGTTGTGCCTCGTGCGCTGCAAAGCTAACAAGGTTTACGTGACGTGTTGGACTGAACACCTCGCTGAGCATTAACAGTGATATCAGAAATAGATATTGATTTGAATGACTAAGGCCTTCACGAAATGTTTTTCATTACGATTAGGTGTAAATTCTATGCATAAAATGCATAATAACTAGATGCGCTGTGAGTCTCAAAATGTAGATTTATCTTTTTTGCAGTAGTTTAAAATATAGGCACTACTTTCCCGTAAAATTTCCTGTAACTTCTGTTTGCCAATGTCTGGCTGTTGGGATAACTCGTAAAATCCGCCCAAAAATGATTTCAAGTCAAATGATTGGTTCATAACTCAATTGATTGACACTTTGTGACCAGTCAATAGTCTTTGTCATACTGTACAAGCTTATTTTAGCTGAATTCCTTTGAATTTGAAATCCCACTTTCACATATTAGTCTGTGATATTTCACGCCGCTTTTTATTCCAGCCACCAAACATTATTTCGTGACGGAAGAAAAGAGGCATGTTAGACTCAGCTCTGCCCGCAAGGCATGCCGGCCAACAAAACTTTGTAGGTGGCAACTGTGACATATTAAAAGTTTCAGTCAATGAAGGCCGAAAGTAACAGATGCCAGGTCTGTTTATCATCAGATATCTCAGCTTCATACAAGCAAACTTGATTCTCTGTTGATTTTAGGAAATTAACCAACGACAATGACAATAGTTTACTAGTGTATAGCTACGTTGAAAAATATTGTAAACAACATTTCGCAGCGGGAAATCTGGACTGAATTCAAAGCTTAGATTTTAGTGTAAATTAGAGCTGTGAAAGCAGGTGAATAGCGTTTACTGACAAATTTTTAACGAATTTTTTGTATAATTCTCCTTGATTAATAAAGTCTAATTTTATGATTTGCGTAAGTTAGACGTCAGCACTTGTCTTTGGCGCAAAATGGTTAAATCGTCGCATTTAAAGTTCACTTGAACTTGGCTATGAAATGTTGTGCAGTATTCAAAATTTCAAATTATTTGTAAAAAGGCCTTAAAAGATACTTGTTGAATTACATTTTGATTATTTCAAGGGATTTTTATATCTGCAGGGAATCTCTGCATGTAAACGTTGTATTTAGGCACGAAATTTTAGATTTCGAGAAAACTATTTAACAAAATGTATTAGTTTTAATACTATCGAAATGGTTTCTTACTTATAATCCACCGCTTTTATTTATTTTGAGCATTATGACTAAAAGAACTTTCGCATTGGTCACTTATCAAATTTGAGAATACAAAATCGTCGGTACAAATTCGGAAAGAAAATCTAAGCTTAAAGATATAACAATTATGTTTTTCAAAGAAAAGTAACAACACCGAAAGGTAAAAAAAATCCACTATAATCAACAAATCACCAATATTGCAAAATTAAAGAAAAATTTCAAAACAATGCATTCATCATCAGAATTCTTAGAAAGTCACAAAATTTCATGTCAATCCGACCAGGCGTTAAAAAGTTATGAGCTGAAATGTGTAGCCGCGGGCCTACTAGGCCTCCCCCATGTATGGTAGGGTTAATCCATTTATCGACCCTTAAACACGTTTCCAAAATTTCACAAAAATATTTTTCATCCAACCATATTTACAAGCAGTGATGAATTTCTTTTGGACCCCATTATCATCATTATCATTATCAGTATAACCATCATCAACACAATTAGTCAGCCATTATAGTCCACTGCTGAACATAGGCCAATGTGTAACCCATTCGGAACTGACCCTAAGTTTGAGGTGCCAGTTTGGTCGTCTCAGGTTTTTTTTAGGATCTAGCTTGCGAAAGGGCTGCTTCATACAGGCTGCAATGGATGGAGGACATTTCGTTTATACTCCATAACAGTAGCAGGAATTTATTCCAGGCAAATGAACAGTGACTTGACAAAGATGTGCAAAATGTAAACAAGGATAACGTTATTCACTGTTATGATAAAAGTACCGTTGCAAAGGCAAGCGTTTGATGATAGAAATCAGCCTATTCAACTGGATTGATTTTGGCAAATCACGCCCACATATACCAAGTCAGAATTTTGAAATACTTACAGATTGCAAAGAAGTGGTAAATACGATGTTGAATAAAAATTTCTTCATAGTGTGCCAATAGTAGCTAAAGTTGAAAGTGGTTCCATATAAATGTGAAATTGGCTAGAATACTATTCACTGCGTCTATTTCCCTCGTGCTTAATAAAGATTTAAGGAAAGAGTTATCAACTAATGAATAGGATCAGTTTCAAATGTTTCCACTTTCAATAATTAAGGTGCTTTAAATGTTTTTAGTAGTCACATTTACTGTAAATATCGTATCGTAAGCTTTAATGCTATATAAACAGCCTTACACAATTTGTAAAAATATTTTAGAAACACAAGCATAGACGATAGTCATCATCCACAATGTAAAGCTAGGGAATGATTTGCGAAAAAACTGATGATAGAAGACGTAAAAAAGTCATGAACAAATTCATGCCATCTATATCGGTATACCCCAGTTTGTGGACTAGGTGAGTTAAGTCTGGGTTTGAATCCTTTTGAAATATGGAAAAATGAAAGCTTAAATTATTTCAATTCACTTACCGTTTTAAACACTAAAATATATTACATTTCTGGTATGCATGCTTGGTCAAGATCTACTTGACATAGCTTTCTGTTTGCAGAATTTTGTTATTTGGTGCAAACAAGTTAGTTATATTTCCGGTTGAAATTAAGGTTTATGCTAAATCTATATTTCGTCTATATCAACTAATTGTTCAGTTCTGTTTCCTCATTAGTAAAATATATTCTCTCTTTCAGGCCGTACCAAAATGATGAAACAATCACTTTGGACACCTGAGATTTCATTATTTGTATAAGAAATAGGAGTAGCTATGGGGAAGTCAATAGTTTGTATCCCGCATAGTGCACAAAAAGGGATAACACGAGCAGTGATACTACATTTTTATCCAATGCCATGAAGCTTTTAGCATAATTTCTAGAAGGATATGAACAAAATTTGATCATGTATTCCAAAAATATCTCGTACCATTAACTGAATAACGATAAAATGTCAAATAATATTGCATGTTTTACAAGAGACCTAGCACAATTATCTCATAAAACAGCGTATTTGCTCTTCGACTAGAACGCAGTATGGAGGATATGATGACATCTTCCCCTTTTTTTGGCAAGAGGGCTACAATTTTACACAGTTGCTTTGTGGAGTCGCAAAATTCCAATGACATTTGTTTTTAGAATAGAGCCTCTCAGTTGCAGACTTCTGGCAGACGGTTGTGCCCGATATAAAGAGGTTCTCCTTTATTGGTCTGATTTTGGCTCACCAACCACCCCCCACCCCCCGCGCTCCACTTTGTCGGACCATGATGCGACTACTGGGTACAAAACCCATTTTAAAAACAATATAGCATAGTTAACTTTTAGGTAACTCTGTTTCGTAGGGATGGTAAACGATAAACTTAAAGCTGCGTTTTTTATGCAAACTAGCCCAAATAAGCCCAAAATTTCCGGAGTCCAAAGCTCTCTTTTCTACATATTGATAACTTTGTTACTCACAATTGCTATACAGTATCTTTACGATTTTGCGGTCTGAGTTATGAAGAAACTTGAATACATCTTTAAATATAGTTGTGGATTAGACCAAAGAATACTTCCATTACATTCGGCTTGTAAGAGATTAGTTGGTTCGTCAACGGAAAGATATTATTATTTTGCAAGATCCCTCAACAGTTAAAAGGCATGTTGCCCGACAAATTTACCACAAGAAGTCTCAAAAGCTGGATAGAATCTTTGGGTTACACGATTCACATGACGGAATGCTTAAATGCCGATAACTACTTGACTGTGACCGATACTTTTCCACTATTATCATTAACCATGTTACACCTGATAGACCAACGTGACTAAACCTGAAGCCCAAATGACCTTAGTTACGTGATAGCAACGAAATGCTTAGCACACTATTGTCTAACAGAGTGAAAACATTTCTGCATCATTAGAGTTATCGCTTGTAAAAAGATTCTGTTGACCCCATGAACAGTGGATTTGTCTAACTGAATTTATCAAAACGTTTTTACTAATCTTACGGGATAACTATAATCGTCTAGAATTGTTTGCAGAGGCTTTAGAAAAATACTGTGATGAGCATATTGGTGCCACTTATCAACCTATACCATTGGGGCCCAGGTAGTGTTTCCAGGTAGTTCTTGCATCCCAACAACTGAATCAAAGCGAGGCTAAATTACTCCTAGACCAAATTCATTGATAGGCATAGTTACTCAGTGATAACAAAGATTCCAAGGCATGAACATCGATGGCCATGCCTTACATAGATATCTTTTGCAGTAGTACAGAACATTACTTGCACTGATGTTTTAATTTTATTTTTTAAATATTAATTTGTATTATTACAGCCAAATACCCATGTTTACTCTCAGTGTAATTCACTTCAGCTCTGACTTTGGGTCTGCCTATGATTCAGTTGCTGAGAGCGACGTTGAGCAAAACGTGGCCGGTTTGAAACACACACAACCGACTCAGTTTATAACGGACACTGATGCAAAGGGCAAAATACTTGATGAAGTCCATTATTTTTGTGGGATTTGGGTGCTTAAAACGGAAACTTAACATGACGGCCATCTTGTCACCCGACATACTTAAACTCTCGGACCTGTTAAAGTGTAGTATTTTTCTTGTCCATGATGTTGTTCTTAACCTCTCTTCGGCTACTTGCCGTTACATTAATCTCCTTGATGATAACCTTCAATTCATTTTGCCCAATACCAAATAAATAGCTCATCCATCCTCTCTCTAATTTTTCTTCACTATAATACCTAAGTGCTCTGCGAACAAGTTGTACACAAACAAGCCACCTACTTGGAAGCTACGGAAGTAGTCTAATGACGGTCAGACTCTCTGGCGTACGTCAAGCTACAACAAATACGCGCTAATCATAATTATGATAGCGGGCGGTACAAATTTCGTAACCCTAATAAATTACTACTCATTGTCAATGAAGGAGTTAATACATCCTGAAATTTATGTGAGGTTTTACCTTTGCATGTAATTTCCTGTGTCGTTCATGTTTCATCACTTCGTGGCGTATTACGAGATCCAAATCTAACGAAGTGTACGATATTGCTTTTGTCTCTTGTTTGTAGGTCTTGGAGGTTTGTACCAAGAATGGGAAGAAGTACATTCTGCTATTGCATGACGTCATGGAGCGGTTGTAGCGTATAGTACAGTGAATGACGTTAATAAGTGCTTCCTTTCTAAGAATGTTCTGTTTAACTCATTTTCATGTCTCGAACTTACGGAATTCAACACTGATGGCTTACTAACCTGAATAACCTGAATTGTTTTAAAATCCTCTCTTCTCGATTATTCTTTGCAAATTTTAATGGCATTTAGACGGTTTGACGGGCTGGGGGAGAGTTCTCTCATGGTCAAGTAACATTTGGCAGTGACATTAGTATCGAAATTACGTAAAGCTGGATGAAAATGCCTACCAATGGAAGTTTAGTGGAAAGCGTAGCAGTTGTAGAGGTAGAGTGGATTAAAATCAGGGTACACCTTGATCCAAGTAGACATTTCAAAACGACTTCAAATCAGAGATGGTAACACATTAGCTGTTTTCCTTCTGCTTATCCAAAACTTAAAATGTACTTTCTAAATAACTGTTATCAGCTTAGTTCAGGAAATAAAGGACACTAGATATGTTAAAAAATTTAGCAGTAAGTTTCAAGGTAGTAAGCACTTTGTGTCTATTAATGTTGATCTACAGAACAGTAAACCATTTGTATGGTCAAAGACAGTCTTGGTTAAGCAACATGATTGCCTCAAGCAACTTATTGATTTTCCTTTTCAGGACATTAATTCTTTCAACCCCTCAGAGCGTTCAACTGTGTATGGAAACAAAAAATTCAGAGATCAAATAAAAACATTGCTTTGAAGGTATGTTGTTAATGATGGTCCTGTTAAGATACTGTCTGTATGACCAATCTAAACATAGACCTCCATCGTAAACAGTACTTACTGTCACCTTAATGAGCATTTACTCTGCTAAACTCTTCATCACAACCGGGTCGGTAGCCTGATCTCCAGATCTCCGGTGGCGAGCGACGGACTTACTTTTACTTTTCTACGGGGAGGTTCTTGTTCTGACACTGGGTAAAGTTTGGGATGACGAACGATTTTACAGATACCATCCTAGCCAGCTCATTTCTGCGGTTACGATCATACTCGTTATTTCCGTGTTTTTTTACGCATTGTTTTTTACATTAAAATGTATGAAGTGGATGAATGGAATGGCAGGATGCTATGTAATTGCTATTAAAGACCCAAGCAGAAATGTGAAATTGTTTAGATATCAAAACTTGCCAGTTTGCAGAATTTAGCTATGTCTTCCTGCATTCGTCGTGTAGATATTTGAGTACCGTAAATTGCTGATTAAGCGCCCATGACTCGAAAAGCGCCCATGCTCAAATAAGCGCCCAGTTTGGGAAAAATATTTCTCGCAAGCGCCCAGGTCCAAATAAGCGCCCTGGTCTGAACAGCGAAGACGTGGATGCAGCAGCCCCAGAGTTTACGCTTTTAGATGATGATGCGGAGGACGATGAAGTCAACCAAAAGTTTTTTTGATTTTTTATGCCTTACCCAATTCCTAATGATGGCTTTTTACTTAAGCACTGTAGTCATAGATAAACGAGGCACTTAAAATACCTTCGTTTGTTATAAAACTTAGTACATGAACCTTCAGTAGTCCTGATATCTAATGAGAAAAACGAAACTTCAGAAATTCAATTTTGAATTATATGTGTAAGAAAGATAAGGACTGAATAGAAGTACTAAAGAAAGTGTGATTTCCAAAAACACGAAAAATCTTAATACTCAGACAAATTCATAGTCTTAAACAACTGTATTTTAACAATTTTAGTACAGGTAAACGAGTCTCCCAATGCAAAACATTGAGACAGATATAATTGCTGATTTTTTTATTTTCTTTACTACGTGCTTACACTATATAAACTCTTCTGTGATAAAGTCTTGCCATAGTCCTTTGCAATCGTCGAGACCCGTCCTAAAGTACCTCTTGCAAGCTACATTCATCGTTATGTGAACTCTGAGATGTCGTACCTTCAGCTAGCACGTCTACTTTCCCTCTTGTTCCAACAATCCATCTATCGTTGTCCACACCAAATTGTCTTGATGTTTTACGACGGGCCAAAGCCTCCGATACGAGCGATGTCAAATAAAGAGAAGGTCTTATGTATCCTATAAGAATACTGTAACAAACAACGTCCCTTTTATTTTTTTATTAGCTGCTTTATAGCACAAAAAAGACATGTTACAAACATTGAGATGACAACTGTGCTTTGTTAGCATAGCACACATTTGATAATAACGCTAACATTTCGAGTAATAATGTTTTACATTGTATCTGCCGCAAGTCAACTAATTGCAGCTCTGTTCATACTTGCTGTAGATTGACAAAGTGGAAGCCAAATGTCTTAGATTTAACTTATTCAAATATATGTTTCGATTTCTTGTCCATAATTTCCGCCGAATCGAGTCTAAAGTCCAATTGTAAATTGTAAATTGAATGACGGTATGTTTTGGGAATTATCAAGACGTAAGGGCTTTTCTCATAAGTAAACACCAAAAACAGCGGGGATGCACGTAGGTTGTAATAGTATTGGAACATTGCTTTGCTTTAAGTAATTACTACAAAAGATTAAAAGTACATTATTGTGTCATTCATTGCAATTTTGGTTTTGAAAAACATGTACAGCAACCGGACACAATGTTCTCCAGGTTTTGTAGGCACATGTTAGGAAAGACGCTGTTTGTCTCACATACAACGAAAAGGAAAAAAAGGAAGATTGGAAAACGTACATGGATACAAGTTAGAATACACACATGGATACAGGTTAGAACACATCAATGGAGGTAGATTAAAAGATGAGTTCAGATAAAACACACAGAACGATACAGATTAGGACACATTGTTGGGTAAAGGTAAGAAGACATGGATGGATACAGATAGAACACATGGGTAGATATAGATTAAAACACAGTTGAATGCAGATTAAATGATGGATGTAGATTAAAATACATAGATTAACACAGATTAAACACATAAATGGACAGAAAATAGAAACTGTATTCAGATAAAATACATAGATATTGATTATAACACATGTATGAATACAGATTAGAGGACAGGAATGGTTATACGTTAGGACCTATAAATTGATAAAGATTAGGAAACGTATACATGTAAAACGCGGGTGGATACATATTAAAACTTATGGATGGATACAGATAAGAAGACAGATACAGATTAGAGAACACGGATGGATACAGATTAGAACATATAAGTAAACGCAGATTAAAAGGTGAACACACATAAGATACATAGAAGGATACAGATTAGAACATATAAGTAAACGCAGATTAAAAGGTGAACACACATAGAATGCATAGATGGATACAAATTAGAACATATAAGTAAACGCAGATTAAAAGGTGAACACAGATAGAATATATCATCGAGAAAAGAGGATTTGAAATGTAAGTTTTGAAAAGAACACTGACAGATGCCTATTGCACAAGGTTGTAAAAGATCTTTTCATATGTCTACAGGCAAAGTTGCAGATGCCTTAAAGGAGTCCAGAAAGAACTGGCACAATTAATGGTCTTCTTACTTTGTTGAAGAGAAAAGGAATAGAGCCTGTTTGAGGAAAAGGATAGGGCCTAGTATAGATCCTTGAGGGACACCTTGGGACTGTTTGCCACAAGAGGAAAGCTCTTTCCCTACATTTACAACAAAAGTTCTGTTATGTCTCGTTGTTGTAAAACTAAAAGTTGTTGTAAGTTTGCTGCTACTTACAACAACTTTTAGTTTTACAACAACGAGACATCATACTCAAAATCAAAGTGTGTCGCCTATTGTGTTACTTCTTTGTACATCGTAACTTGTCACTGTATGTTTTGTTGTACTGATGACGTCCTACTTCATTTTCTCTGGTTTCCTTATGAGTATTATTTACAACTAGCTTCCGATAATGTATAGGTGATTTGCCTGTAATTGTTCGGTTGAAAAGCATTCCTGCAGGTGGAACGTCAGTAAAATAATGTTGGGTTTTCGATACATTAATTAAAATCTAGTTAATACTTGTCTCCACGGACGTAATTCCGCTGCTGTTGTTTGCTGCGTCTCAAGGATTGCATGAATAATAATAATAACTTCTGTACAACTTTAAAAATCTATTGCTTTCATCCCATACAATAGAGTACTAAAGTGATAACGTCACAAAACACCTTTTTCGAGGAATCGAAATTTTAACTAGATCACACCACCAAATGCCCGTATACAAAATATCGCATTTAGATCTCTCATCAACGTTGAGAAGCAGCTGTTCAAATTTGGAAAAAGCCTTAAGGAAACACTGTTAAGTTTGGTCATTTCATAAAATTATGAACTGTGTTCATTTAACAAGGTTTTGATAGGCATGATTTAAAGTTTGAAAGTGCGTATGTCAGCGATTGCTCAAGGTATGGTTCTCAATTTTGGCCAGGTTATCTATGCCAACAAGAAGAAAGCGATCAGTCCAAAATATTATTAAATTTCTGAATTTCTGTCGCACTTTAGTACTCAATTCATTAATGTTACTACAGGTATAATGAATTTACATGGTATGATATATACGTCTTCACCAAGCTAGAAGCTCTGGATTTGGCCAATTACAATTTCTTTTACAATATATGAAATACGTCGACCTTATTACAGATAATATCATTTTAATAGTGAAGAAGTTCTAATTTCAATCCCAAGGTCTTGCATCATCATTAGAAATGACTTGCGTTCCTTTGCTATCCCTCCGATGGTACTTCTACTAAGGTGGTTGTATCGAATTTTTCTAAATCTTGACTTTAAATCTTCGCACAAAATTATGATATTTAATATTTTTCTATTGACATTCTTCTGTAAATTAGTCCCAAAGCCAACTGTTAGCTCCAGTCATGGACATCTAAATATCATTATAATATTATGTAATAATATTTAGATGTCCATGCTCTAGTACGTATCATATATCATTTGATTGAATTAACATGTCGCAACAAAAATCAGGTCCCATATTAATGCAAGGTGATTGACAGCCTGATGTGTCTGCGAAGATACTAAGGTTAGGATTCGACGAAGAAAGGAAATTATGTATCACTTTTAGGATTAAATCATGTCTCCAGTTATAGCATCCTTGTTTGAGATGGGAGGGGCAGCCAGATACGACACGCTGAAGACAATTTAGACAGTCGAACCATAGTTTGCTGTCAGATTTCTTATGGAGTTGGAGATTCTTCTATGTCGAAAAAAGTGCTGTTAAGATATCTAGACGTGAAATAATGATAATTTTTTAAAAACTTCAATGACATTTATTTTGATGCTGAAATTGTACAACTCAACGTTACAATTTCTAAACTAAGGACATTCTCATTGCTTTCTCCCGGACAATTTAGTGGGGACAATGAGATTCTCTTCGTGGATACATACATGTTGACTAATATAGAATAATAATTATAATTATCTGTAATAATAATAATAATAATAAGCTTCATGTCAGCAGGTTAGTCATTTTTAAATTTGAAGTATTAGCATCTAAAGGTAGGATTGAGGCATCTATTGTCCTGTAGCTAAGCGGTGCTGCCCTTTAACAAACGCATATGACTCTGAGCACTAATGATTATCATAAGATTTGGATGCCTACTCCCATGCGCTCCAATTGTCCTGTAGCTAAGCGGTGCTGCCCTTTAACAAACGCATATGACTCTGAGCACTAATGATTATCATAAGATTTGGATGCCTACTCCCATGCGCTCCAATTGTCCTGTAGCTAAGCGGTGCTGCCCTTTAACAAACGCATATGACTCTGAGCACTAATGATTATCATAAGATTTCAATTTCATAGACGGTTGTCGGACCATTTGGGAGTTTCAACTTTAACTGGAAAAACGCTTTCTACTCCTCCATTTTCTAGCATTCGTCTACATGCTGAAAATTGTTCTCATCTGCTCTCTGCCTCTGACTTCACTTTTCTCACCTCTGCTTCTTCAGAATTCGAACTTCTTCTCAAGGAAAACCTTCTTTTGTCTAAACACGCTTATTCACTTAACGTAAACAAAAGTTCAATTCCCCTCTCCCTCTTCTAGTGTTTCTCTTGTTAGTTGTTAATGTGTTCTATTGTTTATGTTACGGTCTTAACCAAACGTGTTTCATATCTTGTAATTATTTGATTCGAGGATGGTGGTAGAATACACCGAAAGCTCATCATATTATGTTTTGTCATTATGTTTCACCTACGCACCTTGTGCTGGGCACTTATCTCTATAATAAGAACTGTCTTCTTTGTTTGGGGTAGGCACATGCAAACATTCAATTTGTATGGTACAAACTTAGAAACAAAGAGACTTGGGAAAATTTAAGAGGTTTCCATGAGATATTTGAATTGACTCCTAAACTGAAATACAAAATGAGGGTTCTGTACATTGTTTTGGATCTAGGAAACCGTATTACTTGCGTGTTTACAGTAACACAACAATGAAAAGGTTCATCAGCATAGAAACTGCTCTTTATTTGCATTCCCAAGTCTCATTCGTCTTTAAAACGGTATGTAACTTTAGCCTGGGAAAGTCAGGAATAAAACAGAAACCGAAAGTAAACGTAACTTCAAATTTCTCCGTTGGAAAGTTTACGGAAACTCAAGGTTTTGATCAAACAAAATCTAACGATGGCACAGAACAAGGGTTCCAGTGTTGAGACTCCCTTGTCAGTTAAGTGTCATTTTTTTGGAGGTTCTTTTCTCGACAGAACAAGGGTTCCAGTGTTGAGACTCCCTTGTCAGTTAAGTGTCATTTTTTTGGAGGTTCTTATCTCAACAGAACAAGGGTTCCAGTGTTGAGACTCCCTTGTAAGTTAAGTGTCATTTTTTGGAGGTTCTTATCTTTGGAGGTCCCTTTGACAGATTTAAAGTGAATGAGTCACTATAAAGGTTTGTCTCTTTGTAATCTGAAGCTTGCTAAAAACTCCATTTCCTCAATTACATCTTGCTGTCTTAGAAATATCTTAGAATAAACACACTACCGTCTGCGTTGATAAAAAGATCTCGCTGTAAATTGTTCAAGTTTGGCACTTCTACAATTTTCAATTTGTAGAAGGAAATCCAAGTGTAATCTAATTGCACTCCAAACTTCAAACAATCTGCATTGTGATAGATTACTCAATGGTAGTTGATTAACAAACTGTGTTCTCTTGGAATTAAACGTTTGCTCCAAATTAAAATACACCGTTTTCCTCAATGTCAACAGCATCCACACAGGGCATAAGGGAGAGTGCGCTTTCTTTTTTCACTTTGCCACTTTGTAAGCTTTATTTATTAAAGCAACAAAAGCAGAAATAATACGTTTACAGTTTACAAAATATTTCCATCCTCTTCTTTCCCATTTAGATGTCCACTTTTTTCTTCAAAAAAACACCAGTTACTGCAGGACATAGAGATATCCACTTTTTTCTGCCACATTTTCAAGCTACTATTGGTATGTCCACTTTTTTCTGCAACATTCATCAACTACTCAGTGAATTCCCACAGTATTTTCCTTCCACTACTTATTTCTACTCAGATAACTGCTTTGATGCATGGTTACAACTACGTCAAGAAAGTGTTAATGTATTGCTGTTTCACCAATGTCTCTTTCAATTCCTGTATACACTACTTTAAAACAGAGTGCTGTTAATGATCGTAGCTTCTTCACCATTCCAAGTATTTATTACTCACACGGTGAAATAAGGCTGTGTTTCCTGAGCTCTCACACTTCATTTGCCCATAATCAGTGCTCTTTTCCTATTCTATTCAGAGTCAAGAGTTGGTTTTTCTTTACCTCTTCTTTTCCTCTTATCATCCTATTCATAACCAAAGCTCTAAGCTTAAACTCCGCTTAGTTTCTGAAGTCACATAAGCCCGATTTGCTTAGGGGTTAAGCATTTATGAAGTATCAAAGGGATGAAGGGGTCATATAAATTTTGGCTGTAAAGTTGAGAGATGGGAAGATCATGAAAGTTCCGAAGTTGTTAAAATATTCTCTTTTTTCCACCGTCCTTTCCGTTCTTCCGTCTTTCCACTGTATCATGATCAGCAAAACCTTGTCACTTGTTTGAGCCTTTGTGTATCAGTGGATGAAACCAGACACTAGACAGTATACAAACCTCGTTTCCGCATATGAAAGTATGCGCCGAGTTGGTAAAAGAAGGATGTGTTGCGAGTTGGTCAGGCTGAATGAAACTGCATGAAGTTTCCATTAATGAATAAGAGTATGATACGCGCTTGCCTCGGAGGAAGTTGATCTCCTAATAAGGAAAAGATCTGTCCAGATGATAAGCAGAAACTTTGTCTCTTGATAGATCTTCAGCTAAACCTTAATCATATTTTCTGGGAATCTACACTATTATTTGAAGGTCAGTGGAAGTTGTTAACAACACATATGAGGAACGTCCTACTGAGTGTTCCGCACTCAACTTTCTTAAACACCGGCTACAAACGAGTACAGGGCAAAATAATCATCGAGCAAGATATTCTTGTTACCGTGGCCTGACCACAGTGCGCAAAGTGACACTATGAGTTGTAACTTGTTTGTAAAGTTGCGGATACACGCATATACGTGTTTCATAAGGCATACTGATTGGTCCTCTAAAGGACTTGTATAAAAACGGATAGAACTGCACTTTGGGTCCCAGTACAATCTAAACTATTTCAATTAGATCTTAGATTTGAAATTTTACGGGTGCCTCGTGAACTAAAAAATGATGTCTGTCTTAACTCTTTTAATTCCTTACATAAAATGTGTGCACCGATTTTCAGAACAAGGCATCATTTCCTGATTAATTTCCAAAAGTTGTTTAACAGTATTCAGCTAAATATTTATATCTAAGATCACGAGTCTCCCTCTCTCTCGCTTGTAGAGTATATTACGTTCCGGTGGCTGCTACATTTTTACGCCTTCCTGTTATTCCTCTCTCTTCTCTTGACGTATTACTGTGCTTTGAAACTTTAACTGGGTATATACGTAGGCTGCCATCAATCAATAATTTTACGAAGGATGAATCATGAAGAGCTATTTTTCTTGGTCAAAGATGAACCGTGCAAGCTGTGTGATTTCTTAAAGCAGAGCAAGAATCCGCGAATACCTTCACAATGTGACAGAAATGAGTTATTTTCATCATACGAAACCTTATACCTTGCATAATAAAGCTTGGTTTGATTAGTTGGCCTCAGGATGGTTTCCCCAATCACAATTATACCACTAACGCGCAGCTACTTAATTATGCAAATAACATACTACTGTTCATCTGTATACATAAAATAGTGAAGAGTATCTGTCGAGAAATCCCCTTTTGGGAGTCA
>JAAAKM020073195.1:9178304-9268304 GCA_010016025.2 Alatinidae sp. Z8VKAUB7J3 | reverse complement strand
TGACATAGCTTCACATGATATCACATGTGTGGCCATAGCTAAAGTGGAGCGCAGCAAGCAACTAAGCGACTCCAAGCATCCTCTATTTGATCACAACGAGGTTTCTAGACCCATGAAATCCCGTCGTAACTTTTCTACAGTTCAAGAGCTGCGAGGATCAACCCCCGCATCGTAACAGCTGCGGATGCGGAGAGATAAAGATCCCCAGACGTAGAATAACTCCTAACCTGACCCAGTTAAGGCCTACCAACTGGCAACGACCTCTATCGCGTCGAGTTGGTAACCCTTAACAGGGCAAGATCAAAAGCGGGTAAAATTGGGGCTGTTCAGCACCTGCAGAATGCGTCGGTGGAGCTGAGATCCAGGTAATGGAACACATTATGTCATCTTCTCCATGGGCACCATATTGCACAGACAGTGACATAAGTGTTGTGAATGACACTGCAAGCCGCTGGCTAGAGAGATGGAGCGGCAAGATATGATGATGATGTTCTAGAATATAAAAACTATATGTAATCGCTATACCTAGCGTATGTACAACACCAAAGGAATAGCTGTTATAAAAGTTTAGAAAGAGAACGATCCAATGGTTGAGCTTTGGGATTAGTAATCATGATGTCGGTGGCTTAAATTCCCTCAGGATCCTAAAATTGAAAGCTAATAACCAAACGTTAATAAAGGAAAATTAAATTACCGAAGTTACCTTAGGCTTTCTTGTTATATTGAGAACTTTTGCAACGGTATCAGTAGTGCATATTAGATTATTTCTTCATTTAATTCAGTTATTCAATTATTTATCTATAGGAATACATTGCTTTACTTATTCATTATTTTTGTTTGGTTTTTCATTTAATAATAGGTAAAGTCGCAAGATTTTATGTCCACCTTTCATTCAGTTTTGGTATTTTAAGGGGTTAGTATTTTCAGGGTTTGGTTATTTTTCTTATATTCTGCCGTGATCATGAGGACGCGGTTCGAATCCAGTCAGCACCGTTAATTTGCAAGCTATTGTGGTAATGCTCCACTCTTTGAATATATATATATATATATATATATATATATATTCAAAAGCCTACGTCCACCTATAAAGTATAGATATGATATAGAACTCAAAACATAAACATTTTCTTCAACATTTTGATATTATGATATTGAAACTTCGAAGAAAATGTGTATTTTTTGAGTTCTATATATATATATATCTCAAAAAACATCAAAAACTGGCTTTTGCTGATGGCAAGCTATCGGATTAAAATGTCTTCTTGTGGCTAAAAAGTGTTTTGGCAAAAAAACCCCCATAGTTTCTTAAGCCAGAAGAAGAAATTGTATTAATTAGGAAAGCCTACCTTAAGTTTAATACATATAGCTGTAAATGCAGCTACCAGCCCTTAAACAATTATATACAAGCTTTACATTTCTGATGTGATGTTTGATCCATCAAGCACCAGATTTTTCACCTATGTTTTCTTATTCTTTGCATTGAGTTGACATATAGGAATATCATCATCATCATCATCATCATCATCATCATCATCATCATCATCATCATCATCATCATCATCATCATCATCATCATTGTCATCATCATCAGATCATGATCGTCATTATCATCCTATTCTTCATGATCATCACCCTACCATAAGAAAGTACACCAAAGATTCTGTCAATGTCTAGGTACTATTAATAACTACACATGTTTTTATGGTGATAAGAAAAAAATCTAACAAGACTTAAGAGTCAGTCTTACCTATCTTTCTACTTTGTTGCATGGGGCATTGTGCAGCAGTGTTTTGTAACATTGTCTGTTATTGGTATTTCTTCGAGCTCAGCACCATTTTGTTATCCTTGTACACAGACCCTTATTTGAGGTTGTAGCCTACACGTTTTGTTCAACAACAAGGCCTCTTTACCCATTAGTTCCACTTCAGAGTCACCTATGTTTTGCCTGTAAATAGACAAGTTCTGTAGTACACATTGCATAAGTTTGACTCTTCACTTGGCAACAACAGATAGAAGTTTATATATAGGCCTATATTGTCGATGAACGTCTTTCTAGGGTTTGTTGTAATGTTGATATTCTCACCCTTCATGTCCAAATATTTTTTGTGTAACAATGTTAGGAACTCAATAATATATATATATTTTTTTCTAAACAATGTTATATAATGCTAGCATTTACCATAGGATCATCTTACAGGATAAAAACCCTGGAGAATAGAAGAACACCATGGCATCAAACAGTAAATCAAGTGACGAAGAACTTATCAAATCTTTGAGAGCAGAAGTTGAGGCTCTGAGAAGAGAACAGCTACTAAGGAAGGAAAGTGTTTTAACAAATGGAGTGGATCTACAGCTTTCAGGTATAAAATTCTCAGCTGCAGTCTTAAGATGAAAAATAAGGATATATGGACATATCTATAATTGATAAAAGCAGATCCTAGTTTTTATGAATTCCATAAATTTATCTATAGGTATAGATACTGAATGGTATAAATAGTGGCAGATAGATGTATACTGGAAATTCATGTAGCAGTACTGCACTAAGATCTGACAGTTTTTTACAAGTTAATTATATTGAGGTAGATGCAATGGACATTATGATAAAGTCAAGAATGAAAGTGCCAGACTTTTCTATTAGAAAGCAAGAGATTGAAGGGTACAATAAATATATAGCTACAAATATTGGAAAGAATATGAACAAAATATGTTATTTAGGATGGTAATGATTAAATACTTTATCAAGTAAAACATAAACAGCTTACTTGTAAAAGAATGTAACTGCAGTATTTTAGCACATCAATACAACTGCAATGTATATATGTGCCTGATGGTCAAATTGTTTAGGCGTTGGTTTAGTCACCATGAGTTCTTGGGTTCAAATCTGGTCAGGGCTCTTAAATCTAGTAGCTTCCATATAATAGTTTTTATCTTAGAAACAAAAGTTACGCTAATTGCGACTTAACAAAGTAATGAGCGAGCACTGAGTTAGAAGAACGAAACTATTTGCATTCTGTTTTTAAAGTTTTAAGTTTATTATAATAATTACTGTTGACTCTTATAAAACACGTACAGATTGTTACAGTGGTATTAAAGGGTATTGATAAAAAGTCAATTTTTATGGTTGATTACGACGGATTAAATACGCAAACTATGAACAGAAAATTCACGATTAATGATAAGAGAATACCTTTATTTAGTTACCTTGTGGAAAATTAATAATTGCTGGATCCCAAAAATTTTGGGATGTTTGAATTCTTTTACGGCTTTTCTACTGTCACCTACACACAATAGCCTGTAGAACATTTTTGACATCAGAAACATCAACTCCTAAAATTATATTGTGCAAACGAAAAAATGTTAAATGTATGGAGCCACACATACAGTGTTCCTACACACTTTTGTGAAGACGTGTTATTACCATGGCTACATTTGTTTTGTTCACTTCCGTTGGCATTAATACGCTACTAAACCGGAAGTGCTCTTTAGCCCATAACGACCTTGGTTACCTGGTTGCAACGACGTTCTTAATACAGTGTTTTCTTAATGCCGTTTAAGAAATGTCAAGATTTTGGAAGGTATCACGCAAGGTGTCGTAAAGATCTTTGATCGATCAAACTAAGCTACAACTATATTTCATGGAGGGAATCTTTTGCTGTGTTATAACGCAAAACTAGTAGAAATATTTCAGCGTCTTGTAGAAAATACTGTATTGGGTATGTCGTTGCCACCACGTAACCAAGGACGTTCTAGGACCATGTTTAGTAGCGTATAAGGCAGTTACGCGCTGCAAAAAGAAGTGTGGAGTTCCTTTGGAATGAGACACAAGATGGGATGAGTGCCGCAACTAAATTATACATGACGTCACATGAAGCCCAGGTTTTCCCATTTCTGATGGCAATGAGTTCAAATAATCATTTGTACGGTGGCTCGAAGTTCAACAAGAACAAAGGAATGTTTGATGCAGTGTCCGGATACTTTATAGTCATCCGAACAAAAACAACCTGAAGTTTCCGAAGAATTTATTTTTCAAAGTGTATTAGAATTGCTAATGAGTAAAATATTCGTGATATATGGAGAGTACAAACTATGAAAAAAGGCGCAGAATGAAACTTAGACAATGTTGACTGTCAACGCTTAAAAGACGTCAGAAAGGTGTAACTATCTTAGTGCTCATTACATGGACAGTCCATGCTATCTCAAAAGCCATAGGCTCAAAGTAATGGCAGTATATTATTCTTGAAGGCAGCTCCTCGGGTATGGCATTACGTTTGTAGCCAATAAAAAGGATCAAAATTCAATTTTCAATGCTTCAAAGTGTCCAATAGACTTGTAAACGTACGTTAAGAGATAAGACTTGCTAGGCTTTCCTTTGATTGTTATTCAAATACCCCCTTTCTGTTGAAGAATAAACTGCTGCTTCTCCAGCTCTCTGAGGCTGTGTGCTTACTCCATTTCCTTAGAATAAACGCCGGTTTTAAGGAAGGGGAGGGAACCCTATGCTGTAAAGTGATTTTGGGGCCTTTTTTCAGTCCTTGCATAAATACGTCAAAACTTTTTTGCTTCAACGAGCTGTGCGGGCCCCCAATTTCCATCTTAGTTGCGGGGCCCTGTGCCATGGCACAGTCGGCACCTCCTGAAACTGTCACTGCTTCGAATGTCCTTCTATACCAGAGATCCTTAGGACAACAGCTTGTTATACTTCCTTGAGTACCTACATTTACCTAGCCCAACCGTCCTGTTTATTGTTGGGTTTACTGCAACACAGAAGGCCTCAACCACCTATTTCCTCCATTTAAGTCTGTTTCTTTGGTCATAATTATGCTAACCAATCCAAGATAACAAACTATTGCCAACTCCAGTAAAGAAAAGACAAGAGACTATCGCTGTGGCGAAGGGCTCTCTTTGGAAATATCCAGTCTCGAATCTTTGGAGTAGTTGTCCCAGTGTTTTTCATACTATAAACCGTACTATAAAAAAGGGAGACATTTGGAGTTAAAGATGTGATCTTAGTCTCTGCATAGCATTGCCAACTCCAGTAAAGAAAATGCAAGAGACTATCGCTGTGGCGAAGGGCTGGAGAGCAGCTAACCCTAGAAGGAATGGATGAGTGGAGGGGGCAAGAGCTCCTCGATTAGGGTTTGGGGAGAGCCGTACGTGAACATACATTTTGAGCGCTCTTGATGCCGTCTACTGGTAACTTGTACACGAGCAATCCATACCACGTTTAGGAGGCGTATATGAGTATCAGAAGGCCCCAGAGTCTCCAGCCTTCTGTTTAATATAGCCAAGTTAATTTTGCATTCAACTGGTCATTTAATGTCAGAGGCCACTCTGGTAATAATGAATGGGGGTAGGGTGTATCTAGTAACTAGATGTCTTTGACAACCATTCTTCCAGAGTGAATTAATTTAGTCAGTTGACAGATTATTCAGCAAGGAAATATACCTAAAGCCCAAACGTTTTTTAGACCTGTTACAGCTATTTTAAACAGTATAAAGATTCCGCGTGACGCTAGGCAAAACGGACTGCGATTTCACCATTTTCGAATCTGTGAAAGACAGTCCTACTGGGACGGTCCGCCTGCCTCATGGCTTGCTGTCTGCCTAGTAGCCCTGATTCCTTTTGCAGTCTTTGGGTCTTTGGGCAGTAAAATCCTTGGGAAAGTAAAGTCCTTGGGTAGTAAAGTCCTTGGAAAGTAAAATCCTTGGGCAGTAAAGTCTTTGGGGAGTAAAGTCCTTGGACAGTAAAGCCCTTGGGTGGTAAAGTCCCAGGCAGTAAAATCCTTGGACACCCCAGCTGCTCTTTCTTTATTGGTTAGCCTGTTTGGTGGTTTAAATGTTACTAAGGGTAGACAAAAAAATCAAACTAGCATAATGTATGAAGTTTGCCAAGGCCCACGGAGGGCAAGGCCAGAAGTGGAAGAAGACGGGTAGTTCCATCATCTGACCCACTGCTCATCAGGAGTCTTTGATTGGAGCTTGACTTTTTGAATACACCTTCTCCTTCTACTTGCAAACCATATTTTATATTCGAAGCCAAAATTCGTTCCTAAAGTTTTAGAACTTGTTACCACTCTAGAAACGACAAGCAGCCTCATCTACTCATGGTTTTATTTGCCTCTCCAAGTCTCTTTGTAACTGTCTTCTGCTTCTATCGTTGGAGTGTAGTGGTCGGTGGTCTTAAGCCTTCCACACTGTACCCATTTCTTGGGGTTTAGCTTTGATTGGAGCTTGATGTTTTGAATACACCTTCTCCCTCTACTTGCAAACCATTTTTTATATTCGAAGCCTAAATTCGTTCCTAAAGTTTTAGAACTTGTTACCACTCTAGAAACGACAAGCAGCCTCATCTACTCATGGTTTTATTTGCCTCTCCAAGTCTCTTTGTAACTGTCTTCTGCTTCTATCGTTGGAGTGTAGTGGTCGGTGGTCTTAAGCCTTCCACAATGTACCCATTTCTTGGGGTTTAGCACCCCATCTGCCTCTACACGGCTCTCTGATATAAAAGTCTGGATGTAGCATTTTAATTGTAAAAATCCAAAATGGCAATATGGCAAGTCACTAGGAATATATGTGCATTGATTTAACAGAGCCGTTTGTGAGTTATAGTCAGCAAGTCCTAAGTTCTTCTTTCCTCTCCCTTATCAACCTTAATTTGCGGGCCAGAGGAAAATATCCTTCTCCTCCGCATAACACTATTGTGACCGTATGAACGAAAGGTGAATAGTCCACCGACAAGTTATCAAAAGTAAAACGCCAAATGTGGAAACTTTATTGACAACGTTTCGTCTATCAGTTAGTTTTGGTTGATTCATGCGAGCTCAACCTCGTTTTGAGACAGAATTGCGCAATTGTGATAAAGGTCCATTGGACGCTGTCAAGGAATTTAACAAACTTCGATCAACAATTTCATCTATAGATTTTATTCATCTTCGGTCACCGTCAGAGAAAGAAAATGGAAACAAACTGAGACAACATAAAGATACCCAGTATCCTAAACTAATACAACCTACAAGTAGTTTCAACGTTAACGAATCAATAGAGCCCTGCTCGGTTATATTCAACTTTTCTGAGTATGAACTCTCCAAATCTAAACAAGCAATTCTTGCTAAAGGACTTCCCCTCTCTATACCTCCAAAAAAAGTAAACTACTACAATTTCCTACTTCCATTTAAGCTGTTGCCCCAACAATTGAAGAAATAGCCTGGTATTCGAACTCGGGATATGATGGTGAATGTTTAAAGTTAATGACATTGCACTTTCTGGTTATCATACCTACTCTCCTTCCAAACACATTTTCACGGCCAATCATTACAAGTCTCTCAAACAATGGCAGGATAAAGATATTTCCATTTTGAAGTCGGATAAAGCAAAAGGTATTATCATTTTGAATAAGAACGCTAAAGACGGTATGTCTCAAAAAGTCAAAGTCCTTTAATTCCCAGAAATATGTTTGTTGAATTTATGAACTTGTTTAATTGAATTAAGTTTAAATGACACAATGTTCACCCAAGTTTACGAAATTTCTATAGGGCCCTCACTTGAACCGATTTGTAGCCAACACCTTTGTCGCACAAAAATATTAAATTTTTTGAGGAAAAAAATCGGCCGCCAGGCTGCTTTTAATGTCTTGACGATATGTTGTCCTCTTTTGAAAGCTATCAAGATTATGAGAACATTCTCCAACAGGAAAATACGTCTCACCCTGCTCTTGATTTTATAGCTTGAAAGAAGCAAAGCAAACCCTAATTATTCCTTGATGTTCTAAAGACAAGTCCTGTTTTATTGCAAGTATTTACAGAAAGCCCTCCTAACATGCGCAGGGATTCACTGTCCCATAAAAGACGTGAAATAAATCTGATGGCAACTTTAAGTCGTCGCTCTTTTGTCATCTATTCAATCAACAAATTCAATTGGGAATTACCAATGATGAAAACCATTTTTCTCAAAAATGCAAACCCGGAAATTATTCTTAATATCGGCATTCCAAATAACATTGTTATTGCTTTCTTCTAACTTAAAATGCGGACCTTTGACGTGTTAAGTATATCTCAGGGACGTCGGACGTCGGAACAGCGGGGTAAAAAGTATTTGCCCCTTCCCCACACATATCTTTGTACCACCATGTCCAAAAGTCTGCATGCTCCTCATTACATACAAAGAAGCTCTTGATTATCTAAATCTCATTGATATCGCAAACAAGATAAAACATGTTTACACATTTACTGATCGGGGTAATCCCTATAGTTTAGAACCCAAAATCTTGGTAGCTACCCAAACAATCTGATTTATTGGTAAAAAAGTTTTCATATGACAGTAAAAACGATACCACTTTGAAGCATTGTTATTGCCAGTGATGCATTATTCACTTTTCAGCACTCTTTTTTGACATATGTAAATTGATCATGAGGGAAGTCTTGCTAAACTTTGAAAGTAGCATTACACCGACGAAACATTAAAGTTTATTAGTGTATATGCTGCTGGACGAGTGTGTGTGTGTATCCTACTTCACAGAGGTTACAAGAGAGAATTGTACAAATTCAGTTTAAGTTTGAAATGTTACCTGATCATTTCAAAGCTGACTAACAAATCGGGCAACATTTGCTGGGAAATTAGTCATGTCTTAAATTTTATCTTTTCTTTTACATCCTCATCATCAAAGTAAAGACGTTGGTACTCTGTCTTTAATAAAAAACTTATTTACAGCTTTTGTGCCATCCAGTGAAAGGGAAAAAACCCTCACTCAATCAATTAATAAGCCAATCAATGAATTTGTCAATCAATCACTCAAACAGTTAGTTAATCTGCTAATCCATGAATCGATTACCCAATCGATCATTGAAACATTCAACTAATAAATCAAGTTCTTTATTAGTCAATCAATCACTCAAACAGTCAATTAATCAATCTGCTAATCAATTAACCAATCAATTGCTACAACAATCAATTAATCAATTTATTAGTCAACCAATCGATTAATTAATTAATCGATAAACTAATCAATCAATTATGAAATTAATCAATCAGTCACTTAAACAATTAAATTTAAGAACCAAAGACTTTAAAAGTCGGAAAATTTCAAAATTTTCGAAAGACTTTCTAGAAATAAGAGTTATTTTTACGAACTTTATATATTTGCCATAATTACCACCTCTTTACATTACACCCCATAGAAATTATATTCGCTGCTTACTTAACACACAACTCCTACTTGGATCTCGAGCCCTTTTTCCCAATCTCGACTGATTACAGCGATAATGACGTTAAGCTCGGAGTCTCCCTTTCACTCCGAGGCATAACCAGATAAGGCAAGCAAAAACAGCAAGCAAAACAAGGTAGCAAACAGGACCGTAGAAGGAACCGTCCCCTCCCGCCTAATAAACAAAGCAAGAGGGGCATCAATTTAACAGTAATGAATTTATTACAAACACAAGACTGATACTGCACTATTTTGCAGGAGAAAGTTACAGCTGAAACTTTGACATCGACTCCTTTAGAATACTGGTTGGACCGATTTCCGGTTTAATACAAGTACCTAAGGTTCTATAATTCCTATTCTTATATGGTTTGGTGGTAAACAGCACTTACCATGTTTCTTCCACAAGTCGATCCATCTAAAGCTGGTCCCCGTAGTGTTTTGCAGTAGTAGGTTTTTGTAGGCACATTGCACCACAATAAACGGCATGGATTGTGTGAAAACTGAAGGGGCAGATAACACAAGAGAAGAATCACAATGATTGCAGAAACACAATTAAGAAATCTCTAGGAAATTTTAGAATCTTTGCGTCGCAACTCCAAGATGGGCACGCCTTAACGATTGGTGGAGAATATCTGATCAATAGTGTCTAATGCCAAAAATATTAAGCATCGAGAAACCGTTACCTTATTACACTTAGCACAAAGGTGACTTGACACCAACAAAACTAAAAAATGTCCACTTCAATAAGAAACCGCATCAGCTGGTGACGTTGCCTAACTTTTTCTACATCGCTTCAAGGAAAGTTGAAGACACTAAGTGTTCAGATGGAACAATGCATTGCACAATCAATAGCACTGCGAGGATAACACGGACGAAGCAGACGGCGTAGACAAGGACGAGGAGAGACGAAGACAAAGACCAAGAAGAGGGAGAAGACGAAGACGAAAACAAACACAAGGACAAGGACAAGGACAACGAGAAAGGGCATAGGGACAGTGACGGAGACGGGGACGAGGATGGGGACGAGGATGAGGATGAGGACAAGGATCGGGATGGAGACGGGGACGAGCATGGAGACGGGGGTGAGGATGAAAACCAAGATGGGAACGGGGACGAAGATGGAGACAGGAACGTGGATGGGAACGAGGATGGGGACGAGGATGAGAGCGAGGATGAGGACGGGCACGAGGAACGGGAAAAGGAGTGAGGGCGAGGGCAAGAACGAAGACGAAGACCAGGAAAATCAGTACAAAGACGAAGACGAGAGTGAGAACTACTAGAACAAGGAAGAGGGCGAGCTAAGAGGGCGAGGACAAAGGTATGTGTTTACTTACCGCATTGCATCTTGAGTATCCACGCTTGAAATTACTCTCACATTGTTCGTCGAGAGTGTAGTACGCCCCAGGAAGTAAGGTAGAGTACCTTAACTTTACAGCTTGTGGCTTGTCTCTTAAGCACTGAAAATACCTAGACGAGGAATAATACTCTATTTAGTTAAAGTTGAAACCAGACAGTAGCTTGTAAGTGCTAATAGAACAAAGAAGGGAAATTATCCACTTCCCTTTTCGAACAGTACTTTCTTCAATATTTACAAAAACGTAGTTGAGCCCCTTGAAACTTTCGGCGTTTAGTTGCTGGCTTTCACATACCAGCGGAATTAAATTTGGTAAAATACGACAAAAACTTTTCTGAAAAGCAATTGTTAACCCTAGGCATGAGTGAAAGCAGTAGCCTAAAAACTTATCCCTGATAATTCGTTTGGACAATATATCCGATCCCACAAGTTTCGTTCGTATAGAACAATTTTCCAAATCATCAAAAGGATGCCATTTTTCAATTCCCAACTTAATTTCAAGCTGGTTTTTTATTCACTTTGATTGGCAGAAAATCACAATAGGAGCCAATCATTAAAGGCTATTCTGTCCTTGATTCGCTTCACCCTAAAGCGTTGGGTAGCATACGGTCCTAAATTAAAGAATGATCCTGACTGACTTCAATAATAAATTGAAATATTTGTGCTTCCGCGTTATATCGACAACATCCAAGAAGTGAAGTTAGGTCAGTTCAGATTGCAAATACAACACAGAGAATTACTGTGTTAGTATTAAGAAATTAGCATTTAGTATGAAAGAAATAAGTATTATGGAAACTACAACAGAGTTATGGAAAGCGGGCCGCCCAGAACGAAGAGATGTCAGTAAGAATTGCGTCGAAAGGAGCTCTGCCTTCTGTCATCACCGCTGCCCGCCAAATTGCATTACTTTTCTTTTTGGAGTTCAAGGCTTCGTCTACTTCCATTATGTGGCCGATTTCTCCAATTTTCTCGCAGTTTTTCCGCTGCACAGAAAACACACACACTTCATGAAGGTATTTATTCCATTCGATAACTGTTTTCGCACAAATACCTAGCTCTCTTTTACACCAGGCCGCAGACGTCAAATCGTTAACCCAGGAATAAATAAAACGAGCTGCAGTAACAAATGGTATTCGACTGTTGGCAAACCAGGTATTGACACGCAAACCAACTCTCTTCAGACATGGTCTACTGTTACACTTCCAAAAAGGCTGCTTCTCGAGACAGTATAAAGTCATGCTGTGTCCATTGACGCACTGTTTTGTTTTGGGCAACACCCCCTTATCCTGGAAAAGTCTAATTGCCTCTTCTTCAGTCCTTGGCAAATCCCAAATTGTCATTTTAACATCCATGGTCAGACACTATTTCCTATCAAGACAAATCGCAAACTGAATGAATTTCAAATTATGGTATGCAAAACGGTTATTTCATTAGCATTAATCAAACTTCACTTCTCGACAGAACTTGAGTGTGGTGGCTATAAGACACAAGTACCTAATGTTCAAATTTTGGTACAGGCTATTTCACTATGAATAACCTAGCTTCACTTCTCGTGTGTGTACAGGCTAATACACAACTATCAGAGTAGCTCCTGCATGCTATATTTGACGCCATATTTTTTTTTGTTGGGCCCCCTTATATATGTTTGGAATCACTATAAAAGTTAATTCTTTCATTTAGTGTTATCAATATTTTAGTTCTTATGCTTTCGTTATTGATAAGGATCGCTATATACTTAGCATTCATTACTATGAAGGATTTTTTTTTTACTCCAACCATATCATGTAGAGAAAAAAGTTCGTGGAAAACTGGAAAGGGGTCATTCAGTCATAAATTGGATAGCCTATCATATTGCAGTACTAAGGGTTAAAACTTATTGGCAGGTAGCCAACATTACTTTTTTCTTTGATTTGTCTCTACTCTCTCTTCGTTGGTTTTCCTCATAATTAATTTATAGTCACCAATTTCCAGAGGGAACCACCCCCACCCCCAGCAGGCATCAATGATATCTGGAGGTAACAAGTATGGGGGAGGGTACACCATTTAACGTGAGGCATAACAATTTGATTTGGCCAATACCAAAAGCGGAAAGTTGCTACAGTAGCAGTTGTTCTTCCTTTTCTTCAAAATAGCCATGTACCTACTGTTTTCAAGGTTTTCTCCTTTTGTTGCTTCCATTTTTGTTTTAATTTTCTTTCTTTTTTAGGTATATTGTGCTAATCATGGACATAGGGGAACAGGAATTTCGTTTAAAGTGGAATAACCATCAACCTACCTTAATAGCTGTTTTGGACAGGCTTCTTGTAAATCAAACTTTAGTTGATATAACACTAGCAGCTGAAGGACAGACGCTTAAAGCTCACAAACTAGTACTCTCTGCCTGTAGTCCTTTTTTTCATGTAAGATTTATATTACCTCAATTTGTAGTTCAGAGCAAAATTAAGTTCCATACTGGATCTGTTGTGCATTGTGATGAAGATGGTGATTTTTTTTTTCGGTTTGTTAGGGCCCAGTGACATGAGACGTCTACTGGAGAAATGAAATTTAAGCCCATTTGGGAATGGTGATCACAAGGTAGTTATGGCCTGTGATGACTGTTCTCCAGTGGTTCAAAGTTGACACTACTGCACAGCATTAACTTTGGATAGAGTATATGTATATTTCTTTGTATTATTTATACGTAAAATTAACCCTTATCCGTTGACTGTGGCTAGTCAGGATTTGCAGAAAATTTCAATAAGCATACAACAATAAATCAGGAGCATTTATATCTTTAAAAGTGTGCGATGTGTGCTCATACAGTACATGGTGGAATGGCTGTTAAAGCCCATTGTTGCATTGCAAGATACCATTGCTAGGTTTCTATTTTGCTCATTGTTGGGCAGTTTATAGCCCATTGTTGCAATGTGAGCTCATACAGCCAAATGATTATTTGTTGTTAAAAGTAGACTTCTGTTGCTTTTACAACATGCTGTAAAGCCTTTCAAATTAGCAGAACTTGAGACTTTGTGTAAATGTATGTTACCATACAGGGTGAGTTTTTTCTGTAGTATAGGCAGTGCCAAGTAGGCTTGAGCTCTATGTAGAATTTTATGTTATATTATAGGAAGCTAACTAGCAGCAACAAAATGGAATTTCTGGGGTTAGCAGCAGATAGATTCTGAAGTTAGATTAATAAACTTTTTCAGAAAGGATTTCATGCTCAATAAAGGCTAGAATTTCCATCTTCTTCTCAAAATGCCAAGCCTTCCAAACTCTACCTTGGTCTCCTTTTGGCTTCATGACAATTTTCCCTCTGCAGGTGTTAAGTGTTGGGAATAAGTTTTGCTATTATCTGTCCAATCTGTTCACAAAAATTATGATGCTGCTGAAAGTTGAAAATATTTCTGCATAGTTCTCTTTCAGTGTTAGCTGGTAGGCTTGAGAGCAGCAGTGGGTTGTTGTCAGGCTGGAGGTTTGCATTATTGAAGATCTTCCTAATATTGACTTCTTCTTACTGGATAAATATACATGCAAAAATCAAGTAGCTCAGCAATTCTGGAATTGAGCTGCCAAGTAAACTCCGCTTTTCTCAGGATCAAAGGGTTGCTTGTGATTCTATAACAAAAAAGTTCTGCCCTTGGCGACAGTAAAGACAGGGAGGGCATTTATGTTTTAGAAGGGAATTCTTCTTCTGAGCATGTCTTGGGAGGTCTGGGGTTGACTTGACTATTCAAGGAATTACTAGCTGGTCTGCTCCCTCATTATATTTGATGCCTTGGTGACTGGGGAGGTACTGGAACTTGACATAAATAAGGTTATTTTGAAGACTGATTAATTGCTCTCTCATCACCCTTAGGTGGAACTCCCTCTCCCTATCAATTCCACATTTCCACTTTTGAATAGTTAGCTGTAAATGATTTAGAAGATGATTAATATGGTTTTACAGATTTTTATGGCATTCCAATACGAAGTTACTTATTTAAGTGCAAAAGGTACATAATGTAAACTTAACCGCTTAGTATAGAAATTTACTTACGTCCAATACGGCTTTGCATTGGATCGAGGCCAGGTCGGAGCCGTGGTTCGGTTCGGAATAGCCGGTGCACCAGCTCACCTTGGAATCGAGGATGTCCGGAATGAACTTCTGTTTCTGGTCCTGGGTGCCGTACTGCATGATGCCTGGCCCCACCCAGGCCAGGCCCATGAACGAGGTGCCGAGCGGCGGCGCCTTGGCCAGGGCCATCTCCTCGCGCAGGATCGCCTGCTCGATCAGGCCGCCGTCGCTGCCGCCGAATTCCTTCGGCCAGCGCAGGCATGCCCAGTTGGCATCGTACTTTCTTTTCTGCCAGAGCTTTGCCTGACCCATAGGGTCTACGCCTTCGAGTTCTTTGGGACTGGGAACATTGTCAGCCAACCATGCAGCGGCTTCCGCTCTAAACTTTGCTTCTTTCGGAGTGTCATTAAAGTCCATATGCATGCTCCTGGGTTACGGCACTCTGCTGTTGGATGCTGGATATGAGTTTGTCCTGCCATAGTGCTTCGCTGCCGATGTTGACTGCCAGAATCTTCGCTCGGCGATAGTAAAACTGGCAGTCGAACTCCCACGTAAAACCCATGCCGCCATGGGTCTGGATGTTCTCCTTGGAGGCAAAGTAGTAAGCCTGGATCGCTGCAACCCGGGCTGCCGCGGCGGCGGTTGGCAAATCAGGTGATTGAGTATCCAGTGCCCAGGCACCGTAGTAGCAGTTGGAACGAGCCAGCGTGTTCTTGACGTAGACATGGGCCAGTTTGTGTTTGATGGCCTGGTAGCTGGCAATCGGTCGACCGAAGGCAAAACGGCCCATTGCATATTCCTTGGCCATATCCAGTGCAGCTTCAGCACCGCCGGTTTGCTCCCAGGCGAACAAAACGGCAGCGCGGTTGAAAATATTCTGTGTTGCTCGCCAACCGCCACCGTCGTCGCCCAATAGTTGTGCAGATGCATTGGAAAAAACGAGATTGGTATGAGGGCGACTTGGGTCCAGCGTTGATATCTTCTCTCGCTCGACCCCATCCTGATCAAGATTCACGATCCGCAGACTCGCACCATCGCCCGTGTCTGACTTGCACACAACGACTGCGAAGTCTGCGATGTCGCCATCGGGGACAGCGAGTTTGCCGCCGGAAATGGCCTCACCGCTAGCGACGCCGAGGGCTGCTGGTGAGCTCCGCCCTTTGGATTCAGCCAGCGCAAATGTACCGATTACCTCTCCCGAAGCCAATTTGGGAAGCCAGGTTTCCTTCTGCGCTTGTGAGCCATAATGCAGGATTGCTTCACCAGCAAGATAAACTGAAGAAGAGAACGGGGTAGGTGCGAGTGCCCGGCCAAGTTCCTCAGCAATGACCGAAAGGTCGATATAACTCAGTCCCAGCCCGCCAAACTCCTCGGGGATGACAGTTGATGTCCAGCCCATTTCGACGAGCCGACGCCACAAGTCCCGATCAAATTCGCCGTCGTTTTCCAGTACCTCACGAACGACGCTTGGCGAACAGTTGTCACGCAGGAACCCCTGCGCTTGTTCACGCAACAGATTTTGCTCATCCGAGAATTCGAAATTCAATGCCAGATTCTCCTCATTGCGATGTTGTACTAGTTCCGTTCAACTACTAATAAGTATCCTTACAATACTATATTATGGGGGAGTTGTGCGACTCACATCACATTGAATATCACGGTCCGCGCTCGTACGGGAGAAAACGCACGGAATCTAAAATCGAGAAGCGACTAAGGATGACCGCGGTCATGCTGTTGTTATCGCATTGAACGGCGCACAAACTAAAGCTCCCAGCTTTGTCGAGGCCACCTGCTGAGCTGCCGAGGAATTCTCTGGGCGGGCAGGTTGCGCGTTGCATTGTATACCTGCTTACAATACCCTCGTGCGGTATGCGGTGTATTCTTTAACAACAGACAAAGAAGCGAACGCGGGCAATGAAAATCGACAGCCTTAATGTAAGTTATTTATATCACACACACTCTTTCTCGTATTGTGCTGAAGATGTCCTTGGACATAGGGTCGAAATACTCACAGAATTGATTTCCACTGTCTTGAAAATATTTTTCCTATTGTTTCAACTTTATATTTGTTTTTAAATGTGTAGTGTCAATCAAGAGTTAACAGCAAAGGAAACATTTATCAAAATATAAAGAAAAGATTTCAGCTATTTAGAGGGGGTTTTAATTAGTGCTGATTCAGTGGTTTCAACAGTTTAATGGGGGTTTTAGTTAGTGCTGATAATAAGCCTTACAAAAATTGACGAAAGATTGTCGATAGCTTGGCCAAGAGAAATTTTATACAATTAAATTACAGCATATACCTGAACGCTCCCAAATGCTTTGCTTTGCCAAAAAGAGAAAAAATAGCTCAAATCGAGAAATTTGTGAGGGATAAAGTCTTAAAAATTGTTAAGATTGCACAACAGATATTAGTGAATTTGCATAAAAGGTATATGTCCAACAACTGTGGTCGTAAGGCTTCATATAGAAGTAGAAGCAACATTTTGCCTTAGGGTAGCTAAACTCCTTTATTCTCAAGTACAAAATTGTCGTTTTACCTTTACAGTGTATATCATTATATTTTCTATACTGAAACAATTTCCACAATCCTAAAATAGAGGAGTAAAATTAAAATAGATTTTTGATTGTTAAAGATTTACACGCTGTTAAGAATACAACAGTCTGTCGGTTTGAATTAGAAAAATTATGGAATTGTTGAAAAATTATGGAAATATGGAATGGAAAAATTATGGAAAATTATTGAATTGGAAAAATTATGGAATTATGGATGTTCTGTTTGGTATTCTTCATTTAACAAACAGCAGTAAATAAGCTACTGAAGATTATGAAAATGATTTTGAAAAAGGGGAAGTACCTAATGATTTTAGGAAAACTTTAATTATACCACTGTATAAGAAAGTGACAAGAGTGAGTGTCGTAATTATCGAGGCATTAGTCTGGTCTCTGTAGGTAGAAAATTACTGAGTAATATGATTTTTATTTAAGAATTAACGACGCTTCTTGACTACTAAGGTCCCTGCGTCAGCCCTGCAGTGCATTCCTGCAGCATGATTCGATCTCTGGGTCCCGTATTACCAAGCTAAGGTCAAATCCACTGCGCCACCACAGGACGTTCTTTTTGATGGTCAAAACTGATTGGAGGGCAACTATTGCCCCTCCCATGCCTACCATTTCTCCAAACATATCCAATCAAAATTTTGAGATAGCCATGTTGTTCAATATAAAAGTTCAAGAAATTATGTCTTTGAGAATGATAACCCCACATGGCCTTCAGGGTAAGGGCTGTACATTATGTCCTGGGGGCATAAAAGATATATATAGAAAGGGTGGTTGCACAAACTTTGCAAGGGACTCATTGGATTGGTAATTGGAAGTCCTACTGCCCTTTTTAAGACTCGGAGCAATTGGAGGGTGGATACCCTTCCCCCTGTATTTTTCTGAAATGCATCTGCTAAAAAATTTGAAATGGCTGTTTGCTGTCATAGAAACTTCTAAAAAGGCTCATTCAAATGAAAATTGAAAAAGCTAGTGCTCCTTTAAATAGTCAAAAGTGATTGGAGGGCAAACATTTCCCTAAGCACCCCCAATCAAAATTTTCAGATAGCCAATTTTGCTCAACAAAGTTGAAAGGTCTGGAAGTTATGTATTTAAGGATGACAACCCCCAACAACCCTCAGGGCAATGGTTGTAAGTTATGCCCTGGGAGCATATAAGATATATATAGAAATAATAATTGTATAAAATTCACAGGGGGCTTATTGGATTGGTAATCAAACATTCTAGTGCCATTTTTGAGATTCACAGTGATTGGAGGGTGGACACACACCCCCCCCCTAATTCTTGTATTTTCCAAAATGCTTCTGATAGAAATGTTGAGCTTCACAACAATTTATTTTGAATACACATCTAGAAGAACATAACCAGTCATATTGGATTTTAATAATAAAGTGAAATTCATGTTTTATTCAGGCATGAAAATTCTAGGTATATTTAGGAGGTATTTATTGTCATATGCCCCCCTAAATCTCCCCTCAAATTTGTAAGAATGACTCTGTTGGGATTTTGAGCTATGACAGGTACCAGCCCCTTACCAGTCCCTCATTGCTGAAGGCGTTGGAGGTAGAAAAGACTTAGGAAAATATTTGGTATTTTAGACTCTTTAAACACGTCCTTTTTTAATTATTGGGATCATTACGGATTAAAAATTGCAGCGTCATCCGATTAATGCTATAAATTTATGCCGAACTTCCAACACTCATGTTAGTGCTGAGGCTCTTTAATAAATCAATTGTGAGACTGTCATTTGTGGCACTATAAAGATATCCGTCGCTTTTCATAACCAAACTTAAAGAAATGAAAAATAGAATAAAATAAAGAAATAAAAAATAGAATTGTGGGTGTGACCTTTTAATATTACATCCGTATGGTCTAGGAATTGTGGCTTTTTACAATTCTATTACTTAGGATTGACACTGGTAAAAAAAATAGGAAGGTACATTATTTTGTAGAACTGTGTAACTCCAGATCCCTGAAGACGACCGTGGTCTTAGAAACAATTCTTAATTAAAGTTTCCTTGTTTGTCTTAGAAAACAGTTTTCCCAGTTCTTTTCTTCAAATAAAAGGTGAACTAATTTGCAGAAGTTTCTAACAAAAGAACTCAACTAAAAAGATGATTTTATTCTTGCAATCTTTTATTACGTTTAAGTTTCTCTTTGTAGCTGAGATGAAACTGAATCTTTGTATCCTCAAATACATTAGAAGCAAGTAATAGGAATACATAAAAATGCCAACTTCTCGTCACAGAGATAACGACTGTGAACTGTTACTTACAGATCCTACTTTTTCTTAAATTGTCAATTTTTTTGGCACAACACAGATAGCGCTAACTATCAAAGTTCTTTTTAATGGAGTAGCTACGAACGAGTTTTTATATGAAACATTCTTTTGACATATACATAGGGAACGTTCCAGTCAGTAATTTTAACTTCCTGAGTATTAACTTCATGTGAATTAAATGATGAATTTTATCTTAGTATGTCATGTTAAAATTTGTTTTAATTTATGATAATTTTAAATTCTAATTATTAGTCTTAGTTTAACTTTTTTATCTACTTTTATAACATTTGAGCAGTGAACTCGCCCGCAACTCTTCTGTAGTTTGGAAGGGTTTGAACAAGTTCAGCCGTTGCTGTGGCTGTTTAGCTCTTATTTACATGTTTAAAATGGTTCCTATACAACTCTTATAATTCCATGACCTCACTTTTTCTTTTCAACATTTTATTAGCAGAAGCACAGGCATCTTTTATTGCAGCTTAAAATAATAAAAAAAGAGATTTTTCTGATAGAAGTGATAAGCAACGTTGAAACTTCAGACGAAAAAACATTATTGATTTTCAATCTATGCAACAAACATGTGTCCCTACATTTATGGAATAATTTTTCTGTAATGTTCAGTGTTTTACCGAGAACACGAAATTGATGGAACAGAGCGGGATTAGCGCCAGACAATATTGATAGAAAAAAGAAACCATATTTGAATATGGGTCCATTCTTGAATGACTGTCCAGCATCTAGAAAAGCAGCCAAACACTTTTCAATTAAAATGGCTTTTGTATATATTTTTTCGCGAAATATGGTATTTCGTATAACGCGAAATACGGTATCCTAATACGCCTTTGTCATTTTCTCTCAAACACTTTCTACTTACTACTACTACTACTACGTTTACTATTACGACCATTTATTGCTACTGACCTCTCTTTAATTTTAAAGGAAATTGTAAATAAACTTAAAACCTATTGTTCTGGTATTAAAAAGTTTTACACGCTCTATGGCGGCGACGGTGACGACGTCATCTACGGCGACGACGGCAACGGCGTGGGTGGCGACGACGGCGACCTGCTCTACGGCGGCGGCGGCAACGACAACCTCTTCGGCGAGGGCGGCAACGACCTGCTTTCAGGCGGCCCGGGCGCCGATGCTCTGACCGGCGGCGGCGGCGAGAACGTATTCGCGATCGACGATCTCACCGGCGGCATCGACACCATCCTCGACTACGCCCATGGCGCCGACGTGATCAGGCTCGACGGCCTACCGTTCGGTGCCGTCACGGCGGCCAATTTCAATGAGTTCCTCCGGCTCGACGACTCCAGCGGCACGCTCACGCTGCAAGCCGACTTCGACGGCGGCGGCAACAGCTTCGTCGACGTTGCGCTGCTGGGCCCCAGCGTCGCTGTCGACGTCGAGATCGGCAGCACGGTCTTCACCGTCGCGTTGCCGGCGCCGGTGCTCGACCTGAGCGTGCTCGCCGCGCCCGACGGCTTCACCATGCAGGGTGAGGGTTTCGCCGATCAGGCCGGACGCAGCGTGTCGACGGTGGGTGACCTGAACGGCGACGGCTTCGACGATGTGATCGTCGGCGCGCCCTTCGCCGGTTCTGCAGCGACCGGGGCGGCTTACGTCGTACTCGGCAATGCCGGGCCCTTTGGGACCATCGGTCTGGGCACCCTTGGCGCGCCGGTCGGCGCGACGATCGCGGGCGACACCTTCAACGACAACGCCGGCTTCAGCGTGTCGTCGGCCGGCGACATCAACGGCGACGGCTTCGAGGACCTGATCGTCGGCGCCCGCCGCGGCGACGACGGCGGGACCAATTCCGGAGAGGCCTACGTCATCTTCGGCAAGGCCGCCGGCTTGCCCGCCCTCGACGTGACCAACCTGGCCGCCGCGGACGGCTTCGTCATCCAGGGCGCCTTCGAGGACTATGCCGGCTTCAGCGTGTCGTCGGCCGGCGACGTGAACGGCGACGGCTTCGACGACGTGATCGTCGGCGCGCCCGGCGGCGAGGGTTTCGGCTTCATCATCGCCGGGCCGGACGGCGGCACCGATGGGATCGTCGGGCCCGGGCATGCCTATGTGGTGTTCGGCAAGGCCGCGGGTTTCGGCGCGCCGGTCGGGGCACGCCAGGTGGTCGACGCGGCCGGGCTCTCCGCGCCCGACGGTTTCGTCATCACCGGTGATACCGATCACGCCTATGCCGGCTTCAGCGTCTCCTCGGCGGGGGACTTCAACGGCGACGGCTTCGCCGATCTGATCCTTGGCGCCCCCGAAGGCGACCGGGGCGGCAGCGATGCGGGCGAGGCCTTCGTCATCCTCGGCAAGGCCGGGGGTTTCGGGCCCGTGAACCTGGCCGCGCTGTCGGCACCCGCCGGCTTCGTCATCCAGGGCGAGGCGCGCCTTGATAAGGTCGGCTGGAGCGTGTCCTCGGCCGGCGACGTGAACGGCGACGGCTTCGACGATGTGATCGTTGGATCCTTTAGCGGTGGGAGCTCGCAAGGGGAGGCCTACGTGGTGTTCGGCGGGGCCGCGGGCTTCGCGAACATCGACCTGGCCGCGCTCTCGGCGGCCGAGGGTTTCATAATCCGGGGCGACGAATTTGCTGACCGGGCAGGCCGCAGCGTGTCTTCGGCCGGCGACGTGAACGGCGACGGCTTCGATGACCTGATCATCGGGGACCCCGCTAACAATGTGGCGGGCGGGCGTGACGCCGGCGCGGCCTACGTCGTGTTCGGCAAGGCCGGGAGCTTCGGCACGCCCGACGGCGCGCTGCGGCAGGTGCTCGACCTGAGCGATCTCGATGCCTCCCAGGGCTTCGTCGTCGAGGGAGACGGACCCGTGCCGCCCTCGAACCTCGGAGACGGCGTCGGATACAGCGTCTCTTCGGCCGGCGACCTGAACGGTGACGGCTTCGACGATGTGGTTGTCGGCGAGTTTTTTTTTCATATAAATTAAAAATTATTATTTTTCTATATTTATCTAAATATGATATCACAAGATAAAAATAGTTTCTTAAATACATACTTAACCACCAGCCAATATATTGGCTGGCTTTTTTATTCACCTTTTGTCATAATCATAAGTATGGATCGCGAAAAAGAATTATGGAATAAGTATGCTCAATTTCAAAAGGATAATAGCTTTTCTTTCGGACCCCATTTTTCGTATCAATTTAGAAATACACCACGACATATTATTTTTACTCTGTCGCGTTATAAATTTGCGATGAAAATGATCGGAGACCAAAAAGATATCCTGGAGCTTGGTTGTAATGAAGGCCTGGGGACCCATTATCTCGCAGAATTTGCTAACTTTGTTTTAGGGGTTGATTTTGACACCAATGCTATCGATTGGGCTCATAAAAATCTAACCAGCGAAAAAGTAAATTTTAAAAATGAGAACTTTTTAGGTAAAAAATTTGGTGATTTTGATGCCGTCGTCTCTTGTGATGTTATCGAGCATATTTATCCAGAAAATGAGAACCTTTTTTTTGAAACAACCACGATGAATCTAAAGCATAACGGTATTTGTCTCATCGGAACCCCCAGCCTAGAGAGTCAAAAGTACTCTAAGCCGGAACATTCAGGTGCACATGTCAATGTTTATACAGGAGAACGTTTGGTTCAAAGTACTCAAAATTATTTTCACAATGTTTTTTTGTTTAGTATGAATGACGAAATGATACACACAGGATTTTCCTCTATGGCACATTATTTATTAGTACTCTGCTCTTACAAAAAATAACAGAATCTACATTTTATGAATCTGAAGTGTTATTTGACAATTATTCTTAAAGACAATGGTATCAGCTTTAAATCTCATCTAAGCCTTTGATGAGAGTTACAAATTAGTTTCACAATTTTAAATTTTTGCAACATCTCTAAGGATTTTTTGAGCGAGATGAAACCAAGTATACTTTTGGTGAGCCACACGAGACGCTGCCAAAGCCATGCGTTGTCTTTCTTCAGGATGTTTTAAATAATCTTTCGCAACCTCGACAAAATCTTCATAGGCATACGCTATAAAATGACGCCCAGGCTCAAAACAAGTATTCACTCCTCCATAATCATCATCTGTTTTGAGTTTTCTAAGCATCATGAAAGAGCCACTGCCAAAACAATCAATGGTTCGAAAATGCAAGTTAAAAATCCCTTGATGAAAGTTGATCCGATTGGTCTGATAAAATGTACATAATGTCTTATGATCATGCAAAACGCCTGCATAAAACGGGGCAAACTGGGGACGCCCCAGCCAGTTTGAATGCCCAACTATTCTCAACGAGTGTGAAATTCTTAAAAGTTGCTGAATAAAATCTTCTCTAGTGATTTCACGATATCCCCTAACCCCAAGCTCTTGACGTATTCCTGGAGCCAAAGCTACACGAGAACCCTGACCAATATCGGCCATCTCACAGAGGATTTTAACCGCTCCCTCCAAAAATTCGTCAATACTTACCTCAAAAGGAACTTGCAAAATATAATCTCTAAATTTTTGATAAAACATTCGAAATGTGATTTTTCGGCCATTGTATTCCAAAATAATTGACTTTTGGATTTCTTCAGGCCAAGGAAGAGGAATAAAACCTGCAAACCCTAAATCAGATACCGGTTTTGCTTGCTTGGGCTTGTAAATATCGGGGCAGAACCCAATCATCAGCCAATCAATCAACGGAGCATTTTTTTCTGGAACTTCTTTAATCCACTGGCCTAAAGCGCAATAAATAATGTCACTTCCAGAAAAAATCGACAAAGGTTGCCCCCGAACATAATCTTGAGCCCAACAAATATGCACAATCTCCTTAGGAATAAACGGAGCTTGAGCTCGACTTCGATTAACTTCAAAAATAATATCTGGTTGAAATTGACTGAGAAAAGCTACTAGGCAATTGGCATTTTAGTTTCTAAGACAAATCATTCATTCTCATCTTCAAATTTATTGCACTTTTAAATATCCTATTTTTGTGGCATAGCATGTAGCATAGAAACAAAACTATTTACAGAACTGCAAATCTCTAAATTATTTTAAATTAATTTAAATCAAGTTATAAGCTAAAACTGAGAATGGGGAAATTGACAATGAAACGTGTTTTCAGATTCCGTATAATTTACCCCCAAAACCTCCTGATATACAAATACATAGCCAAAATTATATATGTTATCATGTGTCTTCTGTTTCTTGATTTCGGCAGCGTGAGTTTGTACGACAACACAAGTTTAAAAAAAAGAGTGATACAAAGCGAAGTGAAACGGAAATACATAACTTTGGCTCTTAATTTGCATATTAGGCTGAGGGTCAGTAGCGAAGTTTAGTGAAATTGTAGTGAAAATGTGTTAACTACAGTTGTAGCATATTATGAAACAAGAATTTGTTCCTTAATTTGTTTCCTTTAATATCCTATAATTTAGTCTTTTTTACATACGGGATTTGTCACTGAGAAAGGGGGATGTTAATCCTGGGTGCATTCAGAAAGGCCAAGGGTTTTGATATAAAATATTTTTGGAATGTTGATGGTTATGTTAAACTAAGAATCAAAAAGACCTATCCATGATTCTTCAAACGGGGTGATCTTTTAGGGCCATTACTCAAACTACTGATACTATGGAAACAACCACTACTACTGACACCTGTGACTGCTTGTGACTGCTGCTGTAAAAACATACTAGTACACATCTTAAGACAACGATTACTTGCCGTTTGGACTACCTGGGTCTTTGACTAAAACAACATGTGACAACTGCAACAACTTGTGACTGCAACTACTTCTACTCGTAATTACTTTTCAGAAATATTGAGCTAGATGGTGAACAAACTCAGAGGAAAACATTTCCATAATTGTTGTCAAAAGAGACCCTCAGCTATACCTAAGAAATGGCTAAGGATATAAAATTAAAACCACCAAAGCATGTTGAAAAATAGTTAGAAAGCATAAGGCCTACTTAATCCGTTAAATCCCCGTCTCAACATAGTCCAGATGCTGAAATAGCAACTTTTTCAAGATAATCTAAAGGCCTAATGAGTATAGCGTCGGAATTTGACCCCCCCCCTTCTCCAAGAAAATATCGTAAGCTATGCAATCTTCCCTTTGTTTACTCTGTAATTATCACCAGGAAACGTGAGGGAGAATGTTGAACTCTGGGGATATCAGAAAAACGAAAGAGAATTTAGGTTAAACTTTAAAGGCCTCTTTTTTACTGATACTCTAGACGTATTTGAAACTATTTGGGCTGAAGAGACTGTGACTATGATACCTTGCTTTTACTTGCAAGTTATGACTACGATAATGTCTATTTTTGATTACCACTGCAGCTACTTTTGACTCTGGCTACCTACAATAGTTACTACAACTCATTGACATGCTCCTTTCATGCTTCTTAGGGGCTTCATTCTAGGAATACGGCCAAATAGTGTCCTTCGTGGCAGATTACACTTTTGATGTTGCAATTGAAAAACATTTTTATAAAAGTGCGTATATATCTAAACTACCTTTCACATTAATTGTTAAAAAGCTTTTATGATGCTCCAGTCCCCAACTAGTAGGTAAAAAAAAAGAAAGACACATTAGTGCTAACACATTGGGGCAGCATTGAAACTATTATGCTTATGAGATGGGCAGCCCCTTCTTCAACTCTTGTTCTTAAAGTCTTAAGATATTTGAATAATACTACTCATTCAAATTCAATGTATTTGAGCAGTTTTTCTTAAGAAATTGTGACAAATGTCAGAGTGAATAGCAAAAGTGTAGGCAATAATTTATAATAATTTATTGCGTATATTATTAGACAATAATATACGCAATAATTTTTGTTTGTTTTAAGTTTTAATGGATGAATGTTCCCCGTTTAACATATCTCACCAGAGGACTGAAGTTTCATATTTTCAAACAGGAAGATGTCCTCCACTATCTCTCCACTAACGCTTAGCAGAAGCTATGATAGACAAGCTCCGATACTCAGAATTGTTCTAATCAATCATTGTTGACTACAAAAGAACCATACAACTAGTGAACAACTACAAAGTAAAAAATTGGCAAGAGAGAAAAACCACTAACTAAATCTCTCCCGAGTATAGATAGGAGAACCTATGGCATTATTGCTAAGATTTCAAAAGCCATGCCCTACCAATGCTCCCATGATAAAATAGCTTCCTTGTCTTCTAGGGATATAAAATCTCATAATTTTACAAATCAGTCAATATGACTGGTATCGATATTTTTACAAGGCAATTAAGCTTAGAAAATACGTAATAAATCGTGCATGTGCCCCTTTTTATATAATAACAGACCTCTTTCTTTCGAATTTTCACTCTATAAATTGAAACTCTTTGTTATCAGATTTGTTTCGCCAAACAAGTGAAGGTATGGTTTTAAAATAAAATCATTATCAACGACATTCGTTAATTACGGGAGATGCTCTATCTGCGCTAGAAGTGTTGAAAGTTTAGATTGTACTTGAAAAGTTCCTGTTGTGATTGTATAGACCCATATGGAGCGATAGATTCTATCATACACAACAGATCAAAGTGAGACAACAGGAGGCGCTACCTGCTGCCCATTTTTCGACTGGGCCCGTTAATCCTTGGGAGACTCCTGCTGCTTTGCTTCAGACCTGTCAAGCCCTCTACCCAATTAGATTCCTCCAACCATCTCAATCAGCAGCCATATTTCAACGTTGATGTCCGTTGAAGAAAGTTTGTGGGCGACTATACGCTTGCTTGCCAGCAGTACAGTTACTTTGGGATTCTTTCATCGAGTATAAGGTAGATTTGTCGAACCCATAGGGGGTGCACAGTGCTCTTTCGTCTGGATTAAGAGAGTGGAGCACTTTCCAATGTAGATTGAAAGGAGGCACCTCTCTTTACACTGAAGTAAGTGGAGGAGTGTTCTTTATTTTGGAATAAGAGGAGGGGCACTTCTCATTTTGGAATAAGAGGAGGGGGCACTTTCCATTTTGGAATAAGAGGAGGGGGCACTTTTCATTTTGGAATAAGAGGAGGGGCACTTCCCATTTTGGAATAAGAGGAGGGGGCACTTCCCATTTTGGAATAAGAGGAGGGAGCGCACTCATTACGAATTCAGATGACGGAGAATTCTACAAACGCTCTTTATCACAGAACAAGAGGAGGGAGCACTTTCCAGTACGGCAGATGGGAAGAGTACATTTTCCAGTTTTCCAGTACGAAACTTGAGGAATAAGGAATCTCTACTGTGGAAGAAAGAAAACTTCAATTTCCACTCACTCTTCAGCGCAGAATAACTGGAGGAAGCATTCTTCAAGGACTTTTCAGTATTGACAAAGAGAAGGGCCACTCTTCAAGCGCCCTTCAATATTGGCTCTGAGAAGAGACAACTCTGCAAGCGCTCTTCAGTATTGAATAAGAGGAGGGAGCACTCTTCAAGCTCCCTTCAGTATTGAATAAGAGGAGGGAGCACTCTTCAAGCTCCCTTCAGTATTGACTAATATAATAGACCACTCTCAAGGCGCTCCTCAGTATTGAAGAAGAGGAGGAATCACACTGAAAGCACTCTTCATTATTGAATAGGAGGGGTAGCACGTTCCAAGCGCCCTTCTATATGGAAAAAGAGGACTGAGCACCCTTTATTATAAAATAAGAGGAAGGAGCGTATTTTTCATGGTAGAATAAAACAAGGGACCGGCTGGATTGAAGAGGAAGGCTTTTATCTCAACAATAACTGGATCAGTGGCGAAGGCAGGCGTCCTGCCACTCATGCTGGGCAGGAAATGGGTTTTCAAATTAGCAATAAATCTGAAAGAACCGTACAAAGCCCTAACATATTTCCGAGTTGTACTCGACTAGCATATATTGCTTACACATTACTGATTTAATGTTACGACGTATCGCCAATCAATCCCCCTGCATACCCATCATCTTTCTCTTGATATTATTGATTCCCAGACATGTTCCTCATTTGTTTCTCACCAGTATAGCCCGATCGTTGTAGATCGAACTCGCAACTAAATACTGTAAGGCTAGAATCAATTTTAAATGAAGCGCAATGACATATAGTTTAATCTTGGAAACACCACCTTCCCCACTTTGGGGGAGGGGGGAGGGGCAATTCAAATGGGCACCCATATGCCATATTCTTGTCGATTTTCTGACACAGTGCCAGTGTATGCCAAATTGTATTTGACAGGCCAATTGCATTACAGTATTTCTTGATACTTTCGCAATACTAGTCGATGACGTAAGTGTGATTTTGTCGGTAGCTAAAATAAACTCACGTTTCCATGATCTTTCCGTCGCCCATATTGATTTCTGACATATCGCATTTCCTCCAATGAAAGCAGCCCTTCTAGCCGTATATACGTAACAAACGCCGCCCTCTCATAACAGCCCTATCTTGAAAAGTGCCACTTATTAGAAAAAGACGAGACAAGAATGGCAAATAGTTTATACGAGTTTTACATGTTTTCCATCAACAAATTCTGCTTCTTCCGCTTTCATAGTTTGTCAACAAGAATTTTTGCATTAAGTTTTATTCATTTTTCATAAACGCCGTCCTCTATTAAACGCGAGAAAAGATGAGAGCACAGCAACTTGAAAGTGTCCCATAAAGCAAGAGATATAATCTTAATATTGCCACATTTGCTCACCAGCTGCACTATTACATTAATTCTGACAATGAAAATAAGTCGATACAAAGCCTCCAAGGGTTTTTGTTAATATGCATGCGCTTGTAAGTCAGCTGTAGCGTCCCATCGACGTCGGCCATAAACATTTGTATGCTCGGCACATCAACGAGTTGTGGAACAGTAATAAAATTTTAAAGGGAAATTCAATTGAAAGAGTAAAATTGGACCACACAGAACACTCTATTGTAAGAAATATACGTAGGTCTGCTATCGCGGACCCTTCTCTTATTTTCACTATCTTCGAAGTTCCGACATATTACGGGTTTTCAAAAATGATTGTGTTCCATTTTGTTTCCAATCATGCTGCAAAAATATTGGGCTGACGAGAAACTATGCCGCCATTGATTCTAATTTGTTGACAAATCTTTTTTTGCGATATTTGTGAAGGTGGAAGAAAAACCACTAGAAAGTTTTTGAGTTCAAAGATGGAGACTGAAACACCGTTAAGGGCATAAAAATGAGGAAATACATGAATGTGAAGAGCTTACTAATTATATATATCTTGTTATTGATTACTTCACAGCTGATAAAAAAACCCAAACAGAACACTGCGTAAAGTCTTCCGCAATGGGGGTAGGGGGTAGCTAAATGCTCGATTGTTCTCAAACAGTAGAATCTATTATTATTCTTGAAAACGGGGAGAAGGATGTGATTGAGTTTTGGGGGAGGGTCACAAAACGTATGGCCCCTAATGCAAGTTCTTCTGTGGCTCTTGAGGTCCTTTCACAAAACCACAATATTGTCTTCCTTTGACTATTCGTACACTAGTAACATCGCAAAAAAATGTCACTTGGCTCTGCTGATTGACAACACTGCAATAAATAAAGTCCTAAAATATAAAAGGGAAGAGTGCAGGTGAGAATAAACAACTAAGCACCACCCACAAAATACATCAGGCTAGATTTCGTACTGATGTTGACATATCGCGGCTTTCATCAAAACGCAATGAAAGTACCACTCCATGTCATTGGTAGCCAACTGGAACGTCTACTTGAATATTTCTAGATCAAGGTATTGAGTCGCATTAATAGCAGCACGCTTTCAGAACTATTTTTGCCAACTGGCAGTCACATCCTCAAAGCAATGTATCCATTTTCTTCTCTCCGTTCGTTGGCCACCTACATCCAGCAGCCTGTCGGAAAAAACAAAAAATCACTAAACCTGCACAGCAGTCTCGAAAAATGGCGACCCCACCCCTGCAATTTAAAAGCATAACCATTTCAAAGCGTTCTCCATAAATAGCATAAACAATGCCTTTTATATGAACAATTTCCCATACCTTAGATTAAAATGGATAGCTTACAGATAACAATCATCTTTACTTTCAAACACTGTCGCTTCCCTGCCTTGCCGCAAATATTCGCCGAGCCTTGGTACTTCTATTAAAGTTTGGTATACTGAACTGGGTTACGAATTACATTTCTTGTTTTACGGGTTGAGACCCGGTTTTATTCTATTACTACATTTAAGCTGCTCAGTAGTGGACAAGCAACACACTCTAACAACAGGTCCTCCCTAAATTCAACATTGGTATCATCCACTGTATTTCACTAAATGGTCAATCAATTTTGACACTAAATTAAAAACTTAATGGTTGACCTTGTCAAGGGCTTAAATGACTCCACGGCATTGACGTATTCATATGATCCCCCATACAGCTAATTATTCTTGTCATATTTACATCAACACATAGTAAATTAGCAGTCCATTACCATTAGCATACATTAGCATGTCCAATCGCAGTCTCTCCATCCATCGCACTACTACCCGGTAATAGTAAAATAAGCCCCAACTGCTTAGTAACTTAACTTCTTAAAAATTGGCAGTCTCTCAATTAAAAAGCCCGCAAGAGCATTGAGCTAGGTCAAAATAAGTAAATCCAAGAAACCGACTAACTAATAAATGAGGGGTAGCTGGCGCATCTCTCTTGGGGTGACATCCTCTACTGAGAAGCAAGCCATCAGAAGTACTCAAGCGCCCAGTACAAACGCGTCTCACAGATCGCGGGGGAGCATCAAAGAATCAATCAAAACAGAAATAACACCTTGATCTTAGCAAAATGGCCAAGAATTACTCATTGACACCTACCTTATGTACTATACCTTTCAACTTTTCTACCAAAATATAGGTATAAGGTAACGTTTCCTTACCTAAAATGTAATTTTCTAAACGTAAATTGTATTTCTACTATTCCTGTCGTCTTGACTCTTGTCCTTAGTATATCTTGTTCTGTGGGTCGATAATTTGCACTTCCTAACCTCTCCAGCGAATCGAGATAACTGTAAGAGAATAACGCGATAAAACAGTTAGGAAACTTCGAAACCATTTAGAATTTCTCACTTAATAAATGCTTCTCTTTGGAATATTTGTTTTGACATGTTACTGGGTGGGAAGAAACGTAAACTTGAGGAAGAATGATGGAAATGAAACTCCCAATAAAAGGTTGATGAGGGAAACGGATTGTGCAGCAATGGCTTTAGAGGACAAGGTAAAAAGGCGACACATACGCGATAAACCCCGCTGATCAAGGAAAGACGCTGCAGAGGAACCTATTCCACGACAAACTAATGGTCGCCCCTACTTTTAGGAGCCCACCCCCAGTTTCGCATGGAAGGAAATTGGTGCCTTTACAATCCTCCAAAACAATTTAAAGTATCACAAACAAAAGCATTTCTGAATAACTAAGTTTCGCATATTAATCTGTTCTGAATAGTAAATAGGTATCTATCTTCGCGAATCATGAAATTCGCATACTGGACTTGGTGTCGCTTCAGACAAAAATATATCACCTATAATGGAAACAGTTGCTATTGAGAACATTGCAAGCTTAAGTTCAACAATGCTGTTGCTGCTACTATTGTGTTGTGTTTTGTCCCATGATCAACCAACACTGTCCTACTGGACAAGATGTAAACAATGTGATTGCGTCGTTGTATTATCCAAAACTACCGTTCTATGTACAGTTCGTCGTTTTACCGATTTATTACACAGACATGCTTGTAGACTAGATCTGATAAGATTTTTTAACCGATTAGATTTAAAGCTGACGGTAACTCTATGCGGACGTTTTCAAGCGGCGCTAATTAAAAACTGAAACTTAAAATTCAATTTTTAACTCATATTTAACTAACGCCTTATTAACTAGGGTTGTTTATTCACATGAGGGCATTATTCTTTTTTGAATTTTCTACAAAACTGTGTTATTTAAAGAAGAAGGTGGTCTCTTATCTATTTCGTCTGTGACTAATTGTAAGGGAGTAACATGAGAGGAAAAAAGACGACTTTCCAAAAAGGAAGAGGCGGGCAGATATACTATGTCTTACAGTGCTATTGTTATAAGTAAGATGCTTTTTGTATACTTCCTTTTAAAAACAGCCCCGTAAAATTTCAGATTAACCTTAAAAGATCAAACGATCAACAAGCGTCTCATTTGTTCCTACAATTAGACTGGGAAGCATAAGTAGTGATAGAATTGGTCACCTTTGGCATCACATACCCCTTCCTAACGCGTCAATAGAATTTCCTGTTATAAGAAACTGCATTAAAATCAAATAAACCTCAAAAATGGATGATAAGTTAGCAACTCTAGAAGTGAGGTGTTTTCTAGCAAGCAATTTAGAATCTTGAACGATGCACATTTTAATGCGTTTGCCAAAAAATTATTGTATCTACTTAGGAAAGGCGAGGTTGATCCTGACTTATTCAATCCACAAAAAAGCGCTATCATTTTTTGTTTAACGGCCACTTAAAATGTATAGTGCTCCTTATTATATATTGCAATACCAATACACTTGTTTACAGGATAAACAACTACTTTTGCTACCTGAATACTTTCTGAATATTTTCTTTGTAATAATTAAGCAACTCGGGACGTAACCTAATAACTGAAAAATAGCAGACGTAATGTTTTGAAGGAATCGATCTAAAATCTCCACCCTTATTCAGTGCTTCATTTTGAACTTGCATGAACAGACTCAAAAAAGAAACCATCTTTCAGTGATACTTTTATGAACATAAAAAATGAAGATTGCTGATATGGAATCGCTATATCTCAAAACGGAAAAAGCTTGGGTTAAGTTTGATTACAATTAGCAACATTTTTAATCTCTGTGATACTCCCTATTTTGAAAGAAAACAGTATTTTTTTTAATTCGGGGACATTTTTCTTTCCTTTCTTCTTCGATCGTCACCAATATTGCAAGCCCCGTCTAATGGTTTCTCTACCAGTCTCTGTGTTGGGCTCTTTTCTGCAGGTCTTCATAAGAGTCATAATCACAACACTTTTCCAATCCAGGAAATGTTTTTCTTGTCTTCTTTGGTGATCACCAACATTGCAGGCCAATCTTATGGCTTCTATTGGTCTCTGTGTTGGGGATTTTTCTTCAGGTCTTCATAAGAGTCCTAATTCTGTAGATTGTACAGCAACACCATCCTTTTCCAGCCAATTGGGGTTCCCATCTTTCATCCGTCCCTAATTTACGTCCATCAAGAGAGCTTCATGTCTCAGCATTCAACCATTCTAATTCTTCTGCCTTCTCTAGATGACACGGGACAGTGATCTTTCTTCGCAAACAAGCTGTAGCATCAGTTCATTGCTCGTGCGCTCCACCCAGTTTATTCTTCATCCACCCTCCTTCAGAGCCATGTCTCACAACTTGCTAAACGCTAGGGGACATATTTTCTTAGCGTTTAAGTTTTAGCAGACTCTATTAAAGACCTGAGATAAGCTGTTGGCCTGATATTGAAAGAAGCCTTAAAGACAACAGTAAAAATACGAAAGCGGCTTACTAATAAATAAATGGTAGCTGGAGTGTCCAAAGACACCACAAAATGTATTCTTACCAGGTGAAGAAGCGAGGCATGAGACACGCTTAACCGCACAAAAGTACAGCCCGTCAAGGATCATGGGAAACATTTGTAATCAATGAGAACAGATCCTACATTCTATCCTATTAGTATGACCAGTTAATAAGCTTCCTTAACTGGAGAGACAATCCAGGTAGGTGCATAACTTTGTACATTAGACATGCTTTTGAGATTTGATCATTCCTGGCAATGCGTTGGAAGAAGGTGTCGTATTGAAATGACAAGCCAAACCCTACGTTGCAAGGGCTGTTGAAAGGATAGTGTTTTTCTAGCCATCATATATTCTTAATTCAGATAATATCATAAGACTTCAACTTGTTAGTAGGGACTACCAAAAGTTAATTTGCTGCTCATACCAAATGGCTAATTTTATAAAAATTCACTCCAAGGTTGCAGTTTTCAAGCCTCCAATACGTTAGTTATCAGACCCGTTAAGCAGCAAAGCAAGAAAAAATTCTCCTGTTGTGTTAGGTTTCCTGAGATGAGGGCACCAAGAGCTTTTTGCCATGAAATTGAATCGTATCATAATTCGCCAAAACCTTACGTAAAATCGGGCGAGGGTAGAGTAGATTGTACGCACGGTAACCGTTATTCGTTGAAAAGAGATTTGTCGAAGATGGTTTGTGCATTTCCGTAGTGCAAGAAAAGCAAGTAAAGTAGTCCTGTCGTTTTAAAGAAATCGAAAGTGTCTTGATTGGTATTATGGTATGAAAAAGCAGATGTTTAGTAAATAAAGTGGAGTACAAGCAGTTCCATATTTTACATATTGCGTAATTAGCTAGGAAATTTGCTGTACAGGTCAAGATTTTAGTTAAACTGTGGTGCAAGGAGTAGGGCATCCGCAATGAATTCATCGATTACCATTGCAATAGTAAACGTATCGTAAACGTCGCACATAAGAAACTGCATGTACGCTTGCGCAGTGGGTTATCACAGATATTTTCTAGGTGTAATCTGCTTCGTTTAGAAGCTTTTGGGCCAGGATATGCAATGAGGAATTTACTAATTTGAAATTGTTAGTCACAAACGTTTTCTTTGCTATTACATAAACCCACGATACCACAATACTGTTTACACTATAAGGTCACAGTAGACGATAAAAAACGCAGCTGCGGCATTTGAAGCGCAAATAACCTTTATCATCCATATTTTAAAGTGTTCTTTTTGTGTTATATTAGCTTGTTCAAACATCTGTAGCCATGCAACAAGTATAAATATTGTTAATTTGTATTTAGTATACCCACCTGCAGTAATTGTAATAAAGGTACCCTGTGTCAGCCTCCTCTGCCTCCCTCAGCTACAGACTGCTTATAGGGCGTATGTGTAACTATAATTCAAAGGCGATTTTACTCATTGTCATTTAAATGTGTTTGATGCATTTGCGATTATTCAAGTTGTATTACCACTTCTGTCATATTTCAAACAGTTCTGACGCAAAAGTTTCTACCAACATTGGCACATGGAATCGAGACTCCTGAAAGAGTTGGACCCCAGGAAGGTCTCAAGAATGTCTTTTACAAAGACCTGATGACCGCTTTGAATTTGGATTGAATAAAGAAGGCAATACAAAATGACGCACTGCAGTAATACGAAATGACACTGTGAAATGCACTGTAAGATTAGAAACGGATAAAGGCGTAGATGTTTGTAAATTTTTGTATACCAGATGAAACAGTATTGGAGTTTGTAAGGATAAAAGCAGATAAAAGCTAAACCCTCACATGTTGCTTGTTCTTGTGTGATATTCGCATTCCCTTGGATATATAATATCCTGTTTAAGCCAATTTTTCATTATCACCACTCTGAATACCTAGAATTGTGGAAAAAATAATGTAAACATTTCCTAAACCTCACCGAAATGAAGATTTTCTAAATCCATAGTCAGTTGGAACGGGGGGACGCCAGTTTACATTACTTTAAAGGAGGAAACTGTCGCGAGAGAAATCTCACGACTTTTGCGACAGTTTCTTCCCGCGACAGTTTGTTTTTGGCCCGTTCGCGACAGTTAATTCCCGTGACTTTTAAATTTTGTCACATGTGAAACTATTTACAAAAATGGAAGTTCCGATTGCATTTGGTATAATGATTCAGGTATTATACCCTTACAATCATTAATAACTTTATTCTCATAGCCAAAAAAGGACTGTTCCAAGACTGAGAGGCAGGAGAATATTATGTCAGCAAACACAGCAGCAAGGATTGTTAACGTCAAAAGTCATCTAAAAACAGCATATCACTATCGTTATCACCATAATGATCATCAGCACATTTGGTTGATATGATAAATAAAATTCCATCACAAAGTAAACTTTAATGTTAAAAATTCCGTGTAGCATTCATCCAGTTGTATCGGTATAGTGTTGCACTGCACACGTCATGAATCACTTTCGTACAGTATTTCTTAACAAATCTTAATCATACGGTCTGAAGCACATGTAGCACATCTCAAAATTTGGGAATATTATATGGCTCCAGGAAATTAGAAACTCATCTGTCAATTGATAAAGTTAGTCTACAGCAATACACATTGACATTTTTGTACGTTTATTAGCACATTCAATATATGATGGAGTAATTTCCTCCTGAATCATGCCCATGCCTATATTTTAACACCTTTAGAAAATTTAAAAGCACCTGCAAAGCATCAAAACCTCATATAACAACATATAGTTTTCTTTTATACCATCACACGTATAAAATAACACCTCTAGTTCTGTTTTGGTGCTTTCCTACGTTGACGGACCAAGGTTAAAAAGAGTTCCGGAACCATGGTCATACCCACGTTTAGACAGTACATCCATGGACATTAAACAGAAATCTACCTAGCTATAAAGGTTGACAGTGTTCCCCATTAATATAAATAATAAGTCGTGTAGTCGTGTAATAATAAGTCTGGTAGATAAACTACCAGCGTTATAGAGTGACTGTTCCAGATGTTTCTTGCTCAAGTTACATGGCCCGTCAACTCAAGGTGAAAAGAATATGAAAATATTGGGTTTGTAAGGGCCAGGTAAGTTGAATGTCTCTTTCTCTTTTCTGATTCACAACATCGTATTACGCAGAACACACCCTAACATGTCATAAGAAATACAATGTCTGCCGCATACATGTTGTAAATCGACGTGCATACGCCCATGGAATGTTTGCTGCTGGGTTAATATAGCTCCGCTGCTGGAGTAATGTAACCCATAGTTTATACCTTGGGTTCGAATTCTGGTCGTGACGTACTCCTTTATCTCATGAATTGCTCTTTGATCACGATGGTACAGCTGATTCTGAGACTGATCGCTAATCCATCAAAGTCAAAACAAATGTTCGTCGATCTATTATAATTTCATATTAGATGGAAGACGAAGGACTCATGACTGAGTACGAAGACAAGGAAATTTATGCCCTTGTACGAACACAGTTCTTTTACTAATAGACATGTGAAAAAATAGCAGGCACACGGTAAGCTTCCTGGGTTACATTTCATGAATAAAGTCGGAGGACATTTGCTGTATAATTGATACCGTGTCCTAGGTCTATGGTGTATAAACGCACGGATTACCTCTTCCGTGCCACAATCAAAATCGTGACCTTTTCAAAAGCTGGCTATTGGTAAGGAAAGCACATTTCGGGTCTTCAGATATGTGAAGCCAATATAGTAGAGAAGCCATAAAATGATCTTTCCAATTAGATAATTAGTACTCCCACTTTTCCACGCTACAACGAGGAAACTCAAATCCTCTTTTTACACATGCAACAAATTTTCATACGTTAAGGTATTAATTGTGTACCGATCTGAAAAATTACGGAGGAACAATGTTTACTATCCGGATATTTTGGATTTGTAACTGTACAGAAAAAAGTTCTGTCGGGTTTATTCAAGGATCATCGGATCCCAAGCAGTTAAAAAGCTTGCTTGTTCAGCTGTTCTACTGACATGGTCAAATTAGCAATAGATAAAACTGCAATTTCAAGTCAGTGCAAACAGGTGCGACTCAACAATGATTTTCGCGGAGAGATTGTCCCAAAAAGACAAAATCCATATCTGCTGTTTTCATAAAGATATAGAAGAGTTCTGTAATTAATTGAAGGCACCAAAAAAGGGGGTCTTTAATTAGAGGGGTTCTATAATTAGAGGGGGTTTATAATTACTTGACATGGTGTGGAGAAGGGGTCTATAATTGGAGGAAATACGGTACCGCTGGTGAATTGCCTTCGGCCGATACCTTCTGAGGTGTTATTATCACACGCTCTGTAATCTGCATAAGTGTTACAGCAATCTTAGTCTTTGTTATTACAATTTATAAAAGAAGAATTGAAAATGTAGGTGACCACCCTTCCAGAGTGTCGTGGCCACTCCTGTTTTAGTAATTTCTCTTATTTAGTTTTTTTAATCTAGCTTAGATAAAAAAAAAATTAGTAAGAGTCATAAAGTTTTAAGTCTTTTACTACAATCATTTCTAAGTTACGGTGAATAAAAAAGGTCAAACGGTTTGTTTGTGGTACTGAAAAGCTTTTTTCGTCCAACACTCTTCAGAGCACTAACTTCAGAATGATCGAAATGGAATGCGTGAAAGAGGATACCCAATTTTGAAGGAGCCAATGAGAAATGTGACTGCATGAATGGCTTGTGTTTTTAACCAATCAGCGTCCATTACAACAAGATTAATTGAATAGGCCTAGTAAGAAAACGAATTCTTTTTGTCTGCATAGCAAAGGTTTTCTTGCTTTTATGTGGACTGACTCCAGAACGGCCAAATGAAATGCAGACCTCGCCTCGGAAGCAATCGTCCGTGTACACTTAAGCACAGTCTGGGTTCTCAAGCAAGTGCTGCCCTATGGCAGAGTCACTCTGCTTAGTTCTGTTTTTGGTCTTTGAAACCCGAGGTGATTGTTTACTTTTAGGAGTTGATGTTCAGTGAATAAACGATGGTACATGGTGCTTAATTCTGTCAACCAACCTCAAAGTCGTGCGGCCAACATAGCCAGCCTCGCACTGGCATGAAAATTGATAAACTGCGGAGCTAGAATTTGTAGAAGGCACACGATCTTTGTGGTTGGTTGATCATGCTTTTTTGGTTGTATAAACTACGAGTGTAGCGACAGCGCTAAAACACTTCCTTATGGCCTTTTTGATCTGGTTTTCAAAACGAACGTTTCCATGTCACGGTAGTTTTAAGCATACAGGACATTTTTAGGTCCGAAGAGTTTTTCTTTAGAGAACTGTGAAAGTTTAAATCTGATAGTGCTGTCAACGATGTTTTCGGGATAGCCATTAGAAAGAAAAGTTTGCTTTAGAAAATTCAGTTCCGATTCTAATTTTGTATCGGAGCAAATAATGAGAGCCCGGTGAACTAAAGTTTTGATGAGGTTAATCTTTCGTGTTCTGGGGCAGAATGAATTCCAGGAGATTTATTGACCGGAAAATGTAGGTTTTCTATGCACGCTGGTACGGAATTTAGCACCCTCTTTTTCGATTAAAACATCAAGGAACAGTAGTGAGTTGTTGTGTTCCTTCTCAAAAGTAAATTTTAGAGCTTGGTGTAAGCTGTCTAAGGTTTTTTAGGAATTCGTCACATTCGGACTCCCTTTCAAATATTGCAAATGTTTCAAATACAATTGGCTATACTCTTTCACACATTCCATTTAGGTGATTCTGACGTTAGTACTTTGAGGAGTGTCAGACGAAAAACGCTTTTCAGTACATAATATTTTCGCTATTTCGTGGAGTAAGAATGTGTAATCGAAAGCACCTCCCGCCACTCCTTCAGTTACATCAAGTTATAATACGTATCCTTGTTAAAGTTATTAAAAGAAATGCATTTCTTTCTATTTTAGTTTCGAAAAGAACACTAGAGGAATAGAAAATATGTCACCACCGATGATATTTTTTTTCTATTTTTAAAATACCGGTAAATTTTTTCCGTATGCCGTTTTGCTTTAAAGTAAACTACTAAATATTTGAGCATTAAGTACAAGCCCAGAAACAATATAACGACATAGTTCCCCTTAACAAAGACTAATCTAACATTATATGACTTGATATTATTATAGTAATATACTTAAGATGCTAAAAGTGTAGCTGTTACACAAAAACAGACTCAATGGCGTAAAGAATTCTAGAAGAGATTTTCATGACATGGTCAATTTATCTATCAATTAATGAATATTTCATGGTCCCTAAGGTTGACTAGTTAAAAAGATCAATTGTACACAGAGTTACATGATATATTGTGAAAAGTATTTAAGACACTCAAAACCTTAATTCAACCGTTTTTATCAGAAGCGTTAGTGAACTAATTAATTAAGCCTGGTTCACATAGGAGTAAAATTCGTCACCAGAAAAGCGTCTGGCATGTTCAACTCAGGTTTTCGTGCATTTGAACGTTACTGCTTGGCTGTGAAAGTTAAAATTTGATTGACATATGCCAAAGCAAAAGTTATCAGAGAGTAACAAAAAATATGTTCTTTTCCGACGATTTTTCTCTAGTGGTTTCCGACTATCACTTGAATTGCTGGCGCTTCTTTGTTCTGACGCGGAAATTCTATCAGGATGATGACAGGTGCAAATTTTTGAAAGATAATTGATACCAAGGGAAGATAAGGTCCCTTAGCAAGCACAGGGGTTGTATCCTGGGCGTGATAATTTTTAAAGTCTGTAGACTGAAGTGTCACAATCAGGAAGATGGATGTAAACCCCTGTCAACGAATTTCTGACGTGAAGTGCTCCGTTATGGTTATTTGCGCTTGCAAAGAGTGGATCGGGCATGTGAATCAGCAAAAGTATAACGATCTCCTTGCTTGCTCCTCCTTTCCAACCTAGCGACGGGTTTTACTCTTATGTGAACCAGGCTTTAGCTGTCTGTTTCTACATACATGTTATGCATTGTCATCAATAACCAATCAGAGTCTTTAAAATATCCTTAAAGTTATACTCTAATCACATCATTTCATTAAACTTTTACGAGGTAATGAAAATCTTCTTTACAACATTGTTGTCATATTATAACAAAACAAGTAGCATGGTGAATGTCAAGGGACAACATAGAGATCCTCTGCTTCTTCGTCACGTTCTTTGACAAGTGGATGCATCTCGTATTCTTTGCCTTTCATCGTTTTTGAAGGTTGCATGATGTTTACATCTACTTTATGCAAACTGTCAAAAAACAACAAGAACAAAAAAAACCGGTAAGATGAATTGCTATAAGAATAATCATATTCCTGAAAAGGATATTTGTGATAATAGTTTTTCTTTTTCGAGTTTTTTGACAACACTTTACCAAAGTTGTCTGATATAATTAGAATTCAGTTTTTTGTTTCTATGTTACACATTGTGTGCTAATTAAAATCCTATCTATTTTGCACAATTTTTTTGATTTACCTTGATTTTTAAACCTTTGATTTCGAAAGCTTGATGCAAGAAAATAATGTACAACTCTCTTGACGTAAAATTTTTCTGATACAAAAGTGAATACAATATTTGTCAATAATATGTTTTGTTCTAGACTCTCTTTATTAATTACTTTTCGTAAGAAACGCAGGTTTATAGCTGCTGTCAACATTTCAAATTAACCATGATATTAATTACATCTGGTGTACTTATTGATGGCGCTCTTTTATCTTTTTCTGCAATCTTATAACGTAGTTATTCTATAGTAGTAAAAGATTACAGAGGCTTACAGAGTTTGAAAAGTTCAAAATGTTGCCGACACTCGACAAATGGTTCATTATCCTGCCCTGTCTTGAAATTCGGCTAAGGGAAGAAATGTCAAAAAATGCTTTGTGGTGATTCCTGAAGGTGGCACCACCAATTCAAAATTGTGCAGAGGACGAGCTGAGGGCCTTTTATTGCTATTGATCTTTAGAAGAGTATATCATCCTCCTTGTCTCCAATTGTGTTCAGCTGTTGATGTCTACCGGCGGATGATTGGGAGCTAATGTGAAGACTACAGAAATAGGGTTTGTTAACATCGGAGGTCACCTAGCTCAGTTGGTTTGAGCTCGGCTGGGCTATTTCTATTTCTTTTTGCATAAACTGACAATTCCATTTTGAAAACCTTTTGAAATTTTTTGAAAAATGTTACGTTCTTTCACAATTTTATGAACAAGGCAGCTTAATCAGTTGAAGACAACTAACCTTCATTTTAGAGAAGGCCGGTAAATGGAATACCGTTCCGAAAGTCTCCCACAATAATAGTCGAATAATTTAGAAATATTAGCTGTGGAAAGTTAAGTGATTGTAAACAAGATGCTATAAATGACCCATTCGGTGTGCTCTGCCGACTGAGCACTCAGCCCAGTATAATAATTGCTGATGCCGTTTCATGCCTTGGTTATTAGGAGCTGATAACCCATTTGGATGAACTCATAACAGATCAGTATGGAAGGAGAATTGTCCTCTATGTTCTAGCACCAAGGAATAGTAAATATTTTGCACCACCTTTAATCGCGATGTTGGAGGAAGGAGATGGAAACGAGGCTAGGTAAAAGATAAGGTTTTCAATTCTTTATTTGAGCTTCTGTAAAAACTGCTCGTTCTGTGACGCGTCATCTACCACACTTGACCTATCCAGTCGTGTCTGCAAGTAGTGATCTCATTTTATGACAAAAGATTCGTTGCAGAAGATTTGGCTGCACTTGTTTAGGTTCCGGTGGCAATGGGTTTATTATTGGTTGTTGATTTTGCGATATTCGCCAAGATGATTTCTTGATTTGGTGGTGGTGGTAGTGAGCAGTAATGCTATAAATCATCGTAGCAATGATGACGATGACAATGGTGCTGTTGCTCATAATTTTGATGTTAATGAATGAGAGGTGATCATGGTGATAATGTTAAAGATAATAATCATGATGACGCTGATGATGACGATGATGATGATGATGGTGATGATGATGATGATGATGATAGTAATGGTGTTGATAGTGTTAGTGATGACGATGGTGTTGTTGTCGTAAGTGATGATGATCATCATCATGTTTTTATGGTTGGTGATGATAATAATAGTGATAATAGATGATGATGGTAATGATCATGAGGATAATGACAATGATGATAATCTTAAATATACTGTTTGCATAAAATGCAAACTGTAAAGTTTATGACTTTGCGATTGCCAAGGGTTTCCATTTGTGCTGCGTCTAATTTTGGTGATAATTTATTTCGGAATGATTTGTTTATTCTGAGACTTATTGTTGTTGCAGTTGATATTGTTGTTGGTATTTGCATTTCAGTAAAAAGGACAAGGGGAAGAAAACGAAAGAACTTCTACTCGCCCTTCTCCCATCCATCGTCAAGTATCTTAAACCTAAAATACCACAAGCGATGACAGACAACCATCTCTGCCAAATTTTGATGGAGTGTTTGAGAAATCTGCCAGGTATGTTGCTTTAAACTCAGTACAAAACTTTAACTTAACTCTAAAACCTACGAGTAAAATCCGTGGCCAGACAAGCGTCTGGCATCTTAAAAGCAAGTTTTCTTGCATGTGAACGCTACTACTTGGCTGTGAAAGTTAAAATTTGATTGACATATGCCAAAGCAAAAGTCGTTGGAAAGTAACAAAAAAAATTGTTCTTTTCCGACGAGTTTTCTCTGTTGGTTTCCGACTATCACCTGAATTGCTGGCGCCTGTTTTGTTGTGACGCGGAAATTCTATGATGACGATAACAGGTGCAAATTTTGACAGCTATTTGATATGAAGGGGAGATCAGGTACCTTAGCAAGCACGAGGGATTGTATCCTGGGCGTGACATTTATTTTTTGAAGTCTTTAGTCCGAAGTGTCACCATCAGCAAGATGGATGTAAACCCCCGTCAATAAAATTGTGACGCAAGGGTCTCATTTTGCTAACCGTATTTCCGACGATATCCTCAGGGATATCAACGGCCATGGCCAAACATTTTGCCAAGGTACAACTGCTTGTTGATTCCAACCAAAAGTTGCTGCTTGTAGCCCCCCAAAACGTACTAACTTCCACAAGAAAAATTTTAGCAGTTTACAAATTTAAGCCTTGCATTGCAAGCGAATATAAAAGTCTTATGTCAAAGAAAAAGAAGCACACAGAGTCAGGAGCAGCAGAATACATATAAATCAATAAGAAAATTAGGAAAAAAATAAAAAAAGGCAAAGAAGAGCGGATAGAGAAGCAATGCACTGAAATAGAAGACAGACTTAACAGAAACGACAACAAAAGGGCTTTCGAAATAGTAAAGAACTTAACAAAACAAAGACAGTCTAGAGTCAGAACCATTCAGAACAAAGAAGAAGTGTCTCACAGAACATCATGACATTATAATTAGATGAACAGCATACTGCTCAGAACTGTACAGTCACCAAGCCGACGGAGATGCAAATGTTCTAAGTTGTCAAGAGCCAACAAATAATGATGACTATTCAATCCTATGTGAAGAAGTGGAAATTCCAGCAGAGCTGATCAAAACTGGAAGTAGAGCAGTGATAGACATCCTATCATAATCTGAATTAAATTTGGCAGACAGGAGAGTGGCCGTCATGCTGGACACAGTCATTCATCATCACACTACCCAACGTTAAGAAAACGTGTCGATCACGTGCATATCATATTCTACGGCGTGTTTTGTTCCTCTCGTTTCCTACTGTTCATTTACTAACAGCCCTCTTTCTTACGCGATTCTATAAGATTGCCGGTCGATTGACTGGTGTATGGCAAAAATATTTAACGAAATGAACCTGTTACTCATCGCAATATTTAAATCCCTGAATTCAGAAAACCAAAATATCTAAAATACAAAACCCACAATCTACCAATAGAACGTTATATGATGTGATGTAACATTGAGAACCTGTACCTTCTTTACAGACTTGAATTGTATTTAAAAACATTCATGTGATGATACTTGGAAAGGTGGACTTGTACCAAGTTTCATGAATGTATCGCCTGGTAAAACGCGATATAATTCTATCTGAAAATAGTTATCTGCCGAGCACCACATATTCAAGTAAAATATCGGATCTCCAGCAATATCTGTGTAATATACTTGACCCAGGTCCACTTCATACTCTGCCCTTTCGCTCTCTTCGTCTCCGTCTTTTACTCTTCTAATATTCAAAATTGCATAATCGTCTAACTCGCCCTTCCAACAAGGCGGTTTTGGAGTACTTTTGGTAGCAAAAAATGTCCGTCTCACTATCGCAAGGAGGTTATCCCCTGCATCCTCTGTAATTCTGTCCATGCTGAATTTAACAACACCATCAACAACTACTTCTTGATTGTCTGTTAATCCAGGATTAAAAACTAAACCTTTTAAGAACTTGAGTGGTTTCTTTTGATACTCCTTTTTCAGGTTCTCGAATCTGATAGGGCTGTTGTTCTCAACTGACACGTTCTGGGTAACTAAAATGCAATAACAAAAAATGTGTGTTTTTAGTTAAATTGAAAATGGAAATAGTACACATCAAATTAATACAACAGAGGTCTAGCCTCGGCTAATTAAGATCGATATTTAAACTAAAAACCCACAAAAATTACAGATAATATTCCATAGCAAATCATTAAAGAAGCAAAGGCATTAATATCTACTACATGCTAATTAAAAAGGAATAAAGAGGTTTACCACATAATTGACCATGCGTAAACAGAAGGAAAAAGTAAAATTTATTAAATGTTAAGGTTTTAGTTATGAGACTCCCACCGAGTCTACCAACTGCTGCGGCATATTAAATTATTTTCATTTGCAGATTTAAGCATCCAATAAATGTTTAACATAATCTTACATGGGCTTTTTGGCTCTTCTCATAATTTGTATTGAGAAACAGATGGAGAAGCCAAACATGTTGAGGTGAAGGTCAATAAACATTCAAATGTAACATAAGTTGCACTAGAAAGAAGAAGAAGAAGAAAAGTCAAGTAGTTAAACTAAGCACGGTGTGTTGCAGTTGCATTCACCTGCAATTGTAACACGGGTTTGCTCAGAACGTTTTGTAAAAGTTAGTCATCGGAAAGAAAACGTGTCGACAAGGACAGACAGTGCCATCACTAATTACTAAAAGAAAATAAGATACCTTTGCTTTGAATAGCTCCTTCTGTTATTAGGGTTTGGTTCAATGCACTATCCAACTCACACTTTGTATGCATTAAATCTTTCTTCAGCTCGTCTAGCTCTTTTTGATTGATCTCTTTTGGAAATTGTGATGACCTCAGAATTGCAAGATCTTCAGCAAGGGCTTCGGATGTGTTACCCTTGGTATTCACTTGCTTCTCTGAAAGTATTTCATTTTCAAGATAAGGTATCTCCAGCATCTGACCCTTCTGATAACGTAGGTACGCTCTTGTAAATGCCACCAAGCATCTGCAGTGTTCAAGTAAACACATAACCAGGCGTGATCTTTCTTGCGACGACACTCGAGCTAATGTCGTATCAAATTTTCGACACTCTACAGCGGCTAGTATCTTCATACTCAAGGCTTCGGACATCAGCATTAATTTGGCTTGATGCTCTTCCTTAATCTTTTGAAGTTTTTCCTTGTTCACTTTCGATTTTAGCTCCTGGATTTGCTGGTTTCGAGAGGACTGCTCTTCTTCAAGAATTGCAAGCTTCCCTTCGAGAACATTTTTCTGAAAAGAGAGCGATGGAGAATGTGCAGTGTTGCTGATAGTTCATATCAAAACCCTAACTCTCACAGTTTGCCCCAAGATTGATAGTTATTATTATTACTATTTCAAAAGCTGATAAGTGGTGCAAAGTTTAAAGATTGATTTGAGTAACTGATTCAATTTGCTAAATGTTTTCACTATATACCTGCCACAATAATCGTACAGAGTGAAGTTAAAATGCTTATCGCAAAAACATTGTAGAAAAGGAGAGAACTGAAATACGCCGTAGAAAATAACATGCACACGATTAACACATTTTCTGTCGCATATGTTATGGAAAAGCGCGTAATTTGTAAAACAAATCATTTTGTCAACAGAGCACCGGCTTTTTGGGTTTGGTTACTGTAGTTATTAACATTTACATTTGTAGCATATTTATAGACAATTTGTGTCTTAGATGCTTGTGGAGGACTTGTAAAGACAATCAGCTGTTTGACATACTCAGTTGATAAAAGTTCAACTAAACTTTGAGCCAAGCTAAGCTGTGTAGCAGCGACAGCTGTGCATGTGTTTATCTTTATCACAAACCAGTCTAGACGAACAGTTTGAAGAAAGAAACTAAATCACAGTAGGGTTATCTGTTATCATTCTACTATGATGTCTTAGAGGAGAGAAAGTGTGGTAACCTGACGTAATAAACTCCAAATTTCGCCTGACGATGTTTCGATGGAACATTAAAACTATTCTTTCATAAATGACACGTATCTTCAAACCTTTGTTTGTTTCAACATATTGGTTGGTATCTTAGCTTCAAAAAAATAGCTCACAACAGAAATGTTGTTTCAACATTTTTCCCTATGGCTTGCAAGAAAGAAAAACTTTCGTATTTTCTCTAACAAGCAGTCGAACACTTATCAAAATTTAAGGGGCTCTTATTAGAGGGGGCGCTTATTTAAAAGTTGAGAAGTTTTTGTTTGGGATAAATGAAAATGTGATCGCTTTATTAGAAGAAAAGCTTTTTACTCCACTTGTTTCTTGTTACACTGGGGGGGGGGGGGGGGGACTTTATTAGAGTAGGAGAGTAGCCATTGCAAATGTATGGCATAACATACTAAGGGTGCTTAGTAGAGGAGGCGCGTATTGAAAACGTAAACATCTTGTATGCAATGAACTGTTTTATTAAAATAATTATCTAGTGAGTGCCAACTCAATTTAAATGAAAGAAAAAATTTTGAAAAATGATTTTTTAAAATAGCCATTAAATATTGACATGATTATTTAGCAGTCTCTCAATCAAAGACCCCTGATGAGCAGTGGGCCCGACATTGAAACGACATGATTATTTAGCACGTCCGTTGGCGATTGATGCTGTAACCTTTGGAAAAGAACGATGATTTTTGAAAAGGTCAACACTCAGTCATCTTCATGAAACGGGATCCATCACATTCAAGGCAATTCCATCCGCGGCTTCGTTTCTATATACATATATATAATCTCAGCAGACACATTACAATTATACATAATTCTCAAAGAGTGGAGCATAACCACAATAGCTCGCAATTTAATGGCGCTGACCGGATTTGAACCCACTCGAACCCTCTACCTCATGATTACTAAACCAACGCCTCAACCATTGAGCCATCTGGCTCAAAAGCCAAGGCGGACATATTTTGAGTGAATCTTTCGCAAATTCTCCTCCAGTCATTGGGTTTCAAAAAAGACTCTAAAAATCAATCAGCAAACAGAATTTCGATAAATATCATCGGTTGACATGTCAGCAATATATATGCGGGTGTTATATCTTGTCATACTAGTGCTAAAATAAACATGGCTAAATCTCAGACTGCCTGTGAGATGACGACTCAAGGGTTGATAGCGATCGATAGACGACATTGAAAACATTATAGCGAATAAACAAAGCGAAGAAACCAAACATGATTGGGGGAAAGTCTCATCAGGCCATATGCACTAGAAATGATCCACCTCATATGTACAGCTATGAAATAACAATGAATAGCTGTTGATAGGACTACCAGATTCGAGAGGCTTACCTAGATAAGGTATGAGAAGCTGTTTGTGTGTGGTTGACATTGTTACTAGTTACCTATGCAAGGCAGAGGTTTCAGCAATGGTCACTTTTGAAACCTCGAAACTGCCTCCAGGGAGACACGATCATCTGTTGTGAACTAAGCCACTCTCTAAGTAATTAGTTTTTGCTAAACAGCAGTAGTCTTCCATTTGTTGAATTATACTCTGGTGCAATTGATTTAGCAGTAGGTTGTGTCAGGTGCATTGTAGAATGTGTAACGCTAAATTACAAATAACAGTAGACATAAGTTGTGTTTTTCTACTCTGCTTAATGTTAAGGAAGGGGCACCAAAAGGTAGTCAGTATACATAGGGGATACCGAGAGTCCCAAAGATTGGAAACGCTGCAGTAGACTATCGATGTACCCAACCTTGACGGGGAGTCGATATAATCAGATTTACCCAAAAGTAGTTATATGAAGAGTTAGTTATACTAATGCGAGAGGCAATGGATATGTTTTGGTTTTATCGAGATAATCGATATATTAGGGGTTTGTAACACCGAGAATCTAGTGTTTATACATACACTAGCAGAGATACTCAGCATTGCCAGGAAATTTACAAGGATGTGTGAAGAAAGAGAAGACGAATTCGAATCTTTAAAATCATTAAAATTCTTTACTCGTGTACGGTTTATATAATATTTTTGTCAAAATGTAGTAAGTACTGATTATACAGAGTAGTTTTGATAAATGTTTCCGCAACTAGCTTGTTTGCGGTATTAAAAGCAATACTACACTAGATAGCGAAAACACTGTATGCTTCAACGCCTGTTTAGTTTGATGCTCCTAGGATGACAATCGTCAGAAATATTGGAAATGAAACGCACGAAACACTAATCCCAAGCTGCATTTTTTTCATATGTCTATACTAAGTGCCAACTGCAATCGCAGATTAATCTTTGCTGTGATATCTGTTTGTACTTAAAAGTCTGCAGAGATACTGTCGTTCCGCTGCCGTACCTTATCAAAATAGCAATTTTTATGAGTTATTGCAGTCAGCCGATCTAATAAATTTGCCTGAGCCTCATGATTCTTAAAAATTCTGCTGAAGTGAGCCTCAAATATTCTTAAATGATCCTTAAATGTTTCTCAAGGATGGTTGTGATTTTCATGGAGCGAATAAAGGAACTACTAGTGCAAACATTATTTTTACTTCCACTGAAGCGGGCTTCGAATTAAAAGTTTTCTGAGTCGACAGGAGCCTTATTCTTAGATTTTAAGGATTTTGAGCCTCATGATTCTTATAAAAAGAATTCTTTTCAAAAGAAACAGTGTGCATGTACGATTTTAAGGGCGTTATGATAACGTATTTCGCCACACTTTTTTTGCTTTTCATTCATGGAAGGGTGATTTGTAAAACACGCAGGAAAGCACAAAGGAGCCCCCAAAATAAAAGCAAAAGCGCATAAAACTGTGGATCTGTCCTTACCACTCCTGACCAACGTATTTCACCACACTGTTAAGGTGATTAGATTAGAGAAAATACAACGTGGTGAATGATATGGCCTTGATACTACATAAAGTTCGTTAGTGAGCGAGGAGGAAAGTGGGCCATTTTAGAACAGGAAATTGAAAAGCCATATTTTGTTAGTGGTACAAAACAAGAAGATTGCACGAAATAGCGTAAACATATTGTCTTGAAAAGCTGTTTTCGTCTGACACTCCTCAGAGTACTAACGTCAGAATGACCGAAATGGAATGTCTGAAAGAGTATACCCAACTGTATTTTAAAGGAGCCAATCAGAAATTGGACTGCCTGAATGGCTTGTGTTTTTGAACCAATCAGCGTCCATTACAACAAGATTAATTGAATAGGCCTAGCGGGAAAACAAATTCTTTTTGTCTGCATAGTAAAGGTTTTCTTGCTTTTATGTGGACTGACTCCAGAACGGCCAAATGAAATGTAGACCTGGCCTTTCCTATATTACGGATGCAATCGTCCGTGTACACTTTGGCACAGTCTGGGTTCTCAAGCAAGTGCTGCCCTATGGCAGAGTCACATTGTTTACGCCATTTCGTGCTAAATCCATATTGTCTATCAGAGTATAGCGACCGACAGTTTAAGGTACTGGGGAGGGCACTTTCTTAATTTCGTTTTTCTTTCTTAGAAGCCGTATATATTGCTCTAATAAAGCTTTTCTGTGTAAACAAAAGGAAATTGTAGTTAGATGAGCTGTTTTTGTTCATGTTGCCCCAAGCGCTAAAACTTTAAACCTACTATAAAGGAAGAAACTTTCTCGGGAAGAAACTGTCGTGGGAAGGAACTTTCGCGACAGTTGCTTCCCGCGACAGTTTATTTTTGGCCCGTTCGCGACAGTTAATTCTCGCAACTTTTAAATTTTGTCAGAAAAATTTCAACACATTAGACATTTTCGAAAAATTTTTATTTGGTTTTGTTTAAGGTTCGGCATTTGCGGAGAGAAGAGACAAATAAAGTTACTCGCCCAGCAATTCGCGACTGTTAATTTCCGCGACAATTAAATTTTCCAGCGTTCGCGACAGTTAACACAAAAAAAATCAAAGCATTCGTGACTTTTCGCGACAGTTTCTTCCCGCGACAGTTTCTTCCTTTGAAGTATTTTTCATGACATTCGCATGTTTCCTCCAATCGTGTCTCACTTATTGTAAATTTCGATCCTTTCAATGTCTATAAATTTTGTTGTAACGATGTATGATGTACCGATGTGTTTAGTCTGAAAAGAATCGGCGAAAAGCTTCATTAACACTAGGAGTGTTCTTTTTGGGAGAATTTTCAAAATCTGTACCACTAACAACTTAAACGCGTTGGATATATACAAAGGAAAGGAAAGTTGATGAAGATAATTTAAAATCAAGATTAAGTTGGAAAGATAATTTAAAATCAAGATTAAGTTGGAAAGATAATTTAAAATCAAGATTAAGTTGGAAAGATAATTTAAAATCAAGATTAAGTTGGAAAGATAATTTAAAATCAAAAATGCAAAAATATGAATATTTTACCTATTTCCAAGTTTTGTCAAAATCACTTCCTGTTGTTATGTACTGAGAAACCCGTGTCAGCCTGTCAGCTTGCTATCAGAGCATCACACGATGTTGATTGCTCAATACCTCATTAGCAATACTCTTGTCAGCTCAAATACTGCTGAAACGGAACTAATTGTAAACTTATCTATTGTGATACTAATTATTCAATTGATTTGTACTTTCTTATAAATACATGTATGATATAGTGAAGAATGCCTAGAAGTGTATCTAGAAGTCTTTTACCTTGGTCTGAACTCTGACGTGCTGTGTTTCATCAGACAAGTTAATCATTGGAGTCATTCGAGAACTCACGATGTAAGACCTGTTACAACTCATTACTTCCTCTTTTTCAAGAGAGGTCTATATGACTGCCTACAACACCACTTGGTATCTATTAAAGGACATCTGTGATCATAAAGATGTGCATTGCCCAACACTGTATTATAATTAATTTGATAATTTGAGAGGTCATTATAATCAGCAACTACGTAGTATTGTCTTTTGCTGTAAATCTTTACTGGCACCATTTCTCATAGACCAGTACTCAAGCAGGGGCTGGCAAGTATTTGTTGCATAGGTCCTCAAGAAAAACTGCTTATGCAGGTTGGATCCAAAAAGGGGCAAGGGGTCCCCATAAACCTCTTCGTTGGCCATCTATTTTTAGCAGATAGTATTCTATTATGTGTAACATATATGGGGTCTTTCAGAGCTCTTGAATACTTGGGAAATGCATCTGAGAACATGTAGACTGTAAAAGTTTTTGAATGAGCTGTAGTAGCCCCCCCCAGTCAATAGTGGGCCATGCCCCTGCTGCAAAGAATTGTGTATCCGCCCCTGCAAAAGTACTCCCAACTGGGATCAATCCAGGGACTGGCCACCACAAACACACTACTCAACAATTAAACTAAAAATCATCACAGTGTTTAGAATATGCTCTCCCCTATATAGCATAGTCTGCAGAAATAATATTCCAAAAATCCACTATATTCAGGGTATTCAGGTGGTATTCATATTTCAGTGAGTGTATTATTTTAAAGATACGGAAGGGTTTTGACTTCAGAATCCAATGAAATACAAATAGAGAATAGATTTTAACAAAATGAAATGCCTCATTCTTAAAAATCATTCACATTGCACTTTGGACATGTTTTTAGTTTGGGTTATCATTACTCAAGCAGCCAATTTAGTTGACTTTAATTTACTTGACTTCTAGAGTAACAGCATGTATCTTCCGGATTGTTCATATTTAGGGAAGTGCTATTAATTTACAATGTTTAGATATTATGTTGACATGTTCATATGGTGATTTGTCACTGAGATGTAAAATAGTAATTCCCATCAGTCCTAGTACTATTTGAAGATTTTGATATAGGTATCAAGTTTTAGTATGAAGTTGCATGTAAATCTCAACTTCTGTAGTTAGATTGGCTATCTGCATACATACTGACAGCCTTAAAGTCAATGATGCAATTACTTCTGTTGTTTTATCACCAATGAAAGGGTATTTGCAGATTGAAATTCATAAAGTTGAGATTACTGTCACTATAGTTTTGTATATTTTCAAGTAGAGCATCAAGTGGCTGTGTATAATTTGGTGATTGATGTAAATTGATGTATCCCATAATCTATCAATGGTATGCCAATGCTCAGTAAGATTTTTTTATCTCATTAAATAATTTTAGGTTGCTGTTGCAAGATTTAGGTATATCAGTTGAGTACATGATATGGGGTATTTGGAGTGCAGCAGTAGCAGGCATATTTTACTCCTTGGTATTCCATGAAAAGTAAGTATTACTTTTTAGGTTGCCATGTATTTAATATGATTTATGCTGCTGTGGGTTAATAAATTCTCAGCACTTACACAGTTTGGAATACTTCAGAAATTTACAACCCCTGGCACTGCATGTTAGTTGTATGAATTTCCATCTAGAAAGGTGATAGATATTCCTGACTGATATCATAGTAACTAGAAGAGGACTTAAACTTCGAGTTCGAGGTGAATTCGAGTTACTATGCTGATGTTACTATCAACTTCCTTATATACAAGAGACTTGTTAGGGTCTTCAAATTTCAAACCAAAGTTTCCATATTCAAAAAAACTTAAAAAAACGGCTTGTCTGAGCATGCTTTCTTAAAACCTCGTCTATAGCCATTGTTTTAGTGTGTTCATACACGAATGGAAGAAAAATAAAACTCTCTTTTGGTTGGTATGTCATTGCTATCCTATAAGAATCTAATGAACTAGTAAGCATGGGGAATGACCAGGGGCTGTTTTAGGGTATGGTGGACAAGGCGGTAGCCCACGCTCAAGAGGGGCCCTACGCTCAAGAAGGTTTTGGTCCAATTTTCATCATGCCCGCTTACTAGAACCCCATCTATTCGGGGCCTTTGAGTATTACAGCCAAAACGTCCAACGGCCATTCAATCAGCTTCACATTCGTACTCTTTGATGTATACACACGCTGCACTATATATAAGAATTATTGCACACTATAGGCACTGTGAAAGCCCCATATTATGTGAGCTAAATTTTGTGAGATATTGACAAATATACATCTCCTTAATAAGGCCCCGCGTTGGAAAAGTGCCCAGGGCACCACACGTCGGAAAACCGCCCCTGGGAATGACAGAAACCGCCAACAGTCACAAAATGGCACTTCATCTTTATTTAATAAATCTCCGTTCCAATATCCTTACATTTTTCATTGACTGTTCTCTGCATGTCAGGTCAGCAAAGTTATATTGCCTCAAAAGCTCTCTCTTCTTATTCGTTTTTAACTTAATTAGTAGAGACTCAAAAATTATGTCAGCGTACTGTTCTTATTGATGTCTCTACTTAAAACATATTAACTTCCAAATAAGGAAAATTTTCAAAACTACTTTATTCTACCTAAGTACCTAACTTAACTTGTCAATGGACACTGTGTAACTACCTACAATACTCTATCTACGGACCCATTTACCTACCTAACCTACTCGAACTACCTATATACATTATTCTACTCTCTCTTACTAAATCCCTCAACTGCTCTGCCTGCCCACTTAACTTCCTAAACTACTCAACATACCTAACTACATAGACTACTCTATTTACTTACCTTTACTAACTCAATATACTTACCTACCAATGTAAAGTAATGTACTAATTTCGCTAGTTAAACTAGTTTACCTATTTATCTACCTAAAATGCTACATCTACCTTCCCTCCCAAACTTAACTATCCTAGTCATCTAGCTACCTAAACAACTCTACCTAAACTATTTTACCTATCTACCTAAACAAGTCTACCTATTTAAACTGCTCTAACTAGCTACCTACCTATCTATCTACCTTAACTACTCTATTTATCTACCCACCTAGCTATCTACACTATTCTACCTACCTAGACTAAGCTACCTATCTATTTAACTGCCTACCTAGCTACCTATCTACCTTAGTAACTAGATTACTCTACCTACCTACCTACCTACCTACCTACCGACCTGCCTACCTTCCTGCCTACCTACCTACCTACCTTCCTGCCTACCTACCTACCTACCTACCTACCTTCTTGCCTGCCTACCTACCTACCTACCTACCTACCTACCTTCCTACTTACCTACCTAACTACCTACCTACTTACCTACCTACCTACCTACCTACCTACCTACCTACCTACCTACTTACCTACTTACCTACCTACATATCTTCCTGCCTACCTACCTGCCTACCTGCCTACCTACCTACCTAACCAACTACACTATTCTTCCTACCTATCCATCTAAGTAACTAGACTAATCTACCTAACTACCTAAACAATTCTACCTAAACTATTTTACCTATCTACCTAAACAAGTCTACCTGAAAGGAGAAAACCACTGACTACAATATGCGTAGGGGATTTACCTGGAAACAATAGGATTTTGTAAGGATTTCTTTCAAAAGAGATACGTGGCAAAAGTTTACATGGCGTTGAGGAGAAAATAGAAGTAGTTGACTCCTGCGGCCTAATTAAAACCCCCTACAATGCTAATTTTTGGCAAGTGCAGCACAATTAAAGCGCGGCTTAATTTAATGCGGCTTGATTACATACGCGGCTTAATATGACGTAATAAGATAGTCAAACTAAGAACAAAACCAGAAAAGAACTCAAAAACAACCAAAATCGTTTCTTTAAATAGAATGAAGTAAAGTAACTGAAGCCTTTGATTGTATTTCACCTCCACCCCCGGTTTTATTTGGTGGTTCAACCCCTTCTGGATAGCTTTTTACCCCAGACATGCTTTGAAGTAACACGGTAGTCGTCTACATATTTGGTACTCTTGAGTGCCAAATAATCGTACCCCCAGCTTATTAATTTTTTGAAATTTATAACCCCCCGATCCATATTAGGACCCCCCCCCCCATTTATTAATTTCGAGGAATTTTCCCAGTAGTCAAAATGATGCCTGAAAACACTTGAATAACTTCTTATACAACATTTGACCCTGAAACAGTGGCTAATTAGTCAATTAGTACGATTTTTGTCCTCATTTGTGCCATCCTTATTTAAAACTTTCACGAAATTGAGACTGGAGTTCAGACTCCCCCATTTATTTGGACCTCCCTGTTTATTACCTTTAGACCGTAATGATGACCCCCGTTTATTCAGACACCCCCCTTTATTCGGCACTCCAGAGTACCACGCTGCAGAAACAGTGAGAGTGGTATTAGTGAGAGACAGTGAGAGCGTATTCGTACACTTAAGGTATCGTGTAATTGCTTTACTGAAGGCTATCTGGTAAATTTTTTAGTCCCATTCATTCTCTTCAGAATAGGATGTCGGTCGTGCAATCGAATGATGGCGTCATCAATAATCCTAAGTAGAAGGAGGTGAAACATGTCTAGACACTGTTAATCGGTTGAGTATATGACTCCAAACTTAGAAGAGCGTCAAGGAAATGTTAAATTTTATATATCACGCACGCTATACCACATCGTCATTAAATATAGCGATTTTCATGCACAGTTCTTACTCCAAAAAGAGCTTTTCACGTTTTGGGCGTTTCACACTATTTCACATGCGGTGATTATTCGAGGTCTGCGCATGTTCAAGAGCGAGGCTGAAGAGAGAGGCTGCTGTATTAGAGTGCGGAGACAGAGTGTCAGGGTTTACATAATCGTAGTAATAGTACCTCTAAGCTCCCCAAGGAAATTTATAGACATCGTTTTGCGGTTATGGAACGGTAAAAGAGCGTCCAAATCGAGATGTATGTATAGTATGTATATATGAATGTATGTATGTATTTATTTCGGGAAAAAGTCAATTTAACAATGAACAAAGGATAAACTACTTTAAAATATACAGCTGAAAATACAGCAGAAAATATAAAAGGTACGTGAGAGAAAAATGCAAGTAATTAAAAACAAAGAAACTCCAATGGATCAAGTTAGCAGGGATGGCATCAATAAGGTTCAAAAGAGCTTGTTTCCATAATGGTCCCTTTATAGAGAAGATAGCATTTTAGAATAATCGCACACGTTTACAAATTATTACTTATTATCTTCTCTTTATTATATTTGCAGTTTGAAGCATTCTTTTGCGTCATTACATCTCTTTTACTTACCAATGCACTCTATTCTAAAAGAGAAGAGATGACTTGTAAGAAGGAGGCTTGCGATATGCACTGTACAAAGAACGCCACTCATGGCTGCTGGGAAACATGTCAATCACAGAAGTGCGGAATGTATTGCGCCGACCGGCCATTTTGTTGGCAGATCTGCAATTCAACGTTTTGCGAAATGATGGCCGTACGAGCAAGGGTAAGTGACAGGTAAAGGCAGAATTTGCAATGAGATAGACAAAACGTTGTGTCATATCATAGTAGATGTTAAAGTGCAGAGAGGCACGTTACTCAATGCGGTAGATACAACATAATCTCAGATACACAGAAGAGAGTGAAAGGTACAGACACATCCTGCAATGCAATAGGGAATCCGTAGTGTCATAAACGTATAAGAGAGTGACAAGCAGAAAGACATTAAATACTGCAATAGAAAAAAGGAGTGTCATATACATAGAAAAGAGTGACGGTTACAGGAACATTACACAATGCGATAGAAAAAAACTAGTGTCATAAACTTAGAGGCCGGTGGAAACACATTACATAATACGATAGAGAAAACGAGTTTTATATTCGTAGTAGAAAGAAAAAGGTAGAGATCCATTGTACAATGTCACAAGGAACCTAGCAGTGACAGGTAGAGACACGTTACACTATGCAATTCAGGAAACGTAGTGTCATTTGCATACTACAGAGTGACATGTTGCGCGTTGTAAATAAGAAAACTTAGGGTCATATGCAGTAGGTAGAGTAGTGAGTTACAGGTAGAGAGACATGCAATGTGATAAAGAACACGTAGATTCACATAAATTCTAGCGAGTGACAAGTAGAGACATATTATTCCATTGCGATATAGAAACTTTGGTACCATGCACTGCGAACAGAGTGACAGGTAAAGGTACATTACCTAATGCGAATGAAAAAGCCTAATGTCATATAGATACAGGTAGAGAACAGGTAGAGAACAGAGGTTCAGGTAGAGACACATTGTGCAATACGACTGAGAGAACTTGATGTGAGATATAAAGAAGCTGGTGACAATTAGAGAAAAATTATATATTGCCATGGATAAAAGGTAGTGTCATAGACATAGAATAGAGTGAGAGTTAGATAGACATTAGGCAATGCAATACAGAAAAAATTGCGTCGTATACATAGGGACACGTTATTCACTGCGGTAGAGATAACTTGATGTTAGATTCAAAATAGCGAGTGACAAGTAGAGACAAATTGTATAATACCATGGATGAAGACACTGTCACAGACATAGAGTTGTGAGACTGTGAGGTAGAGAGGCATTATACAATGCATAATGCTATCAAGAAAAGGTTATGTAAAAGCCATAGTGTATAATGAGAGGTACAGAGAAATTACACAAAGCGATAGAGAAAACGTAATTTCATATGCATAGAAAAGAGCGACCGGTAGAAACAAATTATGCAATGTTATATAGAAAACGTAGTGTCATAAACTTTAAAGAGAGTGAAATGTAGTGCTCATTACACACTGCGATAGAGAACATGTAGTGTGATATACATTTTGCTACTGCTGTTGCTGTTGATACTTAATAGCTAAGGTGTGACCTTGTTATTATAATCCAGTTATATAATCCTGAAAATTATACTCTCTTTCTCTCTCTGTCTCTTACTCTGCCATTCCCTCTCCTCTATTATTTATAAATTATTCATATATCATTTTACCTCAATACGTGTTTTCCAATATCATCCTTTTTGGGTTTTTTTGTATCTGAGCATTTGGAAAGAAAAATATTTGTTCACCCCGAGTTAAATTTTTATTAACTTTTGAACATTTTCTCCTAACCCTCTTCCCGTAAATAAATTTGGGTTGACGGGTGTTTCATTATTTAAAAACTATAATTTTTTTGCAACATTTTCTTTTAGTTATCTTAAAATATCCCAACATCAATTTTTGTTGGTCGGTGTTTCTGAAAAGATTGATATGCCACGACCTAAATTTTTTTCCTATATGGTTCCTTACTTATATTAAAACGTTCCTTACTTATATTAAAACCATATTAAAACCATAATTCAAACCATAATTCAAATTCTTGTTACGGGTAGTAATGGTTACATAGCTAAATTTGGTAGCTGCGCTAGCAGGTAATAGTAGTGTTTGAGAACCTAGTGTTTGGAAAGGAAACAACCACCTCGAGTTTCAAAGACCAAAAACGCCACTAAGCAATGTGACTCTGCCATAGGGCAGCACTTGAAATCGGGATCCTGCAACACGGTCTTTTCCATTCGCGAACCCCGTTAGCTATCGTAACGGCTCGTTTTAGACCCACGAATTATAATGGACACGTATATTGATTAGTTTAGCTTTTTCGGGGCTAATCGTCACTGACCTTTAGTCTAGGCAATGTCAAAACTAAACTGTGTTGGGTTGGTATAGGCTATGTAGTTAACTTACTGAACTTCAATATTGTGTTTTTAGGATCCGCTATCAGAGATCCCGACCAAGAAACCGAAGATTGCGGTGAGTATTGTCTTATGGCGCTGCGCTCAGGCGACACTCAGGCGACACTCAGGTAACACTCAGGCGACACTCAGGCGACACTCAGGCGATACTCAGGGGACCATCAGGCGACACTCAGGCGACACTCAGGCGACACTCAGGCGACACTCAGGGGACACTCAGGCGACACTCAGGTAACACTCAGGCGACACTCAGGTGACACTCAGGCGACACTCAGGGGACACTCAGGCGACACTCAGGTAACACTCAGGCGACACTCAGGCGACACTCAGGTGACACTCAGGCGACACTCAGGTTACACTCAGGCGACACTCAGGTAACACTCAGGTGACACTCAGGCGACACTCAGGCGACACTCAGGTGACACTCAGGCGACACTCAGGTAACACTCAGGTAACACTCAGGTGACACTCAGGTGACACTCAGGCGACACTCAGGTGACACTCAGGCGACACTCAGGTAACACTCAGGCGACACTCAGGTGACACTCAGGCGACACTCAGGTGACACTCAGGTGACACTCAGGCGACCATCAGGCGGCTTATGACACGGCACTGCACTAAGGTGGCTTAAATGTTAAATTACATTAAAGATGAGCTCATAAGTTTCAGGCCATTATTATTTGGGTTCGCAATGACGCGATCTTTTCCCCCTAGCTTTGACATTGTGCTTCAAAGACATGAAAACGTCCTTATGACATGAACGTCATAATGTTAAGTTGGTGATGATGCTTGATGTAATCTGTCACCAATATTAATGATGTTTTCAATATTCTTAATTGTATTTCAGCCCCTCCTTAAGGAAGAAAAGTTATTCATAGCATCACAACAGTGGGGTTCTTTCTTTTCTCATTACCCAACTACGAAATCTGGGAAAAAAGGTGGCATTGAAAGAAGAGAAACATTTTGGACGGGCGTCATGCGAAGATGTTGTAAAATTGCTATTCCTCTGCTGGATTATATAACAGGTAAGCTTCCGCCTTCACATATTTGGACTTACTCTTTCAATGAAGATTTCATACCATTTTGGCCGTATTTGACTGCAGTATAGTTACGTAACACGTGGAATATCATCAGCATTGTAATCTAGATCGGTGATCGACAATCTCTCTCCCCCCCCCCCTCTTGATAAAATATCAGTTGCGACCCCCTTAGTAAATTTGATTAGCTTACAAACTGCGCATTGGTGTGATTAAGAGTTTCGCCTTTTTGGTAAGGCACTTCTATTGCTGTTGTTGCGTTTCATATGGAAATAATGCCAACAACATGAAAATATGGTAACTTATTTGTTCCTTAATAGGTTATGGGTCCCTAAATATCATTTGCGTACCATCAAGGGGGTCCGTGTATGTCAATTTGCGAACCACTGATCTAGATCATCATAATCGTCCTCGTCGTCATCATCGTCATTAATCGTCGTCGTCATCATCATCGTCATTATCATCATCATCATCGTCGTCGTCGTCGTCGTCGTCATCATCATTATCATTATTATCATTATCATCATCATCATTATCATCATCACTATCATCATCATCATCATCATCATCATCATTATCATCATCAACACCACCATCATCAACATGAATATCGTCATCATCATCAGGGCGATATTTACTGACTTCTCTTTGACAATCCTATGGAGAAGTTGACTTAAAATTAATTTTTAAACTCTACACAGGCGAGAGATATACTAGTTTCAAAAACTAAAATTGTTCCTGTAAATTGAAGTCTATTCCAGCTTTATCAAATAACTATCCGCAAATATCACTCACCAATTTTTTTTTCGGTAATCTGCAATCTTTACCTCATCAGTGCGCCTAGAACGCACTTCTAACCATCCCAATATCTCCATTATATCGATGAACCACTTGCATCCACACATTGTTTACGCAAATCAACTGATTAACGGGGCAATTAAGCGACTCAAAACAACTATTAACGATATCAATAAATTCAACAGTCACAGAAATCATCGATTCGTCGCATTTAAACATGTACACGTACGACACGGTTACCCTAAAACATTTTCTTTCTGTTTCATTTCATTTATACGTAAAGTAGAACATGTTCAAGAGAAGTACAGTTTCATTCATAGGTTTAACATTGTCATCACATGAGGCATACCAAAACGCCACAAGAAAGTCCTGCGAGCACGATTAGCTTTAACCCTCTGCACACAACTTCATAAAATTGTCATTACCAAAACCAACACTTTGTATGCAGTTCATAAATGACTTACTCTCACATTGACTTGGAATCAGGGAATAAACAATTTCCTTTATCAATATTGTAAATCTCGCCCAAACATTACCACTCATCTCGAAGACCCTGAAAAGACGGGGGATGCCATTTTGGATCTTCTGATGTATATGTCAATAAGACATATCTGTACTTACCACACAAAGTTCAAATTCTTCCTTAAGCCTTTCAATACTAGAGGAAGACGATGATGAAGGCCCTTCTGCAACCTTGGATTCGATCTCTCTTAACCATGCCAATCGGTCTCGCGCAAGTCTCCGAAAATTGTCCCATCTTGAACCCTTCTCTTCCGTTTCTCGACGCAACTGATCCAATTTGTTTACAACCTTTTTCCAATAGTCATTTAGACTTGTCAGCAGTAGTTCTACGTCTATTTTGCTACTTGAATTCAGACGTTCATCGCTGTCCAGCTGTTCAGCAGTACTCCGTATTTTGACGAGCTCAACTTCACATGAAGAAATTTCATCCTACATATGCAAGTATTAGAACTCTATGTCACATGGCACTCTTACACTATTTAACTTATGAATGCATTGGAAAATAAAAAGAAATGATAAATGTAGAGCTTAATTTGTAAACGAGAGTAGTTAAAAATAAAATGAACGTGTGTTGAAAATAGGGCTCATAATGATTAATACGCGTCAAATGGTTTGAACATCGTACCAACTGGTACGTTCTGCAGAGGATAAATTATACGTCCAAGAAACTCCTTAGCTCTATTCTTCAAAGAAAATAAGCTGTCTTTGCGCATAAAATGCGTACAGTTGCCTTGAAAAAGATATCATATTGGGCATGGTTGAGGGCAAAAGGAAAAGAGGAAGACCAGCGAAGTCATGGCTGGACGACATCATACAACTGTTAGGTTGCTCAGTGAAGGAAGCTGTTCGGGCCGCCCATGATCGGGAAAGGTGGCAGTATATAATCAGAACCACACCTGCCCTTCTGGGGGCTATGTGAGATGATGATGATGATGAAAACTTAATATAGTGCCTAGAGGATGGCGGAGAGGAAGAAAAACCAGGAGGAAAACACAACATTACAACCTGAGAAAGGAAGACCACACAAGAACACAAAAGAAATGGCTACATTTGAGGAGGAGGCACTCCAGAAAGCAAAATGGAGGAATGGGATTATACCACATACAAACGTAACTTTCCCTTTAAATCAAGGAAAGCCATTGACCTGATTAAATAACGATAAAGATGATATTGGGAGAGTAACCTAATATGAGCAGGGATAGTGCATTTGGCTTACCGAGTCAGTTACTCTATCCCGGGACCACTATGAAGGAGTTTACAGCTTTGCCTTTCATGTATTCTTCATGTTTTCTCATCCATGTCGATTTAGCTGAATATAACCTAAGTCTAAATCTACTTTGAATAAAGCGTCATTAGCAGCCACGCAGTCAGTCAATTTTTTTTTTCAATTCAAAACAAAACCTTTTCAAACCAAAACCTTTTCACTCCCTTCCTTCCCTCCAAGCCAGCCCACCATTGTTTTATTGGCTGGGGACATTTTCAATTTTTAAAGTCCCTAGAAGGCTCAAAATTGCATTTGCAAGACGTACACTTCTCGTCTTTCTTATCTACTCTCACAAATTGTATTTTCAGACATAACAAAGAAAGGGTCATAAAATATAGAACAGGAAGTCATTTTTAAATGCCCGGAAAGATTTTTCGGAGTGGGGGGCAAACGTGGGCAATTTTTACCTATTGGGTGGGCACAGCACCCCGTTCCCCTTGGCTGCGTGCCAGGTCATTAGAACCATTGAAAATATGCTTGGCCATGGCTATAATACATTAGACTCCTGCATCTTAAAAAGTCATCGTAATTAATTAAAACAGTCTGAAACAAACAATATCTTAAGTGAAGTGTCCTACTACGGGTCTTCACTAAAGGAACCAAAGAAACAATCACCTCCTTCGGAAGCGAGACACATTGTGCTTGTTTTTTTGCTAGAATGGTTTCCTAGAGTAGTTTGCAACCACCGAGAAAGTGGGGGGCTTGCAGGGGCAATACTGTCTCCAATGTGGATAATTAGTAATCTATCAATCAATCAAACAATCAATCAATTAATGAATCAATCAAACAATCAATGAATCAATGAATCAATGAATCAATCAATCAATCAATCAATCAATCGATCAATGAAGCAATGAATCAATCAATCGATTGATCAATGAATCGATTGATGATTGAATTAATAAATGGATCAATGAATCAGTCAATGAATCAATGAATCAATAAATAAATCAATGAATTCATAAATGAACCAATCAATAAATCAATCCATCAATGAATCAAGCGATCAATGAATCAATAAATGAATCAATGAATGAATCAATAGGTTACTCAATCAATAAATCAATCTAAGAATAAAGCTAAAGCATTTTTGTAACGATACTGTATTGTACAAACCCAGTGTAATTTAAACAGCGAATATAAAACGAAGAGCTCTATCAATAGATCTTCGTGTCAGAGCTGGAACGCTAATTGTCAGAGCCTTGACAAAGTGATTGATTACTAGGACAGCTGAAAGCCGCTGATAGCAAGCTGAAAGGCCAAATAAGGGACGATGCACCTTCTTGTGTAATTAATAAAAGGCTACGGATAGCTGAGCAAAAGTAAAGGAGGACGAATAACCCAGATTTGTCAAGAAGAGGACCGATAGTCCGGATCTTCTTTCTAAAGCCTTTCCAGTCGACGCAGAGAAGTCGCCCTCCGGATCTGCAGCAGTCATCGGTCTCGTATGCCATCTCTCTGATTCAAGAGTTTCGCCGTTCCTTGCCTTAAAAGACGTTTTTCCGAAGACGAACGTGAGTTGATCCATTATTGCTAGCTCTGACGTGGATATTTACTAACTTTGAAAGGGGGTATTATAGTTGATAAATTTTGTACATAGGATTATGGATGACAATTTTGACTGTTATTTACATCTATTGAGCTCTTTGGTAGGAGGTAAACTCCTCGGCCAGCTTGGCAACAGATACTTAAATCATCAGTTCATACATAAACCGCAGCAGGGGATGATTTACTTTGGAAAACTCATAAAATTTTTTACACGTTTACATCAATTAATGGAGAATTGTTGGATATTATCCCTTCGGATGTCTTAATCTCTACTCTAGGCCGTAATCTGGAATTTCAACTTTTGACCCATAAGATCGAGAATCAAGAACCATAAATATTCAATCTTAAGTTCAATCGGAAAAATGTCGACGGTCGCGTCAACATCAAAGTGGCATCACACGCTTAATATGCGATGTGCCACTACCATGCCACTAGAAAATCGGATAAGACCACTTTCAAAGTCATGCAACGTCTCACGGTTGTTTCTCAATTTATCAGTTTAGTAACTGTCCATATCATGTGATCAGCAAGAGTAAAAGGTCATATTTTCAACCGCTGCTTGTAATATAACGTCTGGGGTAAAGGCTGGATAAGTAGGTTTTTGTTAATTGTTTCAAAGGCTACTCTACGGCAGTGCTCCGCAGCCTTTACTTCCAACATACCTTTACCTACTTAATAGGAAATATTACTTGCGGACCCTTCACCGAATTTAAACGTCATAAGATGCGCATGTGGTTGTGGTGCATATTATTAGATATTTGTTCTGGAATCTGCCCCCTAAGAATGACACTTGCATTGCTTTTGCTGCTTAAATTTGGAAAACGATAGTTATACTACCCAGTACTCAATAAATTACAGACTCCAAACATATCACTTGCAGATCGAAAGGGCGCCTGCAACTCCAGTGGAGAGCGCCTTGGAGCGAATTGGAGAGGGGCGTTTGTCCCTACAATACTGTTCTTCAAAAGTACAAAAAAGTATTAATCACTGAAAATATCCCATGCACTTTTAGATAAGTGATTACCACAACCTTATCTTACGTTTTTGTTTTACATATGTAATACCTATCAACAGCAATTACATCGTCCTCATCATACAACGGAGGGATGCTTTTACTGGGCAGGGAAGATATAATGTATGCAACATTTTTGCCTCTTCGATCTAGAATCAACGTGTATCTTGGCATTTGTGCGCCATTTGCGATACCCAACTTCTGCGTCGAAGCTCCCTTAAACTTGTGTGAAAGATTGTTGTAGGTGTGCTGGCAATCTGCTGTTGCATGTTTCTTTGCACTATTTTTACAAGAAAACCCTTAATATATTTTCCCCTTGAATCTTTTAGAAGAACTTGATTTTCTGGCTTTTTAAAGAAGATAAGACCAATCTTTGCTTCAGTTTAGACTTCCTTCATTTTCTAATAAGTAGACACAAGACTCTCCTCGATAATCTTCTCTAAAATTTTCGGCCAAAAAATTCTCTTCCTTTTTTACTACTCTCACTGGGGCTTATCAAACTTCGTGCTGGTTACCTTTATTAAAATTCTTACCTCTAATACATTTTATTTCTTTTCGGGCTCTTGTGCTACTCTTTTACCTTTCTTGTAGCCAGCTATATCAATTCATAATTTAGTAAAAAAATAAACATTGTGGAAAGGCAGTGATTTACAACTAGAATCAACGCTTATCTTTGTAAACATATTTCATCTGAACTTGACAGTTAAATCTTTCATTTCTAAATTTAAAATGATAAAATAAAACTTTCCAAAATTGATCGATAAAATGTTAATACCCTGTCTGATTATTAGAATATTCTATTACTCGAATATAAACAGATTGTTTGAATAGGAGGTAAAAGTTTACATACGGCGGGAGGACAAGATTGCTCTACTCATGGTGTGCTTTGAACGGTCACCGAGTTTTGCGAAATTTTCGATCTCCTGACCTCTTAACGCCACATCATTATGACACTTCAAATTCAGTATCCAAGATTAAACAATGAACGGTAGGCGTATTTAGCGAAGTTTTTGCTCACTTCTAGAATTGTTTATCTAGGGTGTGAGCTTCAATTCTTGAAAGTAAAAGGAGAGAGCCCCATAACATAACTTCTTTACCATGACATCCGTATCACTTAGTTTTTCATAGTTTCCTTTGGTGTCAAGTAAACACACTCTCGCTGCCCTCTATTTGCTATTTTGTTGCAATTTTCATTTCCATTTATCGTTGGCCTTCTTCTCTTATCATGTACTTAGATGAATGTGTTAACATTGATGCATTAGATGAAAAGAAAATCTGTTTATACTATTGGTCAGCTAGCTGGAATCGTGACTGTAGATGTGGACGAACATGTTTCAGAGGACTTTTAAATGCACGAACAGTTTGTGATTTTGTATAATAAATTAGATAATTAAGGGCGGATTTCGTGGACTTTCCATGATTTCTAAGATAGACATATTATGCCTAGTTACAAACTCCAGACGTCATTTTCAAACAGAATACATGCCAATGTACTATAAATTATTCCTTCAATATCCTGAGAAATCTAAGAAAAATGAAATTACTCTCGAGCGCCAAATAATTGTACACCCCCACTTATTAATTTCTGAAATTTGTAAGCCCCGAGTTTCTTATTGAGACCCCAGTTTATTAATTGCAATAAATTTTCCCAGCAATCAAAATGTAAATGATGTCTGAAAACACTTGAATAATTTCCCATGCAAGATTTGCGTCTGAAATAGCTTCTAATTAGTCAATAGTACGATTATTTGTCTTCTAGTGTGTCATGTTTACTTAAAATTTTCTCGAAACTGAGACTGTAGTTCAGACCCCTCCGTTTATTTGGACACCCCGTTTATCAACTTCAGGCACTCCAGAAGCCTTTTTTTGGCTGTTTGAGCACGACTTACGTCTGGGCGGCTTTTTGGGCTGCTGTTTCTAAATTTAGGCTGGTTTCGGGCTGAGTTTCAAGAAAATTTGTACGGGAAAGAGAAAAACCACCTGGCAAGTGGCAACCCTGTTACAGAGGAATTTGGCTGGCAGCGCCGGGAGCAACGTCGATTTCTGCTTCTCATTTGATGTAACTCGAGGCAGATTATGACTCCCAGTTACTTCTGCATTATACATGGTGTCTATTATGCAAGGAACGACAAAGAGAGAAGTTGTTCATCCACATTTTATGAAAGGATGGCGACAGAAAGCAGTCAACCAGCGTAGTCAAGATAACACGAGATGCGAGTCACAACTCAAATTAAGTTGGGCTTACCCTCTTGCTCTGTTCACAAATTTGTTACAGATGCGTTTACAAAGGAACTTTATCACTTCAGAATTGGTAAAGAAATGTTTTACTTGAAGCCTGAAGTCATACCAAATTCATCAGTTGACATTTAAAGACGGAGTTCACTAAACCATTTTTACAGGAAATCGAAAAAGGACGCTGGTATCACGTTCGTTTGAGTAGAATATGTTGATCAAACGGTCTTCGAAGAACGCTCCACCGCAAAGCTTCTGCCCTGAAAGCCGAGTTTTAATATTTAAATTTTGCTTTTATATCCACTTCCTGTGCATTTGCAAAACCAAGAACTAAACGTGATAAAATGTAATGGATAACTTTGCTCACCACGAACATGCATCAGACTAATCATAATTCACATAATTGACTACAGTTTGTTCCGTAGTTGGCTTTATTAATGGGTCTTACATGTTTTATTTTCTCTTAGTACCTACGTATCCAGGAGGTTTTCTATATTTCAACTAACTATTTATGGACTAGTGGGTGCGAACCACTGCAGTGGGTGGGCAAAGTTCTACATAGCAAATACACTTCAGTACTTTCAAGGAACTGGAGATTATTGCTTTCTTTAAAGGTTGAATTTCTCTGAAGGAACTTAACTACAGAGGATAAATAAAAGTGAATAGAGTTAGTCTGACAGGGGGAAGGGGGTTCCAAGAAGTGCTGGGTACCAATTTTTCGTTCATATTATAGGCCCATTTCAGGAGAGGGGTTGCAATTGAAAGTCGTGTTTGAATTAAAATATCAGTCCAGCTGCGTTACTTAAGACACGCTGGAACTCCTTGCCGGTAGCCTAGGAGCGATGCTGGCTAATAAGGGACAGCAAATTTGAGTATATACAATTTTCAGGTAGTTTAAGAAAATATCGACTTATCGAGTAATTAATATGGTGTGGGCTGAGTATGTTTCAGGAAAAGCATTGCTTCTATGTTCCTCTAAACTAAAGATCTGTTCAATTGTCAGAAAATGAAACTATAACCAACATGTACCGAAAGTGTGTGTGTGTATTATCAGACGCCTAATTAGGAATTTTGAAGGGCAGGCGAGGTTCGCAAATTTTAGGGCACTTGTGTGCCTTTCTTGAAATCTTCTTTTAAAGGTTACACACTATCGCGATCTCCTCTTGGTACAGACTGTGCAATTACGTATAAAGGAAAGCTCAAAAGGAGTTTTTATTCCCACATAATTCTATTAGCAAACAAGTGGTGTGCATTGTGTGCGCAATTTCCAAAAACAGAAAAACGTGTGAGTTTTTTTCCAATACTTACGTGATTCCCTTTGCACAGAGCAAATATTTTTATGATTTGTCGGAAATATTTGAAAGCACGGTCAAATTTTGTCGTTTGAAGACTCAAAGGTATAAGATTATAACTCCGAAAATTTTCTAAATATGTAAAAATAAAGTGAACAGAATATATCTTAGCTAATACAATGCTACGTAAGATAAGTAAGAAATAATCATATTTAATTATACAAAAATGATGGTTTTCTCAACAAAAGTCGATTTTGTGTTAAAATATCTCTAAGTCAATCTTTGCTACTATTTGTAGTTAAATAAGTCGAGATTCTCCTCACGTTGGGCGCCCATTAAGACGCTACCCAAGATGTCGTTTTGTGCGTCCAACTTAAACATTTTTCAACTTATTATCTTCCTTCCCAGGCAAAAAGCAAAACAAAAAACCTTTGTACTCTGATCACCGTTTTTCTTATCTGCCTGATCGGAAGGCATCTTACTCTTGCAAGATTTCAATTTATGTTACAGTTGTCAGTGAGCGAACGTACTCAAGTGATCCTGTATTGTCATCAATCGAACTGCAGCCTTTCGCAGTGTTGCCTAAAGCAAAACTCGGTTGTAAGATATTGTTTATTGTAAAAATTTCTTTGTCTAGGCTCTTCTGTCATCACACGATCAACTACTTTTCCCAGAGTTACCTTAAGCAAAGCTCTGTTTCCTACATCTGTTACAACCAGCTATATATTGTATAAAAATTCTGCAATGGTTTGTTCACATTTGCAAGCAGTTTGAATGCCATCTTTCTGATTCATGCACTCTCTTATTTACATTTAAAACCAATTAAGCAGTTTGTATAGCAATTTATTTATTGACATTCGCAGCAATTTTGAGCATACCTCAACAGGCAGTTGGGTGAAACGAAAATGACGAACTATCAAAAAGACCCATTTGCAATGACATTACCGTTTTAAATTGATGTCCAATCAGTTTAAAAACACTGAAAAAGGTCAAATACTCTAATCTGGACCCTAGCCACCCCGTTTCTCATTTTGCCCAATTTTAGACAGTGTAAATCAGTGTTGTTGATAGCTTGCAATCAGTTGCATTTCTGTTTGTGAACTCTGCTTCAGACGTAGTCTCAGAAAATGCATATTGTTCGTGTGTCTCCAAAGAATAGTTTCAAATAAAGTTAAAAGATATTTTACCTTTTGAACAGACTTGCTACCATTTCAACGCATTGACCTTTCAAAGCCGTATTACAATAGCTAGATTTTTAGGCGTGTGTGAAAGTACTCACAGAGAGTACTTACACAAGGGAGATTTTGAGAATGGTTCTAGAAGTGTTTTTATACTCACTAACTCACTTTTGGATGAATTTTTAAAAACACCCCAAGGATGGAAACTTTTACTAGGTGTATTTTGTGGAATCCTTATGTCGTACAAGTCATGTACTTTCAAATTGATTTCTGCAAGAGGGAAAAATTTATCTTTACGAAGAGGGCAAAATTTCTTTGCCTAGGAAGAAGAAGCAATTTAAGTTCATAAAGAGGGCAAAATTTTCCTGGGCTAGGAAGAGGGCACAACGTCTTCGGCTACGAGAAGGGTACAAGTTCTTTGGCTAGGAAAAGGGTGCAACGTCTTTGGCTAGGAAGAGGCCACAACGTCCTATCCTCGGAAGAGGGAAGAAGTCTTTGGCTAGGAAGTTGGTGTCAGAAGTGGGATGATTGTCATCGTCTACTTAGTACTTATTGTATCATTGCAGGATATAGAAAACTTGAGTCAGGGCAAACGACTTCAACTGCCCAGTTGCAAGAAATGGAGTTAGTTGCACTTTCCCTAGCATTGCCTCCAGAAGGCAGGAACATTTTGCAATATACATTTCCTTTGACAGAACATCAACATAAAAATCCTAAAGCAGTGCTGGATGCTTTCACTGAACACTATAGAGGAAAGACCAATAAGTTGTTTGAACAAGACCTGGTCTGGTCTGCCAGACTGGAGGAAATGAAACAGTAGCAGCATGGGACACACGTGTTAGGGAATTAGTAGCTGCTTGTGGCTATGACAGAGACATAGAGGAAGACTGCAGAGACAGATTTGTAACTTTGATAAGAAATCCAACGCTTAAAACAGAGGCTCTTCTGTAAAGGAGATACCTTAAAATTTTCTACAGCGAAAAAACCTTGGAGTCTACAGAGGAAAAAATTAAGAAAATGTCCTCAGTAAATTTTGTTACCCGTCATAACCATGGCACAAAGCATGCAACCAAGACTCAGTGAACACAAACCACTCAAGCAAAGAACAAAATTTGCCCTTGGTGTGGTGGGGAGTCACACCCACAAAGTCAGTGCCCAGCACCGGGAAAGAAATGCACACCATGCCATAAAATGAATCACTACGGAAAAGTTTGCATGTCATCTAGTCAGTTTGGCGGCTTATCAAGAAAAACACATTCTAAGCAAAGAAAGAAGCAAAGTTTCTCACCAAAGAAGCAAACACACAATGTCAATGCGGCCAACCAGGTAGCTGATCTGTCACTTGAAGACACAGATGATGATGTTTTTACCCTCACATGCACAGGTGGTCGTAAATATTTTGCCCATTTAGCTTTGGCAATTTTACCAAATACAGAATGGTAAACAAGAAGGCCTAGATTGACACTGGTGCAACATGCAACGTAATGCCAAGAAAACTTATCCACAAGGTAGAAAACAGTAAAACTGTCAAAACATCTGACGTCCAGCTCTATGATTGCACAACAGTCCCAGTAACTGAAGAAGTGAACTTACATCGCCACCGAAATACAAAATGGTATTTTATGTAATTTAAAGTATCAAATGTTGGATCTGACTACCCCCTGATATGTAGGGGAGATGCTGTACATCTTGGCCTCTTAGACATCCATGCAGATGAGGTCTAAAGCCGGTACCTAAAACAAACGCACCTGAATTATGTCAGGACAAGAAGACATATATTCCACTCACAAAAGAGGTCATCTTGAAGATGTACCCAGACGTTTTTACTGGATTAGGTACAATTGGTGAGCCATATGAACTAGATCTGGATCCAAACGTTGCGCGTATACAGTCACCTCCTCGCAACCACTATCCTATAGCAAAGTTTGACAAGATAAGTGATGCTATTGCAACTTGGCAAATCGAGCCAACACCCTGGATGTCCATCACAATTGCTGTTGAAAAGCCAAATGGCAAAGTGCGAGTGTGTATTGATCCAGTAGATACATTAAACAAAGCCCTATTACGCTGCCATTATCCAACTCCAATGCTGGGTGAACAGTTACATAAACTTCATAATGCTGGAAAATTCACTGGACATGATGCTGAGAGTGGCTTTAATCAAATCAAACTGACTCACTCAAGTTCATTACTACCTACTATGGTACGCACACGTTTTGGTTATGCACACCTTTTGGTATCTTGACTGCACCAGAAGAAGACCAAAGACATCAAGCAGACATTCTCAATGGCCTTGATGGTATCATTAATATTGCAAATGATATTTTAGTCTTTGGAAAAGAAGATACACCAACTGAAATGGATCAAGACCATGACAATAATCTTCTGGCATTGCTCAACAGGTTGAGAGAGAAGGGCCAAACACTAAACAAAGACAAAATAAAGTTTGGAACACAAGAAAATTAATCGGTTGGGTGACTTTTCATCACACGACGATTCAACACGCGACAATTCATCGTGGGACAATATTTATCTTGCGACAAGTCTTCATGTGAAGATGACACCAAGGTGTTTTCGCTAACTTTGGCCTTGGATTTTTAATATAGGTTGAAGTTCTCTGCTTTGGTCAAACTGACATTTTAACATTTTAAAAGCAGTGCAGTATTTGGCCTGTAAGTAGATGTTGTTGTAATGTAGTTGAATAAATAAATAGATTCAGGTGATGAATAGTCGCATGATTAATTGTTTTTGTGATGAATTGTCGCTGTGGGAAATTGTCTTATGTTGGATTGTTGAAGTCATGAAATGTCGCACCGGTTAATCAGCAAGAAAATAAAATTTTGGCTATGAAATAATGTCTCACTTCAGGAAAATATCATCTCGTTAATGGAAACGAGGCTATTTTTGTAGTACTTAAAACTGCTTAGTAATCTCTGCAGTCCCATACATCAGGGCTTCTCTACCTCCGAGAATATAAGACCCCCCTCGATGCCAAAAATTCACAGTACACCCCTGCCCCTAGGAAATTCCTCATTGTTTGTCTGAATCGATATTAAACAAATAAGCCATGAAATAAACAGTAAACAATCAGTCCTCGTTTGCTTTTCATGTGTAAAATGAGATATGTGTGCAAGTTTGAAGTTAAAGGGGACAACAGGTATTTATCGTTTTGTTTGGTTTAGCATTTTGAAGCAAGAAAAACAATCAAAAATTCTATTAGTAGTTGCACCCCTAGCTGTACGTTGAACCCCTCTAGTACCACTTGTCTCAATTTCAGCTCCCTTTACAATCTCAACTATCCCCTAGGGGACCCGGACCCCGGTTGAGAAGCACTGCGATACATCACGATTTGTTATCGGCCATTGCACCCCCTAGCTGTACGTTGGACCACCTTAGGACATCTTGCCTCAATTTTAACTCCCTTTAAAATTTTTACTAGCTCCTAGGGGAGGTCTCTAGACCCCGGTTGAGAATTACTGAGATACATCACGATATGTGAAACGACCTTAAAAGTGTGACCGATACTATTTCATTGCCCTCGTCATGCAATTTTTTGCTTACAAGCCTCTTGCCATATCCTAGTCCATGCTACAATTTTGGACATAAATTAATGTATACTGGCCTCCCCCCTGTTCCAACTGATGATGGATTTTGAGATTCATTTCGGTGACTTGCATGTCACACCTTACTGTTGATAGGAGGTAAGGGGCAGATAGCGTGTTATATCACAAATGGGAGCCTCTTTCCTCTCCTAAGTCTCTTGCATGATTTTGGTCATGTTCTTCGTGATTTAGTAAAAGTTTACATTACTTTTGTCCACAATTGTAGGTTGTTATTCAGTACCTTTACCCTGTTTTCATGATTCTTTTCAGAGTCATTGGCGTGAGTAACCACATCGTTGCTCCTTCCTCTCTTTGTAATTCGCGTTTGAATTGCTATATTGTGTCATACGATAATTCTATACTATTCACATATTGCTGTACCACCTGGCCTTCTTCATGTTACCAAAGGATGTTGGCGAAGGTTGGTCTTATTCAATGATTCTCAACGGGGGCCCAAGGACCCCCCTAGGAGGTGTTTGAGATTCTAAGGGGGTAGAAGTCAGACGAGAGGTACGGGGGCTCCAAGTATGCTCAGGGCTTAAGTGCAATTTTGTCGAAAAGTTGGTTAGTTGTACAAAATTTCAATATAGCGTTGTGTAACAGGGCTTTTTTGCTAAACAATTGCGCCGTACACTGATCTCAGCAATCGTATGGAGTGAAGTGAGAAAGCTTCTACAATTAATTTATAGGAAAGGAGAAGACCAAAAAGAATCGTTTACAATTTGTGCCTTTTTTAATAGCATGAGTGGCAGAAAAGGTACAACTCTCGTCACTGCTATCATCTACACGGTTTTTTTAGTGACTGCAATGAGTTAATTAAAGCCTATCAATTCTGCTTAACACCTGATGTTGATTTGGTTCACACTTGATTTTGTTTTGCCAGCTTAAGCTATTTGCTTTAGAAAAGAACGATGAACACTTTATGAAGCACTGTACCGAGGGAGTTGACCATTTAACTAGCCAGTTTGTCGACACTCAGATGCACACATGGTAGACAAACATCAACGTTTTTTTGTTAAAAAGTGAATTAACTTTTTGTTATCCAGCGTATTTACATTATTTTGTTATGTTTTAATATTTTGTGACGTAAATTTCCTAGTTAATTGTAATATATTTTAAGTTAATATTTATGTTTTGTTTTTTATTTAAAATCTAATCACAACGATTCCTTACTGACTTAAGTCCATTCTGACCAAAATTACATATAATACACAAACGCATTTAATAATACGAGTTGAGATGAGAATTTCAAAATCTTCATATTAAGGCCAGCTTGTTAATAAGGGCATTTCAATCCAGTCCGACGGCTGGACGCAATTCACAGAGTTGCCTGTAAATAGTACTCTTTTGCATTGGTTTTAAAAACAATCACTATCTTCAAACGTAACAAAAAATACGTACGGTGTTCCTTGGGGGGCTTAACCTAAAGGCAATGTCTCCAACCCAGTCGTGCTGAAGAAAATGCTGTCCCTTATATAAGTCCCTGCGTGCATTTGGTAAAGAATGCCATTTGATATTCTTCGTTTTAGTTGGCACGGTAAACATCCAAATGCTTAGATTCTTTGAGAACTGATTTATGGTAGCGTTGCAGACCAGTGGCCACACAAAGAAGGATTTGGATTCTAAACTCTATTTATTTTGCTATGTTGTCTTCTATACAACAATTAAACTTAGCAACTGCAATGCTCCAAGGTGGAGACGCAGGAATCAACGTTTTAACCAATGCTACTAAGTTTAGCAAAGCACTACATCAATAATATAATTCCAACATTGCTTCTGATTTCCTTCCTTTCATCTTAAATATCTTGAAAAGTCTTTTGTCTTTGGGAGACTAATGTTATTCTGAATGCAAAGTTTAACTTGAGATGTTATCTTGACTTATTTAAACTTGCTTTAAACTCGGCGAAGATTATCACTGTATGTTAGTATGAAGTATTATAATATAGTATTTACTATTTACAGATTTAATACCAATTCGTTTATATATGGTTAAAGCAAAATTTAATACACTGACAAAATAATGCCTTGGAAATTCCCGCCAAAAATGTATTTACCGCGAAAATTCCTTAACGCAAAAATTTTTACATTTAAAGCATTGAAATTCTGAATACCATAACTTCGTTATACACTTTCTTTCGAAAAATTCCAAAGGCCATCCCCTTCTCCACTAACCCCCCCCCCCCTCGAGCAGAATGGGACTGAAAGGCCTTGACCCATGATAGGGTTAATCAGGCCCCAATATTCCATTTTAGAAAATTTTAAGAGCAACATATTATTTACAAGGTGAGACAGCTTACGTTTATTCATGTCAAATGGGTGTTGACACACAGATGCCGTGGAGGGGGCCTCAGGGGGCTGAGCCCCCTTCTTAAAAATTTGAAAAATGTTGGGGGCTGAGCCTCCTTTCAATATTTAGTTTTCGGTTACTAGAAATGTTATTCATTTTGTGAATTGTTTGATAAAGGTTATCGTAATGTTTGGTTGGACATTTTCAGCAGTGTGAATATTTGGCCCTACGTGATATTATATCTGGCGTAGCAGCGGAAAGGAGAATAATAGTGATTTGTAAGTTAAAACTGCCGCAGCTGAACTCAAAAAGTATACGGAGTTTCCTTTACTCCTATATATTTAATTTAACTCGAATCATATAACAATACTAAGATTTTTAACTAATCGATGTATTACAATCGTCTTTACTCTTTCTCGGTTCTTAGTTCATTCTTGGTTCTAATTAAAAAACGCACACTCCACCGAATTAACTGACCAGGCTGTGGATGAACAAGATTTGCCGCTGACATCAACTGACGTCATGACAATACTAGAAGATCTATCTGTGCTCATCGTTTGGAAGGAAAACGATGCAGAACTACCCTTTTACAAGCCTGTGCATGAAAAGGGGACAGTCCAAAAAAGGCGTACTCAAAGAAAACACAGTTTATCGAACACAAAAGAGTATTTATCAGAATACTAACAGCATTGTATCTGCTGCAGGAAAACTGTTAAATTTCAAATGAAAGACTTTTACGTGTGCAAGCAAATCAACCATCTTATTTGTATTCTGGTGTAGGAAATGGAATTAATACACAAATTAGTGTTCGAAAAGGAGATTTGTGCTTTTTTTCATCAAGAACAGAGCGAAAAAGTTTTGGTTGGCGGGGTGGTTCAGTTCTCCTACATGGAAGGTACTAAAACAACACAGGAATATTCAGCTCAGTATGTGGATATGGCAAATTATAAAAACATTTCGAGATATTGGTGTTTTTTGACAATTATTTTGCTACTCTGGAGGAGTTAAAGGAAGACATTATTAATTTACAGGCGCGCTTGATTTTATTTTTAAGGCTGCCTTGCTACTTGTCCATGGATCATTATGTTGCAACAATACATAAAACATCTGTGTATCCTATAGATGTAATTGCTACGCCATTTTCAATTCCTATTTGTGTTGTGGTAAAACGCACCCCAGAATGGAAGGATTCTTTATGCATGATATCTGATTTTCTCGATTTGAAGGTTATATGTTGTGCATTTCACATGTGTGGGTTTTTTCCTGTGATATGAGAGTCATGTTCACTTTCTTGTAGATGTCGTTTTATTTTGTTTTGGAGCACGTATTGTGGTAGTTGTTCAAAATAATTTAAAGTTTAGTTTCTTTCCGCTGTTGAAAAAAAAGCTCTATCCTTTTAATTCACGATTTATTGCTGCAGGTGATCAAAGGGTTTCTTGCGTGTTTGATGGGTTCAAATGGATAGACATGACAAAATGTCCTCTTGCAAAAACCTAATAACAATTTGTTAAGATCATACAGGTCATCATACTCGTGTATTCCAGTTCATTTATCAATAGAAAAAACGGGACAGTCTAAAATTGCAGTGATTTATTTCGTGTTATCTTCATTATCTCTTAACAGTTCATACGTTTATATTTTCGTGGGTTATTGGTACGAACAGCGATATTGGGGCTTGGGTGTACATTTTATAAAGGCTAGCAAGTGTTCTAATCTCATACGCTGTAACATGCACTGTAGCTTCAAAACTAAAAGCAGGGGCAAACTTGAACGTCTTATTTTCTCTTGCTTTTCTATTTTTGATCCCCCAAATTTAGGTGGATTTGGCACATTAGAATTAGCCCTCGGTCGTTCGTTCGCTTGCTTATACAATTCTCAGGAATCACGCATTAGATTTCTTGAAATTTTGCAGGACGTTACAACTATATAATGGACAAAAATTAACATTCCCAGATTTTTGATAAAAATTATTTTTGGTGGCTCGATGCTCAAAGGGGTCAAATACAGGACAAAGTGGACGCTTTGAACAAATAACTTTTAATCCATCCGTTAAATTTTTCTGAAGCTTGGCAATAACTTAGAAATAATTGCTGCACATATTCACTGAGTGTTACAGAACTCCGAAAACATCTGGTTGGCGACCCTGAGGACCTTTAGGGCTAAACTTAATTCCAAAATGGTCAAAATTACACTTACTGACAGATAATGTCTTATACAGACATTAACTCTTTCTCAAACGTGGTCCGCATTTTGATTGAGAACGAGGCCTGTGAGATTTTCTAATTTAAAAAAAGTAATATAATACATAATTTCTTCGAAATTTTGATAAAAGTCATTAGACTCGTGTTTAGTGGGTAAACAAAATGCAAATTGGTCGCCCTTTCCCGTTAAAGGTTGCCATCCGGCCTTGGTTGCGTGGTGGCAACGACATACAGAGCACAAAACTTCCCAAAGGATGCCGAGAATATCTTTACAGGTTCAGAATTATCACTGATAAAAGGATTCTCTCTATCAATTGTACTCAAAAGTTAATTAATCTATCCAAAACCGTCAGTAAATCTTTTCTGATACACTCAAATTGCGCATACATGTCCCCAGCTGCATGTACAAAACAGTATTTTAAACCTGTCGTTGGCGCCACGTAACCAAGGCCATTACGAACTAACGAGCGTTTTCTGTTTAGTCACATATAAATAATACTACACTTACGAAAGTATATTTAGGCTCTTTTAGTTTCAAGAGCCGGTTGGCTCTTCTGTACTTTATTTTAGAAGTAACATTTTCAGAGACCTTAGAAATGAGTCATTTCTTTAGACTTAACCACTATGTGGAAGGCCTCCTCACGCTTTCAGTTGTATCTAAACATGTCCGTTTCTGTTGCAAGTCTTTAGTAATTTAAGAAAAATAAGGCGTGAGAAGATACTAATAAGTTTTCTCAACATAGATCTTGAGTATTTGTTGACCTGTGCAAGACAGTGGGGCTCCAGCGAATCGTGAGAAAAATGAGAAATGTGTTTCTATATTACTGCTACCGATTCTGCTTAAATAGCATGTAAGATTGTAACTTTGCTTTCAATTTTATTCTATTTGCTCGCGCTCGCCAGCAGTTTGGAGTTCCATTGGATTTGTTTCAGCAACCGTTAGCTAGCTTTGTTAGAAAGTCGTACAAAGAAGGGCTCGTGATTAATTAAGTACATTGTGGGTTGAAATGAGGCTCCAGCAGGTTTATTTAAATTGTTATTATTCAGTAATGGTGCCGCCTGTTACGGTGATATTGTATGGGAGTAGAGAACTACAAATTCACGTTGTTCCCAGTTTTGAAATCCTTAGTCAGCAGGCGAATATCACGTGCTGTGGCGTGTAACGGGACACGAAATCTAATTTCATGTTCGCTATCATTGGTCATTGATCAACGAGGCAGTGAGGATCATTTGTTACTTCTTCCCTGTATGAGAATAATTATGAAATACGATATGGAGGCTGAAGTGTTTCCAAAGATTGGACTAAATTAACATGGGCCCGGCCACTGGGGGAGCTGTTGGGGATTCAGCCCCTCTACTTCTATGTTACGTAATTTTTTTCTCTGGCAACGGGATCAATGAGACAAGAGAGGAAAGAGGAAAGGGGAGTGTTTTGTCCGAGGGAGTGTTTTGCCCCGGACAACGGCAGCAAGGTTCAACGACGGGCCCGCATTGTAGATGATGATTAGAGAAAACAGGCATAAATACTTCCAACTTCGATCCCAGTTTCTCGAAAACTAATTTACAAAACAGAGCACTTTTTTATTTACACTAGATAATTTATTTTCAGGACAAAGTAAACACTCCGTAAAATTATTACCAGTTTGTCCTCGGTGTAACAATATGCTCTTGATCTTTGAATAACTTATCGCATGACCACTTCACCATGATGCATGGTTACATTTAATACATTCTCCTTATGAAAGGTGTGCAATATGTTCTCTCAAGCTAACAACTGTGTAGCCATCCTTTATTCTTTCGGTGGAATAAAAGTAGGAGACTCTCCAAGAGCTATTTCAGCGTCAAGTACACAAATAGAGATTGTGTTTGTTAAGAAATTCATAGTCATTTAGAATGGTCTCCTAGTAAGAAACCATTTTGGGTTTTTTTCAATTCTCTATTAGTTAAACTGACGTGGTGTAAATTTTGTATCTAACCCTTATCCCCTTTACAGGTTATCTGTGGGAACTAAACTCAAACTTCGGGGAACATAAACTGCGGACGATAAAAATATGTAAAATTGGGCTAAGCTTTCATTACGATTTACTTTTCAAAAATTAACTCAGTCAAAATATGTAGAATTTATCCAGGTTTAATTTGATGCACAGATGTTCAGTAGATTGAAACTGGTTGAATAATAGCGTCCTCGCTAAAGTTTCTAGTTGTCTATTAATGAACTGCTAAAGTTTCATTAGGTTATTGGCCCAGTCACCAGGAATACTGCTAGACGGAGTTTCGCAGGATCACCTTAATGGATCACAATAGTATTTCCAGATCGGCCCAAATTTCAGATTTGCAGTCGTAAATGTTGTTCACGAGTTATTGCTGTCTTTCGAGTCACCTTTTTGGATTACTGTTGATGAAATGGCAGACAAAATAGGAAAAAAGTGGACTATCGATAATCTCAGTGGAGAAAACTGGCTGACGTGGAAGTTTCAGATGAAACACTCTCTTGCGAAGGGGTTGTGAGGATTCGTAGATGGATCAGAACTCTTGTCTTCAAGAGCAAATGACCAAGAACGTCTTGAGTTTAGGAAACCCAGGTACCATTATCTACTATCGTTTTAGCTGTCTCTGATAACTTCATGTGAAGATCCAGTGAAAGCATGGACTGCGTTAAGGACTGAATTTAAACGAGAGTCGTTAACAAACAAAATTTTAATGAAAAAGTAATATTTTCGAAAAGAGATGTTTGAACGCAGCTCGATCGAAGAACACCTTGGAGAAATGAAAGAGCTAACAGGTCCACTTCTTGCAATTGAAGCTTCGATTTCTCAGGAGGGTCAGGTTGTCATAATATTAGGAGGTCTTTCAAAGAATTACAACATGTTGGTTACAGCTTTAGAAGCACAAGGAGACCAACTTTACTTAGCCGACGTTCGCGAAGCTTTGCTGACTCAATGGCTAAATCCAAGAATACAGCATCGCAAGGTTCAGCACTTTATGCAAAGCCCAGGTGAAGAGAGTCAAGGAGAACGGGTAAATGTTTAATTGTGGATGACTATAGATTGTCAAAAGCTAAGGTCAGCGGAAAGTCGATACTGAGGACTTGCTATTCACAACATCTACACAGACAAACAAAGAATCTATAGAAATGTTCATAATAGACAGTTGCGTGTCAAGTCATTTGCTAATTATTCCGAGTTAGATAAGCCTAAAAAGTTGGATTTGGCGACGGTAGAATAGTAGACGCAATAGGCACTGGTCGAGTTAGCTTAAATATGCTGTTTAACTTTGGTGAGCCCCGTACCTTGACTGAAAGTTTTTTCTACCTAATCTTGCGTGTAATCTATTTTCAGTGAGGGCTGCTACTTCCTGGGGTTTTAATGTGCAGTTCAGTATTGGATTAGGTTGCATGGCAAATTACGTGGGACTGGGGCATAGAAAAACAAGTTGTATTACCTTGACTGTTGTCACCCGAGATAGCAACAATTGCATCGACTGAAAGAACAACGTTGATTTATGGCACCGTCGTCTAGGGCATGTAAACGAAAGAACGCTGAATGAAATTGCTAGTAAACGTTTAGTGGAAGGAAACTGCACGAGAAAGGCAAATCCTCTTTCGTTCTGTAAAGATTGCCTTTTAGGGAAGATGCACAGAAAGCCATTCCAGTCCATGGGAGGTGTATAATCGAAGCGTAAGCTTGAGTTCGTGCAGTGATGTTTGCGGCCTTGTGCAAACGGCATCACTTGGTGGTAGTAAATATTTTGTGACGTTTATCGACAACTAGATGCTGTGCTGTATACTATATTAAAAGTAAATCTGACGTGTTTTAGAAGATTAAAGAGTTTGAGGCAAGGTATAGTAACAGCTCAAGGCTGAGGATAGTTACTCTCAGGAGTGATAACGGAGGTGAATACAGATCATAAGAATTTGAAGACTACCGTATTACCTCGCTTTCTAGCGCATGCGCTTATAAGCAAAAATTCCTTTTTTGGTTTCCAAAAAAGCAGAAAAATTTGATTCACTTATAAGCGCATGCGCTTGTTCTCGAGTTTAAGCGCATACGCTTATAAAGGCTTTTACAGAAGATAATACAAGTTAGTAAGTTTCATAAGCCCTATCCACATTGTCTTCAACTTAAAATCTGGGAGAGATCTGGAGGAATTCGTCAGTAGTACAGATATGGTTGATAGTGGAAGGAAAATATTTACGAAAAGATGTTTGTTTATTGCCAAGGAAAAGAGACTGGCTTTGTTTGTGAAGCTGAGCAGCTTTGTGAATGAATCTGTGAATGAGCTCCAGCATATGAATTGATAGCTTTGAATTGTTGAATGGGAAACCTTGTCACCAGCGGTCACTGAAAGTAACTTGCTTCTCAGCTTCAGCCGTGTACTAAGTGTTCTTAAAGATTTCATCTTAATAATAGAGTCGTCAAAATAATATGAGTACAGGACTCTAATCTTTCTTGATTCGATTCCTAGATTGTTTTTTATTACTTCCAAATCTTAGTCGGTATCATATGTCAAGACTTAAATCTAACTCACAAAGAATGTTGCTATGAAGTATTGACATTGAAGGTGCTCTAATGATCTTATGTTATAAATTTGATTTAATTTTCAAAAATTGTTTTCGAAGACTAGAGTCAGGAAGTGGCAGCATATCCCAATTGCCAACAGCCTAGGAAGGTAGCGCTGTGCTGCCACTAATGTTATCTTGCTCGAAGTAGTAGTGACATCACTAGTGGATTCGAAGTAGACCTTAATCTTTGTTTAATAGTTATTTATGAGGACCTGAAAAAATTCTTGCGTCGAGATGCCGTTGCTAAAAATATTCATCTCTAGATAGCGTTAGATATAAGTATTTTCAAGAAAGAATCTTTGTAGTGAAAAGTTTCCACCGATTGATGATACTTCATAAATGACGTAGAACGTCTTAACTACCAAATATATTAAAAAAGGTGATTAACCATTACTACATCCAAACTCACAAATAGGAAATCTAGGGCCTCAAGGTGACTCCAGGGCCTTGAGCATCAATTACGTAGACAATACAGCTTTTCTTCATCTTTTTTAGGCAGCTTAGTGTCAGTGCTATAGAAATCGTCCATAAAGATGTCGCACATGCAAGAAGAAAGTTTTGGATCGTACAGCTACATGTTGTTGTAAAAAATTGTCATTAGAAATTGCCACCAAAGAAAACTGAAAATATAAGGGCAATAATTGAATGTCTGAAATGTGGCCAGATTTCTTTTTGTTGCACAGTTTTTGGCATATTTGTGAAACGAAAGATGCTAGTTCACCATAGCATAAATAACTTAAGGGCTGCTTCTTTACTTATCACATGGCAATAATTACAAAATATGTGGGAAAGTGCTGAACGATTAATAGATATCGAAAATATGCTTAGAAAAAACATGACTAAGTTTTAATATCGTATCGATAATTTGACTGATATAATCTCTAAAGAAGAGATTATATCAGTCAAATTATCGATAGTATATTAAAACTTAGTCATGTTTTTTCTAACCATATTTTCCTGACACTTAAAAATGACAATACAATACTTCATATTAAGACTAACGTATATTGTTTACAATGTTTGCAAATAGTTAACCATAAATAGAGTTTAACCTAAATTGATACTCTTGTAATACCAACGACAATCTTAAGACGTCAGTATTCATACGGTTTGCAATTATATTGATAGTTAGTATCTGCCTCTAACATAGACGTCTTTGCAAATAAACAGCGATGAACATGACTTATTGTCAACACTGAGGATAAATGTGGCCTTTTTATAATTGAGTATTTATACACTCGAAACAGTGATTTCCTTCTAGCACACGCAAGTATGAATGAGTCCCCGAAGCTGTCAGTATTGAAATAGATCCCAATACCGATTCTGATGCAATCTTTTGTAAGCACAATTTCTAAGTCCGGTAGGGGTATTAGGTAACAATGTTGCAACCGCATTACGGTCGATAAAGTGCCTGCCTTTGAGCATCATCTCATAATACCTTTTTAATGTGGACCTGATAAATCAATTAATGAGGCTATTGGTGTAACATATTGCGGTTCACTATTCGCCCTACAGTTTTAGATTGGCAAGGTTCAGCTCTAATCGTCTCTGCTTATTTGATCATTCAAACATTAGAAACCCATTCAAATTCTCACGTCAGACTTCCATGTTTTATGGGACGGGAGATATTTGCTTCCACACTTTAGTAACTTCATAGTACAATTGAAAAAACTGAGATCATTTTGAGTGTCTTCGACAGGTGTACGTCCTCTTACAAAGACTTATTTTGTTTTATAGGTCACATGAACGAACGTTTTCCTTTAGCCTGCTTTACACACTCCCCACAACAAATAGAAAAGTTAAAATTCAATCTATCTCAGCTTGTTTTGTTTCAAGCCATATTCGGTATCTTCCCTTTGTTAACGTTAACCAATAGTGAGCAAGATAGTCTGAGACATAAATACAATTATTTCGATTATTTAAGTGTTTTTATTTGTTTGTATGTTTGTGGTACAGACTAGCAAATCATTATCCTTTGTGTGGCCAACTGATGTACAACTGTCAGAATCTACAATGATCCGAAATCTGTTAATAATACTTTTCATCGTGGCCTGCGTTTGATGCATTTAAAAGACATCAATTTGAAGTTATCACGAGATCAGTATCTCCCATTTTCTAGGGAGTGATGTCATCAGAACCTTGTTTGACGTCACAGCGGTCAAGGCTGGATTGAGGATATATTACGTTTGTAGTTGGAAGCCAAGTTTTAACTTAGTTGAGGGGATAAAGATTTTAAGAATGGCGGCGCGCGGATTTAATTGCGTGCTTCTATTCTTGATGACTAATGTTTACTCGCAAATAACAGTCTTGTTTGTTTAAGGGTTTTATTGAAATTCTTTTCCTGTGTTTTGAGTTTAACCTTTGTGTTCAGAACAATCTTATTTCATAACAGATGAAATATGTTTGACTGGCTAATGTGGAAAGAGGTTGATAGCCCGCCGTCTATTCAATTGAGTCCCTTTTAAGTATTCGGAGATTTGCAAACTAGACGGGTAGTGTGTGACAAACGTAGACTTGAATAGTGACCATCGCATTGTTCAGACCTATTTCAATACTTCTATTCAACTAGCCTGGTTTTGACTCGCTCCTTTATTAAATCGAGACAAAGAAGTAACGAAACGGAGATGAGGAAAATTTGAAGAATTTTACCGGCTAATGTCTATAAATTTGGAATCCAAAAGCTGCCTTCTAAAATTGTGCTAAAAGTCGAGTCTTACCACAGCAGCGGTACTTAGCCTTTCTCTTCTCGCGAACCTCCTCCGGTGTAAAAATATCACTTGCGAACCCCTTAGCGAATCATATCACCATACGATGTGCGCATGTGCGGGTGATATACGTTTGTGATGAATCAATTAGGAAACTTGCCAATGGAAATGGGACATTTATTGCTACTGTGGTTTCTATTTAGGAAATGTAACTTAATTCCAGGAATAATTCCATATAATTTCAATAAAAACAAGTTTCTTGTTGCTACTATTTATTACTGATTTACGCTTCCTGTCCTCGAATTTATTTATCAAAGCAATGTAAGAAATGTATCAATGTGTACACCTTTATTCGTTCAACGGTTAGGTCTTTTACACAATAACATATCAGAAGCACATTCAATGCCATTGATCGTTTCAATTGCGTTCTCCGTCTACTTAGTTCTGTAAAAGAGCCTAGTGTTTTTATTATCAAATCTTTTATTAACAAACCAGTATTCATGTTGGTGAAATACACATGAAAAATGTATTATAGTTGTGTATGCAGTGCCTTAAATGCATAGGAGTAAGAGGACAGACGTCAAAAGTGGGGGGTGGGGTGGGAGCAGTTGAGACTGCTTCATGGCTTGTTTCTCTGCCCGGTAGCCTAAATTGAGGGGCGTTGCCCTTGGACGCCTCAGCTGCCCTTTATTTATTATGTAGCCTGTTTGGTGGTTTTCACAAAGATATCCACTTTGTTCACGTGGCTGTTAAACATAACTTTTGTTTTTCCAAGGTGCATGTTGAGGCCCACTGGCATGCTTCTGTCGTGGATGTCTTGTAGCAAATATGTTTAGCTTGCCATTCATTTTCGTTAAAGGACCACCCTCACATACCTGGTAAGCAGCTACCGATAAGTGGCTACAGCAGCACAGCTCTGCAACAGAAAACCAAAGATGAGTAATGAAATCTACTAAATTTAATTATTTCATCTCTATATTCTCTTACTCATACAACCATGTTTAAAATAGTGTGAACATTTCCGGTTTGTTAATGCATTTAAGTATCCATTTATGTAACTTGTAATTTTATTGCTTTTCTTAAATGTTTTAATAAGGAAGGTTATTATGAAGTTCAACTGATCCTTTTTAGCAGTAGGAATTTAAAGTTATGTCTTACATAGCTTCATAAAGGGGGTTAAAGACGTGGGTGTGGCATTTGCTTCTCACAGCGCAGCCATACTTCTTAACTCTTTGGGAAGGCACCCCTGGTAACGAGGGAATGCTTCCTCGATGTCCCGAAAAAATCAAGACAGTGAAAGATATAAGTCTCTCTATCTTTCTCTACCTTAAACGAAAAGTTAAGAAAAGAAGTTGCCTCAGTATCAGGAATATACCCAGGAAAATGAAAGCATAAGTTGTTTTCCTTTATAAGTCATGAAACGTGAGGAACGAAATATTACATCACATTCATATGTAATTATGTAGCAGGGAACTTTCGTCATTTTGAAAGTCACCTTTCTCGACCAAAATAGATTGAGGACATTGAAAGCTGAAGGTCACCAGGTTTTAGGAAGCGGTTTTGAACTCAGATTACTGGTGTACAATAAGATTTTGATTCTTCGGAGGAAGACAACCTTAGCTCAAGTGGTCCATCCTGCCGCTAATCTGCTTTTGCAAAGTCATACAGCACTGGAACTTTTCTCTTTTCAGCTTAAGATGTATTCATTAGCAAAAGCCGTCACTTTTTCATAAAATATTTTTCCTATAAGCTGCAGGAAAAATATATAAATAGCAGAAAGATAAATTACGTTCCAAAGAAAGTATTTATAGTTCAATGTAATACAAGATCTTGTCTTTGCATATACATTTCAAACTTGCGTAAGTGGGAGACAAAAATTTTATTTTTAGGCTCATCAAAGATTGATGTTATATAAATTTGCCCTGCATTTTTGATTAAATAAGTAATTGCTTAGTATTCGTAATGACATATAAAGAAATGAAAGCTTTCGTACTTGTTCGATGGTTAGCCTTACCTCTCACAGACAATTAAGGAACGGCAAAAATAGGGTCATGTGACCTCCAAAGCAATTAACTCCCAGTGCGGCAAAGGCTTTTAATGATGTGTTAATTTTACAAATTACTTTCGTCAGAAAGTTCTTAATAAAAATTGTCTCATTTCAGACAGGGCAGGGCATAGTCTGGAAGAGTTTTGGTTAAAACTAAAAAACCTTCTGGGTGTTTTTCACTCGTGAGAGGGAACCATTCTCTTGAATCTTGCATCCTTACTCTTTTTGTTGTTATGTTTGCTCCAGATGACTCCAATTTTCTGTATTAGCTCATCTCTTCTTCTCAACCTAGGTCTTTCAATAGATATTCTTCGCTATCTAGGATACCATTCAGTGAGACGGTTATTTTACCAGTTTTAAGTCTGACGGGCTGTTTGGCTTTTTTCTAAGATTTGGAGACGCCATTTTATGTTGTAAAAGCACCAAACTCATTTACTCATATTTCCTAACTCTTTGTAAATGTTTATGGTAATATTTTCTCTTAACCTGGGACCATAACCTGTTGAAGAGTTGGAAACGCAAGGATGAGACATCTTTATCGAAACATTAGCCATTATGGAATATGTATATGTCTGGCACTGATGAAGGCTCAAAGCCGAAACACAATAAATATTAATTTTTTAAAAAGATAATCCTTATTGGTCACTTTCAAACTATTTAACATTAATAGAAACGATTTACTTTCGGTTGCTATTTCACCTATCGCACTCAAATTTAAATTTATAAATTTACAATCATATCTCTGATTAAGGGTATTGCATAAGTCGCCATATAATATAATAATAACGATATACAGGAGCTTTCCAAATTACATTGGCTCTTCATCTCCCTTAAAGGATAACTGTAGATGGAAAAAAAAAGAAAAGAAAAAAAGTGACAAGCCTAGGCGACCAAACTATAATTACAGAAACAACTAATTTCTACATGGCAGTGGTCCGCAATCTTGGCTTCGCAAAGTATGTCAAGGGATGTGGAACCTATTAAGGCTTAGATTGAGTTAAATGAGAACTCAAGCTGCTAGGCCGTACTGCAAAAAAGGATCAGCAGAAGACGTCATAATAAATAGGAGGTTGAATCCATAGTGCATACATGTGAGACACTGATACGCATACGCATGCGCATGCGCATAGTTACATGTGCGACGAACTGTTCGGATAAGCCGAAAATTCGAACAATCGAGGACAGAATTTTGAGCCACCAAGATGGCGTATTTTACGTTAAAATTGATAAAAAATATGCTGCCGTTATGTCAAATGGCCAAAATAGAGACATTGAAAAATAAAGTAGACGTGCACCGCTTAATGAACACAGGTCTTACATGAACAGATAACAACACTCAACATGAAAGCGATGTGAGGTTTCAGAAATATCCCAGTATCTGTTCTCATTGATTAATTAACATACTGATTGATAGATGATTTGAATTTGGGATAGATACATTTCCCTTTAATGAGTCATCACCCTCTGCTGACTGGGGGTGAGGTTTCAGAGATATCTCAGTATCTCTTCTCTTAGTGACACATTCTTTCCATGATAGTGTCGACAATAGTATCGTTGCATGGGCTCAAAACCTAGAGTAATTTTTATTACAGATCTTGCTCTTCGTGCAAAGATGTAATGACCTCCTGTCCAGTTTTTGTCGAGGCCAGCCCTAGCAACTGTATAGCAACCCTACTGTGTATACAGGTAGATTATCATTATACTGTAGCTTAAAGCAATTAAATTATTAATTTGTATTCGCAAAGGTTCTTGTTACTTTATGGTGTATAGTTTAATATGTATATACAATGCAACAGGGGCGTAAGTCCAAAGTTGAAGATAGCATAAAGTCTCCCCTTTCGACTCCCGGGGCTAGGTGGAGGTACAAGAAAAAATTGAACACTCCAACCACTCTCAAGTTTCAAATACATTGTCGAAGTCGACAATAGTATCGTTGCATGGGCTCAAAATTTTGAGTAATTTTTATTACAGATCTTGCTCTTCGTGCAAGGATGTAATGACCTCCTGTCCAGTTTTTGTCCAGGCCAGCCCTAGCAACTGTATAGCAACCCTACTGTGTATACAGGTAGATTATCATTATACTGTAGCTTAAAGCAAT
>JAAAKM020073195.1:9149649-9178204 GCA_010016025.2 Alatinidae sp. Z8VKAUB7J3 | reverse complement strand
TAAATTATTAATTTGTATTCGCAAAGGTTCTTGTTACTTTATGGTGTATGGTTTATTATGTACAACGCAGCTGGGGCGTAAGTCCGAAGTTGAAGATAGTATAACGTCGTCTGAAGAAATTAGGTGAATTTACAACTTGCATTTTCGGAGATAAATAAACTGACGTGAACCTCGACGTATGTAAGTTTGTAGTATGTTGTATTTTTCTTTGAATTTATATGTTGAGTCCCCTATTCGTAGATGTTACAAATTGCTTAAATAGATCAGCGAGAAAATAGGTTTTCTGATCAGAAGCAAAACAGGAGGGCTCGAAGAACAGAGCCTACAATCACGCATTTTTTGGAGTATATATCTTGTAAGAGAACACGGGGCATTCGCTTTGGCAATGCGAGAATCAGCGGCACTCGCGTCGACCACTCATAGTTATTGGCCTTTGCCCAAAGACCTTGTTCTCCGAGATGAAAACCGTGATCCCCCCAAACGCAGATCACCGTACGATCCGCCAACCCCACATCGTCAAGGCGCTTCAGGACCCGTCCAATCATGGCATCGACGTAGCTCACACAGGCGTAATAGCCGTGCCGCAACTCCCTCATTTTCTCTACGGAAACGCGTCCATCCCGCGGGATATCTGTATAACCTTCCAACTCGCGCCAGCTCCGCGTCGCCCATTCCGGTGCGCCAATTGGATGTTGGTCGGCTATGGGCAAGGGAATGGCGTCGCGCTCATAACGGTCCCAGTATTTCTGCGGGGCACAGAACGGCAGATGAGGTTTCCGAAAGCCAACACCGAGAAAGAACGATTCTCCGGAAGCAGCCAATTCCGTGAGCGTGGCTTCGGCAATATCAGCAACCCGACCATCCGTGTAGTAGTTGTCTGGGACATCCGCCCGTTCGGATGCGGCCCGCTTCAGACCCGAGCCAGCCAGATTTACCGGCAACGCATAGCGAAGCGTCGGCTCACGGACATAGTCATAAACCGGGGGAACCGTCCATGACGGCGGATCTTTGGAGGGCTTGCCCGCACCATGGTAGATCTTTCCAATCGATTGCGTTCGATACCCGCGCTGCTTAAAGAATTGAGGCAAGCTGACACAATCCGATACCGCCTCTCGAAAATGGGTACCCAAATCCCAGACCTGAATGGTATCTGGGCGTCGGCCCGACAGCAGAGACAATCGAGACGGGCCACATACGGCCTGCTGACAGTGGGCATTATTAAACTGCAAGCCCCGGCGGGCCAAGCGATCCAGGTTGGGTGTCTGAGCAAGGCGATCACCATAACAGCCCAAGGTCGGCCTTAAGTCGTCCACAGCGATGAACAGCACATTCAGCGGTTGGGACTGTGCCGACAAAGCCACCAAACCCAGTAGAAGGCCGAGCGCCCCGAACTCATGAAACCATCGGCCCCTACTCATGAGTAAAAAAGTATTCGGGGTAATGCCAATTCAAACGCGCTTTCACGGGAGCCCCCTCAACAAAACATCGGTCCACTTCCGCTTTAAGCCGAGTCAGATTCTCGACTCGTAGCAGCGGATCCTTGGTTGCCATTCGCCACGCCGACAGTCTGGCCTGCAGCATTTCCAATTGTTCCCGGTATCGCGGGTTGTCCGCCAGATTCACGAACTCATGGGGATCCGCCATCAGATCATACAATTCATACTCCGGGGGGCGACGCATCCGATCGTAGGCGGCCCGAATCACCGGTGTTGATTGCTCAAGAACGGAATCCAAATCCGTAAAAAACCGGGCATGCGTAAATGCAACCCCTGGATTGGGCTGCCCAGACAAAAGGTTCCGAATGAGCTTAAAACGGGATCCGCGCACGGCCCGTTGCGGGTAAAAATTGTGGGCCGAGTGAAGATGATACTCCGTAAACAAGAACCGCGGCGCCATCACCTCACCGCGCATCACCGGAACCAAACTCTGTCCCGGCAGGTCAGCCAACGCGGATGCGCCTGCGACCTGCATGAGGGTTGGCATGAGATCCAGTGTGGACACCAAATCCGAGACCACTCTCCCCTTCATTTCAGGATCCTGCCGTTGCCACCACCGCACGATCAAGGGCACCCGAGTCCCCCCTTCATAGCAGGTCCGCTTGCCACGCAACATGTCCGCACCATGATCCCCCAAATACACGACGAGCGTGTTATCCGCCTTCCCGCTGGCTTCTAATACGTTCAACAGGTCGCCCACGAGCTGATCCAGCCGCTCCATGCAATTGTAGTAGTTGGCGGTTTGCTCCCGTAACTCCGGCGCATCCAAGCCGAAATAAGCCAGCGGTTCTACTTCCTCCCCCGTCAATGGTGCCGCGTGAAGAAGAACCTGATCGATCCAGGCCAGGTTAAACTGATCTTTCGAGAGTTTCCCTTGGATGGCGTCGCGTTGCGAGCTGGCATGATCGCCCGCTGCCTGCCACGGGAAACGTATTTCCCATTCATCGACATTCTTTTTGCCCAACAGCCGCAATGGACTCGCGCGGGCGACCCGGTTGCCGCCTTGCGCCAATTTGGTCGGCTATCCGGCCTTACCGAGGAACAGATGGACGCTTGTTTGGCCGATGAGGCGTTGGCCAATCAGATCATTCAAATGCGCACGGATGCCGAAGCGACGTACAAAGTTGGCGCGACCCCGTCCTTTGTTATCGACGACACCTTGCGCGAAGGCGGTTTGTCGTATGATGCTTTGGCTCGATTCGTTGAGGACGCAGCCAACGCATAGTTATGCGATTGTCTGAGGCCTGACGCCCAGAAGGCGGCGAATCGCTGGAATAGCGGGCAACAGGTCTAACGGGTGCATTTCACCAAACTTCGCCTTGCCGGGTTCAAATCTTTCGTGGACCCGACCGAATTACCGATCGAGCCCGGCGTGACCGGGATCGTCGGACCGAACGGCTGCGGCAAATCGAACCTGGTTGAAGCGTTACGCTGGGTGATGGGCGAAAATTCCGCCCGGCGCATCCGTGGCTCGGAAATGGACGACGTGATATTCGCCGGTGGCGGCGGCCGGCCGGCCCGTAATCTGGCGGAAGTCGTCTTGGCCGTGGACAATTCGGCGCGCACGGCGCCGCCGACCTTCAACGTTAACGACGAGTTGGAAATAAGTCGCCATATCGAGCGCGGCGCCGGTTCGACATATCGGGTCAACGGCAAGGCCGCTCGGGCACGCGACATCCAAATCCTGTTTCAGGACCATCAGACCGGCTCGACGTCGCCGGCGATGGTCGGCCAAGGCCAGATCGGCGCCATCGTAACCGCCAAGCCGGCAGACCGTCGGCGACTGCTGGAAGAAGCGGCGGGGGTCAGCGGTCTGCATGGAAGGCGTCATGAGGCCGAGCTTCGCCTGAACGCGGCCGAAACGAACCTCCGGCGGCTCACAGACATCATGACAACCCTGATCGACCAGCTGGCGAACCTCAAAAAACAAGCACGTCAGGCCGCTCGCTATCGCAGCTTGTCCGATCGTATCCGCAAGGGCGAGGCGCTGCTGTATACCGTCCGTTGGCACACGGCGAGTGCGACACTTAGCGAGGCCGAAGGGGCCCGAGATGCCGCGGAACGGGATGTCGCGGAACGGCTGGCCACGGCAGCATCTGCGAGAAACGCCGCCGAAGCCGCCGACCAAGCCCTCCCACCCCTGCGGCAGGCCGAGGCGGAAGCCGCCGCCCGCCTTCAACGCCTGACCATCGCACGCGAGCAGTTAGACGCCGAGGAAGAACGACTGGCCACGGCACGGCAACAGAGCGAAGACCGGCTGTCGCAACTAAAGGCCGATGAGGGGCGCGAACGGGAACTGGCTAGCGAAGCCGAACGGGCGGTTGCGCGGTTAGCAGGCGAGGCCGACCAGGCCCGCCAGGACGCCGGTGGCGAGGAGGAGGCACAAGACAAAGCCCGCGCTGAAGTCACCCAGGCCCGCTCCATCCTCGAGAAGGCTGAGCATGAACTGGACGAGCTGGTCAGCGAGCTAGCTGCCGGCAAAGCCCAGCGCCAGAGCCTGGAAAGCCGGCGCGAAAATTTGGAGCGTCGCAGTCGAGATTCGGCTCAGCGAATCGCCGGAATTGAAACCAAGAAAACCGACCTTGGGGCAGCCCTGTCTGGCAATATGCCGCTCGCAGACGCTGAGAGGGCGCTGAAATCGGCCCAGGAAACCCTTGCCAAGGCCCGAGAATCGGCCGAATCGGCCCAAGAATCGGTGGAAAGTCACGAAACGGCACGCGAAGCGGCGAGAACGGCTAAGCAAATCGCCACCGATCAACGCGCGGACATCATCCAGCAGACGGGCGGGCCACTCGAAATCAGCGTCGATGGCATTCTCCTGACCGCCGAAACCGACAACACTCTCACCGACTCCGGTTTGCTCAGCGGGACCCAGAGGGCGACCGGCGAGGCATTTCTCTATCTTGAACAGGGCGCAACCCTGGAGATCGATCTGTTCGGCCGCTGCGGGACCGTGAATACGTTCGGCTTCGTGCGCAAGGACGTCAACACGGCAACCGCCGAATGGAGCGTCGATGGCGTCGCCTATGGTGACACCCAGGAATTCCGCGATGCGGTTCTCGCCAACCTCGACGGCGGTTTCGAATACTCCAACGGCGGCGATTTCAGAGATACCGTCGAGTGGACCGTCGAGGGCGAAACAGGTTTCTACGCGCCGGTCCTCGTCACGACCTATGGCGAAGTCCTGGTCGTCGGCGATGCCAATCCCGGCGGCCATGAGCAGATCCGCATGTATGGCCAGAACACGTTCGGGTTCGAGGATCTCACCAGCGAGCGCGGTTCGGATTTCGACTATAACGACATGGTGATGCGCGTGACGCCGTTGCCGGACACAGATCTGCTCATGTAGGTGCCGCACCCACTGCCTTGGCAAGAACGGCCCCGGCGTCTTCGCCTTGGCCTGTCCAGGCGATGAAAAGCTCCGGCCGGACCACAACGCGATCACAGCCATAGGCCGCCCGCAGATCCTCTGACGGAGCTGATAGGACGGACAGCGGAACGCCAAGATGATCCGCTGCGGCTTTGAAGGCAGCCGCACCTTCGGCCGAACCGGTGAAGTCCAAGAGCGCGTAACCGCTGCCCAGAGCCTCCCACAGATCGCGACCGTCCGGAAGCGGCTGGGGCGCCAGATGGTAGCCGGCCTTTGCTTCGATAGCATGCGTGCCGCACGCATTCGACACAGCACCCTGCTCTCCGAAGACGATCGGCGATCCGGCGTAGTTTGGCAGGAACTGGGTCACATCGGCGTTGCCGCTACCGGCACGGCGGTTCCATTCGGCTTCGAAGGCGGCACGGTCGCGTTCCGGCGAATGGGTGCGGGAAAAGGCGCGGTCGTCGCGGATCATCCGATCGATGAAATCCGCCGCGGTGGAGGCGAAGACCGGGTGGCGCTCCGCCCCATAGGAATCGAGCAGGCCGGCGCCTCCCCAGCCCTTGAGGTGGGCCGCCAGCTTCCAGCCGAGATTGCGCGCGTCCTCCAGACCGGTGTTGACGCCATAGCCGCCGTAGGGCGGGTGGCTGTGACCGGCATCTCCGGCGATGAACAGTCGACCCGCTCGGTAGGTCTTGGCATGGGCAATGCGCAGGTCCCAGAATCCAATGTGCTCGAACTCGAGCGCGAAGGGCTCTCCGACGACCCTATGTAGGTAGGCATGAAAGTCGAAGTTTTCGGCCGTCGTGCCGGCAGGAACGGGAGCGTGAAAAAACCAGCCGCCTTCGAGATCGACCCGTCCGAGAAATTGCCAATAGCCGTCATGATCCGGGTCGAGCACATTGTAGATGGTCTTGCCGGGATAGCGCTCCAGCAGGTCATGCAGTTGCGACGACCGGAAGACGAGCAGAGCCATGCGGCGCTCGTGATTGTCGGTCGCCAGCTCGATGCCCGCTTCGCGGCGCAGCGTCGACCGCGCTCCGTCGCAGCCGACGGCATAGGCGGCGCGCAGGGTGTTAGCAGCGTCATCGCCCGCGCGGCTGTATTCGACGCTGACGCCGTTTTCGTCTTGCCGCACGCCGGTCACTGTGGCACCGGTTTCGAATTCAATCTGCGGCAACTCCGCGGCCCGGGCACGCATGACACGTTCGAGATCGTATTGCGGCAGTCGTTCATTGTCGGCGAAATAGAAGGGCCGCACGACCGACCGCTTGAACCAGTCGCAGGTGTAGTCGCCCAACAGGGTGCGATAGGCGACGATGCCGGCATTGCCGAATTCCGTGAGGCGCTGTTCGGCAAGGCCGTTATGCGGCGCCTGGAGCGCGCAGGCTACCGCTGCGAACATGTCGTCACGCTGGCGGCAGCCCGCGCGGCAGTAAAAGACGGGGCGTTCGATCTCGTGTTGCTGGACATGCGCCTGCCGGACGGCACCGGCCTCGATCTGGTGCAGCACATCCAGCAGCGCCACCCGCAGGTACCGGTGGCGATGATCACCGCACCGGCGGTTGCCTGATCACCGGCTGCGTCTATGCCTGTTACCGCACCGCTGTCGTTGACCAACAATTTGTCCACGCGGGTATTAAGGACAATGTCGACCGGCGGGTTTTTCAACGACGCGCGATGGCCATCTAATATCTGCACAACTGCCTCACCGCCACCATCGGGCTGATGGCCGCGAGGGATACTGCCGACCCCGGATTGGTACAACCCCGCCTGTGGGAACTCAACTCCCAGTTGGCGTAGCCAGTCGAAGGTGGGGGCGGACAATTCGCAATAGCGTTTCACCACCGCCGGTTCCACCAGCCATTGATTCAAGGTCATGTAGTGTTCGAACATTTGTTCGGCGTTGTCCTCAACGCCTGCGGCAGCTTGCAGCTGGGTACCCGCCGCATAAAAGTGCCCACCGCTGAGGCGGGAAGAACCGCCCACCTGGGTGTCTGCCTCAACAATCAACACCGCAGCACCACTGTTTGCGGCAGCAACAGCCGCGCTTAAACCAGCGGCGCCTGAACCGATAACAATTACGTCGTAGTCTGTGCTCATCTGCTCTCCAACAGTTCTCCGTCGAAATACAGCCAGTGTCCTTCGTGCAGCACAAAGCGGCTGCGTTCATGCAAGCGGTGGCCACGACCCGCAATCTTAAAGCGGGCGACAAATTCTACCTCCCCGCACTTGTCGGTTGCCGGTGGCGCGGCCTTTATCGACAGCCCCAGCCAGCGCTGGGCGGGGTCGAGCCGAATTTCTGACGGCCGTGTATCGGGATGCCACGACTGCATCAGAAACTCTGTATCAGCGGTGACATAGGCACTGTAGCGGGCGCGCATGAGCGCCTCCGGGGTGGCTGCCTTCTGCCCGGCTGCCTTCTGCCGGGTAGAGTCAGGCCCTGCGGAAAGGTGCTGACGTGCGGAAGCACTGGCATTCAGCACAGGCGCGCAACATTGTTCGCGGTTGGGCTGTCCGCACCAGCATGGTTGTGTAGTCATAACACTTTGAACCGTGGAATGATCACACTATGCTGGAACGCTGGCAACCGGAGGACAACATGAGTGTTTCTGTAAACGGCAATGCTCATATTCAATTGACGGTGAATGATGCGGAGCGGTGTATTCCATTCTGGGAGGCGTTGTGCCACTTCCTTGAGATGAAAACGCTGATACGCAACGACCACACGGTTTATTGTATTGGCAGCCGCACCGGTATTCTGGTGCGTGGCGCACCCGAAAATAAGCGCGACCGGCCATTCGACCAGGACCGGCCCGGGTTGCACCATTTCTGTTTTCGCGCCCGTTCAGCAGCGGACGTTGATGCAATTTATAATTTTGTGCACCAGGAGTTGCAGGCAAAGATTATCCATGCCCCTGAGCCCGGAGAGCAGTTTGCGCCGGGCTATTATTCGCTGCTGTTCGAAGACCCGGACGGTCTGCGTGTGGAATTCAACTTCGTACCCGGCCAGGGACACTTTGGTGAGCGCGGTCGGCTCGGGCCGGACGGTCGCGGTCCCGCCGACCGTTACGGCGATGATGGGCTGACGGACAGCAGCTAATGTAAAAGCTGTTCCAGGCGGCCGCTGCGCAGCAGGGCAAATACGTCCATGCTCAGGGCCACTGCGCAGTGCAGAGCCACACCCGGCCAGATTGATCTGATCTTCGATGCCAGGTAACCCAGTAACAGCCCGGCAACAATTGAACCCCGTGCTTCCGGGAACGGTTTGTAAGTATGGATGAGTGCCTGCCAGCCCGAGGGGTCAAACCCGACAGAAATGGATTGCAGAACCCGATCATCCTGATCAAGGGGGGAGTGGGATTGTCGCCAGGCGAGTTGGTGGTTCAGTCCGCCGTGGGGAATGGCCACGGCTTTGGGCGTGCCCGTCGAACCCGAAGTGTAGATCAGGTAAGCAGGATCTTGGGTCATGATTTCGGGTGTGGCTGGTATTGAATCGTCGTGCGGTTCCGCTGCGGCATACTGGTCAAGGTTCAATGACTCAATGTTGGCGCCGTGTCTGGCTGTCACATTGTTTTTTAGCAAAAGATCTACGCCGGAATCTTCCAAGATGAGACGAAGCCTATCGTCTGGCCATTGTGGATCGAGAGGTAAAAAGGCCGCACCTGCATTCATTACGGCGCAAAGGCTAATTACCCAATCCTTGGAGCGCGGCAAACAGATGGCAACGATTGATCCGCGTTTGATACCAACTTTCCGCAAAAGCGCACTGAGCTTTTGGATATCTGTTGCCAATTGCCCGTAGCTGACCATGGTTGTCCCATCGAACAAGGCCATGTTGTCAGGCGTGAGCCGTGCGTGTTCCGCGATCGTCTGTGGGATTGAGAGACGTGAGGGCAGGCTCTTTTGTAATGAAGGCTGCCAAGACTCGAGCAATTGTTTGCGTTCCCGGTCACAAAGCAGGGAAAATTCTGAAAGTTTTTTGTTGGGTTCGTTGATGATCTCTGACAAAAGAACCCCAAAATGCCTTCCCATTCGCACAATGGTGTCGGTATCGAAGAGATCTGTATTGAATTCAAAAAAGGCATTAATGCCCTCCGGATGTTCCAGGAGGACCAGGGTCAAATCGTATTTGGCGGAAATACCTTCTTTTGGTTGGTTTGCCAAATCCAAACCAGGTGCCTGGTACGTTTCGGCAGCGACTTGTTCCACGACCAACATGACTTGGAAGATGGGACTGTGGCTCAGGTTACGATCAGGCTGAACCAGTTCCACAACCTTGCCGAATGGAAAGGCTTGGTGGGCCAATACGTCCAGGGTGGTGTTGCGAACTTCTTTGAGAAAGTTCATGAACCCGAGATGGGTGGGGACGACATGGCGGATGGCCAGAGAATTGACAAAAAAGCCGATGATCGGTTCCCATTCCTTACGATCTCTGCCGGCCACGGGTGTGCCGATCACGACATCGCGTTGTCCGGAATATTTGGAAAGCAACACCACAAAGACAGCTTGTAGGGTATTAAAAAGCGTCGTATTCCCTGCTTTGGCTAGTTCTCGCAGCTGCTTTGCAAGGCTTGCCTCGATTTGGAAATAAGCGTTCTCGCCTCGGTACGTTTGTTCACTTGGACGAGGTCGATCAAGTGGTAAATCCAGCAGTGGCGGGGCATCCGCCAAGGTTTCTTTCCAAAACTTTTGTTGATCCTCGTTATCAAGTTCCCTGCGTTGTTGCCAGGCGGCGAAGTCCCCGTATTGATACTTTAAACTGGGTAAGGCAACCGGTTCCGCAAAGAGGTTCGCTTCGTAAAACGCAAACAGTTCTTTGACGAAGATGCCGGAGGACCAGCCATCGGAAATGATGTGGTGTAAATTGAGAATAAACCGGAAATCTGCATTGGCAATTTTGATGAGCTCGAAGCGAATCAGAGGTCCTTCGGCTAGGACAAAAGCTTTTTGGGAAGTTTCATCCACCAGGGATTGGCTGGTTGCCAGAGCGCTCTGAAAGGGTAAGCCGCTTAAGTCAATAACTGGCAGCCTTACATTTTGTGGTTTTTGAGGTATTTGGATTGGACCTTGATCGCTATTCATGAACTGGGTGCGGAGTACTTCATGCCGTGCAATCACGCCGTTGATACTTTGATCCAAAGCGAAAATCGAAAGCGGGCCCCTCACCATCAGTGGCGATACGATGTTGTAATGGGCATTCGGACCGGCAAATTGCTCCAGGAACCAAAGCCGATTGAAGCTGTTGCAGAGTGAACAGGAATTACGGATCGCATCCACAGGGAAAGATCCCAACACCGGCCGTATGGTGACGGAGGAGTATCACGTGGAAGGCCCGTCGGCGATCGTGCTGACGACGACGAGCGTGGACATCGACGAAGAACTCATGAACCGCTGTTTGGTGTTGAGCGTGGATGAGAGCCAAGAGCAAACCCAGCGCATCCAAACAGCACAACGACAGGCTGAAACCCCGCAAGGCATTATTGCGTCGGAGGAACGGAAACACACGCTGAAGCTGTTGCAGAACATGCAGCGCCTGCTCAAGCCAATGAAGGTAGCCAACGCCTTGGCTCCGGAGCTGACGTTCACAGCACAACGTACCCGTTCACGGCGGGACAACATGAAGTACTTGGGGCTGATCAAATCGATCGCCTTACTGCATCAATACCAGCGCAAGACGTTGAGCATGAAGACTGCTCACGGTGAAACCGTAGAGATGCTTCCGATCACCATTGATGACGTTGCCGTAGCCAATCAGATCGCACCGGAGATTTTAGGGCGTTCGTTGGACGAGCTGGCGCCGCAGACCAGACGGATGCTTGAAGCGATCAAAGGCATGGTCCGCGAGCGTATGAAAGCCAAGACGTTGGAACAGCGGCATTGCCTGTTCACCCGACGTGACGCACGGGAGCAAATCGGTTGGAGCGAGACTCAAACGCGTACGCACTTAGGCCGGTTGGAAGAGTTGGAATACCTGCAACGGCGCCATGGTCGTCAGGGAGTGGGGTGTGTTTATGAGTTGCTCGTGGATGCGAACGAACAGGAGCAAGTAGCGCACATTGGCTTGGTAGATCCGGAGAAACTGCGGGAGAAGATAGCGGTATGACATCCCTTCGCGGAGTTGAACGGGCAGTTCGCGCTACTTCGCGCATGCTGATGTGCGAAGCTAAGTGCTTGTTAATGAGATCCTTGTGCGTGCTTCGCGGCTTCGCGCGATGTACGTATCTGGACGGGGAAGGCGGCACGGTAACGTAACGTAGGGAACTCATGCCCGGCAAACGCGGTTATCAAGCAACGATCCGGATGCGCCGCCGCTCAGCGAACAAGCGAGGCGGCCGCCCGGTTCGCGAAGATATCTTCTACCGCTGCGAGGGCACGACGTTAGCTGACTACCGCGACGGTTACCTCAATCACTTGCGCATGCGTCACTACTCGCCAACAACGATCGAAGGCCGAGAGGACGCCATGAAGGTCTTCCTGTTGTGGGCACAGGAACGAGACCTCATTAAGCCCGATCAGATCACCAAACCGATCCTCGAGAGCTTTCAACGGCATCTGTGGCGTTATCGAAAGAAGAACGGCAAACCCTTGGGCGTCTCCACTCAACGCGGCCGCCTCGGAACAATCAAAGACTACTTCAGCTGGCTCTGTCGTCAGGACGTTCTGCAAGCGAATCCGGCGAGTGAACTCGAACTGCCTCGCATCGAGCACCGGCTTCCGGAGCAAGCGTTGAGCGAGCAACAGATCGAACGCATCATGAGCGTGCCGGACATCGGGGATCCGTTAGGCATGCGAGACCGCGCGATGTTCGAGTTGCTTTACTCAACGGGAATGCGCCGATCGGAGATGGTGCGCTTGTTGGTTCAGGACTTGAATCAAGAACGGCAAACCTTGCAGATCAAGCAAGGCAAAGGCCGCAAGGATCGAGTCGTGCCAGTGGGCGTTCGTGCGATGCGGTGGCTGGTTAAATACCTCGAAGACATCCGGCCGTTGCTGAGCGTCGATGAGAACGAGCGAGCGTTGTTCCTCACCAGCTACGGCGAAGCGTTCAACGCAGATGTTCTGTCCCGCATGGTCACCAAAGCCATCAAGGAAGCTGGCATAGACCGAGCCGGCTCCTGTCACCTGCTCCGCCACACTTGCGCCACTCACATGCTGGAGGGTGGGGCAGACATCCGCTACTCGCGATGGCCCTGATGTATATCTGGCCCGACATCGTCTACATGCTGCCAAGGATGATCTATGGTTCTTGATCCCGCTTCTCTGGGTGCGGTCGCGCTGCGCGACCTGATCGCCGACGCCCGGGGCCTAGGCCGCGATCACCCCGAGGCGGAACGCCTGAGCCGCAGCGTTCTGGCCTTTCTCGACGGTCTGTGGATCGACTGGCTCCTGGATCCCGATCAAAGCCAAGTCGAGGCATCGATCGATCTCTGCCTCCAGGCAATCGGAGCCTCTGAGGGTTAGCGAGGCGCGCGAAGCTTGCTTACAACAAGGCTCACTGATCGTGAACCTTGGGATGCGCTCAAGTGCCGCGCAGGCTGCGCTCCCACTTGGTCGCTAGTCCCTGATTGCACGAGACCTATCGGTCTCACGCAACCTTCGTCCACCAAATGGCGATGAGCCCTGCTCACCGTCATTTGGTATCACTCCGGCGGCAGGATCTCCTGCAGGCAGACCTGGTCGATCAGGTGCCCGCGCTTCAGGTCCTGCAGATGCAGACGCTTCTGATCGTTGCTCAGGTTCGCCCCGATGCCCTGGGTCATGGCGAGCACCAGGGAGCGGTCGGCCATGTCCAGCCAGAAGGCGCGACGCACCAGCTTGCCTTCGGCGTTTCGGGCAAAGGGGTTCTCGGGATCGCTGCCGAGGTCGGGCGAGTAGAAGTTTGCCATGGAGTCGTCCTGTCGTGAGTGCCGCGGCCGGATCCTAGGCCATGGGCCGGATGGCGTCCATGCGAGGGATCACAGGGCGCAGGGTAATCGCATTTGCGAGGGCAATTTGGGCGTGGGGATCAAGTTCGATGTACAGGGGAAGGGTAAACCCTCTCCCCGCAAGCGGGGCGAGGGAGCACACCGCACCTGTGGCCACTGACCTCCCGCCAAATGCAATTGCCCTGTCACAGGGTGTCGGCTTCCGGGGCCAGCACAAGCTTCATCTGGATCACGCCTTCGCCGCTGTGCCGGTCCCGGCGATCGTCGTCGACGAAGCCCAAGGAGCGGTAGAGAGGCACGGCCTCATGATGGCGAAAGCCCGCGTCCAGCACCATGTTGCGATAACCCATCGCCCTGGCACGGCCGATCAGCTCCTGGCAGAGGGCGCGGGCCAGACCTCGGCCGCGCGCCTCCGGCGCCACGAACATGCGGTTCATCTCGCAGTCGGTCTCGGTGCGGCGTTTCAGCATGACGATGCCGGCGGGCACCCCGTCCAGACCCGCGAGCAGGCACTCACCGTCCGGCGGGCCGAAAACCCGCAGCAGCTGCTCCATTTGCTCCTCGAAGTTCTCGGCCTCCAGATAGCGCTCGATCTGCTCCCAATAGTCCGGGTAGCGCTCGCCGAGCCAGCGCACGAAACCGCGGGCGAGACGCCTGACCTGGTCCGCGTCGTCCTCACTCCGGACCTGCGTGATGGCGATGTTACTCGCGGACATAGCCGGCCTTCTTGTCCACCACGTTCCGCAGGCGCTCGCCGGCGCGAAAGCGCGCCAGGTTGGCCAGGAACTGTCGAACTACATCCGCGTTGCACCCCATGTAGTCGCCCGACATGTGGGGCGAGACAGCCAGGTTGGGAGCGGTCCAGAGCGGACTGCCCGCGGGCAGGGGCTCGGTCCGAAAGACATCGAGCAGGGCGCCCGCCAGCCGCCCTTCGGTCAGTGCCGTGACGAGGGCCGTTTCATCGACCGCGCTGCCGCGCCCGATGGAGATGAAGCGGGCGCCGGGCTTCATGGCGGCGAATAGCTCGGCCGAGAAATAGCCTTCGGTCTCCGGCGTCGCCGGCAGAATGCCGATCAGCCAGTCGGCCGCGGCCGCGGCGGCAAAGCGTTCGGCGACGCCGAGGATCTCGCCGAAGACCGGATCCCCGCCGCGGTCGCTGCGTCCGACACCGATGACCGCGACCCCGACGGACCGCCACAGCCTCTTTTTTTTTTTCTTCAAATGAACTAAATAACAAACAAGCAATATTGATAATAATAAGCAGCTAGAAAATTCAGAGAGTATATATTACTAGGACTAGGTCATATTTTTAAATTAGGAGAAGAGGGCTAGGGGTAAAGTAAAGTGATCTGCTTTTAGGAATGACGTAGGTATTCTAGAACTTTTTAGGTAGTTTTTGGAATTTGGTAAAATTCTAGCTTAGGGGTTTCTTTCTATCTTGGAAAGTAGTTGAATTAGGTGATAAAACCTTCTGAAATGGTTCCAGGCCAAAATTGTACCCCAGAAAGGTATTGCTAATCTGCTTTATCAACACTTTTCTTATTTTTAATGTGCAGACCTGTACAAGTTCTTAATGAAAATGTTTTAACTTGAATCTCAATTACCAGCACAAGAAGATGGTGATCAAATCCTATAAATTTCTTGCTAGTGGTTATGAGAAAACTTTAGTTGATGTTTGGGGTTCCAGTCAACTTTGACCTATTTGATGAACTCTTGCATTTAATGAGTCTGACCCTCTGGTTCACCCTCCTTCTCCATGGGGCAAACTAAAAAGGCATAAAGTTGACAGGGTTTTGAAGCCAAAGGAAAAGTTGGGGTTGTATAATGTGAATGAAATTATATTCAAAATACTAATTCCAGTCCTCACTGGTGATTTCTGTATAGTAGAAAGTGGCGCTCATGGACTAATTTGCTTTGCTCTATAGGTGATGTTACCTCAGTATTCAACCAAATTTGTTTCACTAAGGCCTTCCCATAGCCAAAGCATCTATTCAAACAATCTTGAACTGAAAAATTGTATAATTTGAATTCTGTTGGAAGGCATTTCTACAAATCAACAGAACATAAACATAATATTTAACTAATCACTCTGATTCACCAGTTCACTGGCTAGTTTCAACTCAAAGGTGAAAGTGGATAATTAGCACTAAATGAGGCATAAGTTTTTTAATTAAAGGCATTAACAATTCTTAATACATAAATGGTTTATTATGACATAAAGATAATTTACTTCAGTGCAGTTTCTATGTCTGTCCACAATTGAAAGGGTAAGAGGAATTGAAATAGCTGCTTCACAGCATAGTTTCCAGTTTAGACAGCTTGTGATGAAACTAAACATTTATGCTGTCCTCTCTCTTAGCTTATCCATCAGTAGTGGTGCTCTAACACTATTAAAGTTTTGTTGCTCTCTTAACTCTAATTTTGAGTTTTCAATATCTTTTCAATTGACTTTGGTTTTTGAAAAATACAATTCTTACTATTTCAGTAGAATTTTAAGGTATACCAAAGATTTTTCTTAAAGTTAAGACATAGATTTACAAATTTTAAACCTTGTCAATTGGGATTGAACAATGGTATAGGTCCTAAAACACTTTTCTTGAGCCTCATTTGAGCAGAAAATCTATTTTCAAGATTTCACTTCATAACCCAGACTGTTGAAGATTGTCAAATGATGGGGCCCTCTAGAGGAAGGACTGGAGGTCTAGGTGTTTCAAAATGTCTTCCAGCAAAATCCTCAAGGCTCTAGATACATCCCTGAGAATTTCATTTGCATGAATTAACTACTTTCAAAGATAGCAAGAAGCCCCTAGCCTAAAATTCTACCCATAGCTTTATAATATTTCCTTCTGAGGGGGGCCAACCACTAAACCAGAAACAATGCTTCAAAAGATCTTTCCAAGGCATAATTTATAGCCTGGACCACTTCTTGAAACTGTTGTTCACACAATAGTTGTGCTCCAAGATAAAAGAATGCAGTAAAATTCTAGTTAATTGAGTTCTTGCTATTTCAGAAAGGGTTTAGGTTGGGAAAATGTAACTTTTGGGATGAATCTACAGACTAAAGTATGTCCCAGGAAGGTATTTTGAAGCAAATACCTCTACTCCTTCTCCCTCTAGAGGGCCCTGACCTTTGATGACCTTTAAAAATGTATCATCTGATAGTCTATCAAGCATAACAGTGATGATATCATCCACCTGTCTTTTCTCCCATTTTGGGTGCTTCTTTGACTGAGCACATGAGATATTAGCTAGTAGTGACTCAAGGGGGAATCCCACAGGAATATCATTAATCTGTATAGAGCGCCATTACTTAAATACTTACATTTTCATGGCTACAAGTCAATTAATTAAATCTGTCTTAACAAGATGTAGTTTGTCAATCATATGCAAAAACTATTAGAAATCACCTTTTTAACTTACATTATGATGAGGGAACATTTGCCAATAAAGTTGTTGTATCCTAACGTACTTAATTGTATTCATGCTTGAATGTCTTCGCATTACTATCGCCAAAATGTGTATTATATATTATATATATACTATATATTAAAACGATGTGGAGTTAACGTTATTTGGAACTATGCTCTATACTTTCCTTTTATGCTTTTTGGCAATATGAGAACGCAGTTTTGTCTTAGTCGACATGCTCTTGCTCGCTGTAAGGTAATAGTCCGGGTACTTTGTGTGCTTGTTAGCTTTTTCTCCCTTTACTTACAAGTAATGATGGATTATATCTGCCATAGATAATTAAAGTTAGTAGTTTTTAACCTTATTATTTGCTCATTCCCCTTGAGCTCAAGTACACCCGTACTTCGGCAATACATCGACAATCTTGTTCATGGAATGAGGTACACTTCATTTCACCACGAGGATCAAGTATACAGATGTCAGAGCATATAGTAAATACCAGCATAGTGAAACTACAGGCAATTGTAAAATGTAGCAAAGATCACTCTACCTGAGACAATGCAAAGCCATTCAAGACAGTTCTCCCTATTGTGTGTGGAGCATATGAGCAAAAAGGGAGGAAAGCCTTGAGTATTATGAGAAGCTGCAACGCAAGTTATGTTAGATGTACTCAGAGGTACACCAAGACGACTTCTAAAGCGACTAACTTTGTAAACAGGGATCAAGTAACTATTACATCAACACAAACACAGTAAGGTACGACAATGGATGAAGAAAGAAAAGGTTAGATTTTGGACAAATTTTGTAAATTTAATGATATTAGTTCTGCTCCATCATTCAGAAATTGTAAAAATAATTTTTACGATGTATGGGGAGCCAGTAAAGAATTCTGCAAACATATGACGGTTCATCAATCCTGCCGAGTTGTATTCCTCGTATATAAACTCTTGTCAGAGAGTAGCCTTTTACCAACATTTTTCACTTTGCTGCACATAGAGAGAATAATAGGAATAATACCATTGGCACAAACTAATGCATCGTTACCTTATTCGGATATTGTTTTGTTTATGTCTTGGTTCGATTGTTCAGCAAATGTTGGAGTCATCAGTTCTGTATTTAGTTCCTTAGAATAGGAAAACAGATTACAGTAAGTAACTTGAAAGGATATACAACTTTATCACTTCCTTCTCTAATCTCTGCAATATTATGTTTAAACGAGTGTCTTTCAATGTACAATAAAAAATAATTGGACAGCCTTCTTCAAGAGCTGATCAAAAGTATAACTACAAACAGTTATGTTCTTGACAAGACAACCACAATGATCAATGGCCCGATTTCAGATTGCAAAGTTGTAAGACGCTGTACTTTGTAAGTCTTAAAGCGGTGCAGTTGAACGCTCACTGTCTTGCTTAAGAAGAGTCAGGATCTTTCTATTTAAACAACAGAGCAAGATGTATAGATTTGGTGTGCAGAATTCAAATTCACAGAGGTACATTGAAATATATTGGATATCGATTCATATATCTTAACCTCCTTGCCGTTGTAGCACTACAAGGTAACTCCTTCCATTATAGAGTAGCCTTGTAAGTCAATACACCCTTTTCAAAAGCTATTCATAAATTTCAAAGCGAGGCTAACTCGGGAAATTTTTCATCGAACAATGGCGAAGCTGCGGCAGTGTAACCTTAGGACTGTGATCTATGTAAAGCAATTTTTGAAAAAGATAACATCGAAACGTCAACGAATTTGTGTATTTAATGAATTATATATATATATATATATATATATATATATATATATATATATACATATATATACATAAATTAAACGGACTCTAAAAAGCCAAAAGTTAAAAATAGATATAAAAAACGTTAAAACGTGGGTGCTCAAGACGAGCTTTTGGAATCTTTATTCCTTCTTCTGAGTTCGAGTTCTTCCAGAATGTCTATTCTTAGCATTTGGTTGCTAAGTGATTACTGAATGATTTCACAAAAGAAATATAGTTTTTAGTGACTTGTATCAAATATTGCGTAATCTTATGGTTTCTAAATCACAAATCCATACTAAATCACTTTGATGCCAATATCAAAAAATGCTTTTAATTTCTCTTTGTTAGGTCTTACTATCCCTAAAATATCGTCTAAATGCATCAAGTTGGTAAAAAAGCGAAAGATAAGGTAAATTTACCTAGCCCCCCCCCTAGCCCCCGGAATGGAGAGTAAAACAACCGAAACACCCAACAGCAGAGTTAATACTTAATTGTACAGTTCATGCAAGGGGTTACAAGTGGGGAATTGAATCGAAAGATTTACGATATTTTTCATAAGAGTGTTTGGCATCCCCCTTTGAAAGACGAGTAAAATCCTTCGTTAGGTCTGAGAGGAGGAGCAAGCAAGGAGATCGTTTTACTTTACTTCTGCTGATTTACATGTCCGATCCAGTCATTACAGCCACAAATAACCAAGACGGAGCATTTCACGACAGAATTTCGTTGACGGGGGGTTTACATCCATCTTGTTGATTGTGACACTTCGGTGTACAGACTTTGAAAAATAATTATCACGCCCTAGATACACCCCACCCCCATGCTTATAAAGGAACCTGATATCCCCTTGGTATCAAATAGCTGTCCAAATTTGCACTTGTTATCGTCGTCATAGAATTTCTGCGTCAGAAGAAAAGAGGCACCAGCAATTCAAGTAATAGTCAGAAACCAACAGAGAAATCATTTTTTTGTTACTTTCCGACGACTTTGCTTTGGCATGTGTCAATCAAATTTTAACTTTCACAGCTAAGTAGTAACATTCGCATGCAAGTAAACCTGCCTTTAACATGCCAGACGCTTGTCTCGTGACGGGTTTTACTTGTACGTGAACGAGGCCTTATAGAGGTTCCCCTACATGTATTACCCATCTTGCTTTGTAGCACAGAGCTAAGTTCTAAGATGGCTAACATGAGAGTATATTCTCTATTACGTTCTGTGTCAATAATCTTTTGAATCCTCACTATACACCTATATTGATAGCCTTATTAAGAAGTACAATATTAATTTGAGTACTTGCTACGATATGATTCAATATCGATATTAGCAACATCGCTTTGGAAAGGAGTAATTAAGGATCATTTAAGAGTTAAAACCAGTTTTCTTTGAGTATACGAAAAGTAAAAATAGCAAAACACGTTGGACATCAAAAATACTTGTAAAGATACTTTTCTGTATACCTTTAAATGGCGGTTTTGTTAGAGGTGGTGGAATTCTGCTTGCCATGCTTGCAATAGAAGAAATAGCCAGCAGGAAACATGGATGCGCCAACGCGATTCTCATCTATATGAAGTAAGCGAAATTTTTATTTAATCGATGAATAATACTTGAAATGTATGATTGTGCAGTAATTTAAACTCGTGGATCTAAGCTATGAATTGTGAGCTTTTGAAAATTCTATTGCTACTTTTGGACACCTTGTTATAGTTCATATACCACGATGGTCATGACCTTAACACAAATAATAAAATACATTTATAATTGGCAAGGGACATACTAACAGACGAAAACTTTGTAGATAGATGGATGGATGGATGGATGGATGGATGGATGGATGGATGGATGGATGGATGGATGGATGGATGGATGGATGGTTAAGTTAGTGATTGCGGGTGATATGATGCCAACTGGCACGGAGCTACATGTGGAGAGTCTTGGCCGACTCATATGGACTGACTTCAATTTGACATACTTAAGTTTGATGGACTTCATTATAAGAGCCTTTATTTTAAGAAACTTCCGTATGACAAATTTGAGTGTAACAGGTTTCAGTATCCTAGCCTCCATCATGATAGATTTCAGTGTGGCTGACGACATAGCAAGACTTTAGTATAATAATTAACTTTTATTAAGGCTTGTCTAGTTGCAGTCTGATAGCTCAGATCAGAGTTGTTATAATCGCGGAGTTCTTAATAAGATAAGTTGTCTCTGTCGGATAAATGACGTAATACCCTACGCCTTCCGAGCATTTAGACATAGTGACTGTTCCTATATCCACGGACTTTTCATTACAGTTTCGTGCCATTTCTTTCACTTCCCATAAGATCAATAAACATATGTCAGGTCCCTAATGATTGTTGAATGTGAAAAATGTAGGCCTATAGTCCACACAATGCAGAATTCTGCTGTATCTTCCGAGTTCTGTAACCTAAGAATATGTCATCGAGAAGAGAGGATTTGAAATGTTAGTTTTGAAAAGAACACTAGAGAAATAGAAACTATGTCACCACCGGGAATCGAACCCGTAACCCACACTTTCGCGGCTTGACATATTTCCTATTTCTCTAGTGTTCTTTTCAAAACTAACACTTCAAATCCTCTCTTCTCAATGATACTCTCTAAATTTAATGGGCTTTGGATTGATGACGGGTCGGAGAGCAGTTCTTTCTTGTTCAAGTCACATGGAGCAGAGAGGCTGGTCTCCAATTGCGTTGAGCTGGATATCGATGTCCACCGATGGATGATTGGGAGCTAATGTGGCGACTAGAGAAATAAAAGTATGTTAACATTGGAGGTCACCTAGCTCAGTTGGTAGAGCGCACGCTGCTAAAGCGTGGGTCGCAGGTTTGATCCCCGGTGGTGACATATTTTCTATTTCTCTAGTGTTCTTTTCAAACTAACCTAAGAATAGTAAAACAACTCAGCCTTTTCAAATTACGTTTTCGGGGAAGAGGTAGAACAGATGTATGTTTGCTGGAGAAAACGAATATAAAACACGCCTGACTGATGATTCTTGGAAATTTTAAGAATCTTACTTAATTTACTTCAATTTTTTGTCGAATTTAAATGAACGGCTGAATTAATCGGTGTTCAATGTGGCTTCTAATAATTGAGGAAATAGTGAAGCAGTTAGAAACTTATTTTTTATTGTTTACATAACCTGAAGTGTATATAGGTACAAAATGGTTTCTTTGGAGAGTTACCTATCCATTCCCTGGTCCTAATTCCAGATTCAGATTTCTTTGGCTACTACTGACGTGTGCCGATTTTTACCGTTTATTTCTTTATCTTTAGAGCCTATGTGTTTTCCAGTTGGAGGCGAGATGATGATGGATCGTTTCCTATCTTACAAACCAAGTTATGACCTTTCTAAAGGAGAGTCTGCTGCTTTTATCAACCTAAACTGGGAATTCGCTGCTACGGGTCACTTGATAGCGTTTGAAGCACATGTACTTAGGCGGGGCCAGCTACGATTTATGGTAAGGTTTGCGAGAAACTTTGAGTTATAAAAGTGCCAGCATATTATTTTGGTGGAAAGATTGTTGAAAGTGTGACACAGGTACAAATTCCCTATGTTAATACAAACACAATCGATTATTTCTATGTACTTATTAATTTGCATAATCATAACTATTAATATACAGTTGCATGATCATGAGAATACACTTATTTTTTCATAAGAAACTACCTCAGCGTCCAGCCCTCGAAGTTTCTTAAAATAACGACCTTTTTGAGCCCTCGAAGTTTCTTGGCAGTTTCTTATTCTCTGGTGCCAAATAAAAGGGGGTGGAATACGCGAAGGGGGATAAAAAGCAGCGGTTTATAGGGCCTAAAATCATTTCCCCTAGGTCCTCATTTAATCATGTATTTTATACCATGGTCTTGCTGCAGCCCTTATATGACCATTTGGAGCTTATTTACTTTTTATTAAGTTCTTATGTTTTGCTGCTTTAACAATCAATATAACTTTAAGTAATACGTTAACATACATTTTATGTATACAGTTTCCTACTTATAACTGCATCCTATTTTGTGTTTTATTTGTAGATACATAAATACTGAAGAAAGGTGCGATACAATTTTACAGGAATTAACTTGCCATGATCAGTTGATCAATCTGAGCACTCGGTTGTATCAACCATTGAGAAAATTTCTAGCGTTGTACAGGAAACCTATGTCTCAATTCTATATAGAGAGCAGCTTGATGACTGTCGTCTTTTACAAAGACTTCTGACACATCAGCTCAAGGACACCCTAACAACCTAAAATTAATGTTTCATCCTTTTCTTTCTCTTCCTGTAAATCAGTGGCAAAACTATTTATCAGAGTCAAATTTATCATTTCATATTATAATCTTCTTTATATATTAGAAACACTGTTCATAGTTATTATTTAGATTATTGATATACTTTTATCATGTGGAATTGCTGCTGAAAATGTTGCAACAATCATGATGTTAAACAGTAATAAAAAAACTATGGTTAGGATTCACTGACGGAGATACTGACTTCTTCAAAATCCAAGCTAGTGTCTTACAGGGGTTTTTTATGCACCTCTTTTATTTATTATATCTCTAATTTATTTTCTCCAGAATTCCCCAGAAATTGACAAAGTAGAAAATACCCATCTGTGAAGATCACTGACACCGATTGCGCTGTGGCCATGACTTTATTTGCTGATGAAACCCAAAGCACAGAAAAGCTTCCATACTCCTTGGAAAATGCAGCATCTACTATAGAATTATATGTCAATACCAAAAAGACGAAAGCAATGAATCGGAATGTGACAGGCACAGTAAAAAACATTGCTGAAAAACCACTAAAAGAAATTGAAAGCTTTATCTCGGTAGCGATATCTCATCAATTGCTAATGACATAAAAATATGAATTGGAAAAGCCTGGAATGCAATTGTTAATTTGAAATCAATATGGAAATCGTCTTTGTATCGGATGACTTTAAACGAAAATTCTTTAGAGTGCTTTGGTAGAGCCTATCCTCCTATATGGTTCTAAAACTTGGAATCTACTTAAATCAATCATGAAAAGTCTAGATGATTCGTACACTATAATGTTAAGGGCGATTCTCAATAAATATTGGAAAGAGCACCAAACTAAGTACGAATTGTATGCCGACATCCCTCCTATCACTGAACAAACAAGGAAAGAAGGATAAGATTTGCTGGGCACTGTTATCGCAGTAAGGATGAACTTGTTTTGTCGCTGCTGTTTTAGACCCCCGTACACGACTACACAAGTGTTGGCCGCCCGTATAAAACGTTTTTAGATATGCTAGGCGAGGACGCAGGTTTGAACCCAGTGGAGATCAAGATAGCAATGCAAGACAGGGACGAGTTGAGACGAAGAGTCAATGAGACCCCGGGCAACATGCCCGATCCGATGCTGCTGCTGCTGCTGCTGCTGATAATGATGCGAATAGTACTTGTAAGACTGCATTTATAATTATAAGGTGCTAAGTTAATGACAAATCGACTGTTACGAGACACAAGTTGCCTATGAAAGGTTGTCTAAAATAGAGACACGAGATTACAAAGGCAAATAAGCAGAATTTTCCGAAGTCATTGCCCTCCATTGTAAAATAGGTTGCAAAGAGTCTTCTCCTTATCAGTAAACACTCTAGTTTTATTCTTTACATTTGGATAGGACTTAAGTAAGCAGCTCATCATTGAATCAAATTTAAAATATAATAGCTACTGACTTAAATCCGTTAGTTTAGACTTCAAATTGCATGTTGTCAATGGCCTAACTCACACACTATAACTGTATATTGGCTAATGCTATTACAAAGATCTTGGGCACGTAGTTTAGGTTTTTTCCCAAATATTGAATAAAAAAAAATTCAATTTGGTGTGAATAACGTCATCTATGTCTATGAAATGTTGCGCAATATAGAAACATTTCAAAAATTTTGTAAAAAGACCTTAAAACATCCACCAAACATCAAAATTGTAACTCTTAACTCACTGTTGGTACCGAATTCACGTAAAGATGTGATTTTCTTATAATTATTTTGCAGATATTGTTATATAAGGTTCTTTAGCAAACTTCACGTTATTGCACAACATATTTTTTAATTTTTTTGCTAAATTTCGACAAAATTTTTATTTGTCACTTATCAAATTTGAGAATACGAAATCGTCGGTATAAATTCAGGAAAGAAAATGTAAGCTTAAAGATATAATAATCATGTTTTTCAAACAAAAGTAAGAAAATCGAAAGGTAAAAAACTCCACTTTAGTTCAACAAAACGCCAATATCGCAAAATTATTAAAAAAAAATTAAAAATTTATTCATCATAGGAATTTTCAGAAAAATTTAGGAAAAGTCACAAAATTTTATGTTAATCCGGCTAGGCGTTAAAATGTTTGAGCTGAAATGTGAAGCCGCGGACCTGCTAGCCCCCTCCCTCCTCATGTAAGGTAGGGTTAATGTCGATTCCCCAAGCCAGTTATCCTACTGTCAAATTCTTTCTTCAGAAAACAATACCAGCTAAGCGGTCAAGTAAGATGAAGTTGTCGTGACAAGATATTGAATACAGAACTAATTGCCTATACTGCTATTGATATTATACTGTAAGCCGTGCTCCTCTTAGGTTATGCGACGCCGATTAGAACTGAGTATTGTTATTTATAACAATTCATCAGCATGTGTACCGAAGGCATCTGTTCTTATTGGCATATCAACGTTTTAGGTGCACTTCATGCATCAACATAGCTGTTTAAAAGTCTTTTCTCTCACTGACACCTATTTGATTTTGCTAAAAAAGGTATTAACCCCTCACAGTAAATGTACACTGTCAATAACGTAAGTGGTAACAAGTATGACTTGGTCAATAAGCACAACATATTTGCTTTTCTATGACCAAGTAGATTTGTAATAGTTCGCTTAAATGTAAGGCAAGCTGTTAAAAATACTAACACAATCAAAATTGGTATCTAATAAAGTAGTTAATAAAACTTGAAGCTAAATTGATAAAAAAGTAATGATTAGGCCTCCAATATGGTCTTTGTTTGCAATTTCTGGCATCAAAATATGTACAGAGCTTGCAATTCATGGACTCATTGTTGAAAGGAGGTGGAACCGCTATCCAATTGGCATGCGTGAACTAATGTTTCAAGGTATGACAACATTTTCAGAATTGCTGCAAGTGGACAAGAAAAACGTCTAAATATTTTGACGATAAGCTGGGATATATGACGGGGAAGGAATCTACTGATTATAATTTCAAAATCCTATACTGTGTAGGTTTTTACTATAGGTATCAGTAAAGGCATCTATAATAGTATTTTATTTTCGTTCATTTCAATTACAATTTTAATTGACAATTTCAATTACAATTACAAATTATAAATGTTACATTCGCAATGTATATATCAGATAAGCTTTAGGAATATGTATGAGTGTAGGTATAGGTAAAGTTGTTAGTATCGATATACTGATTGGTATCTGTATGAGTACCAGTATTGGTAAACAGTCGATATAATTAAAAGTATTAAAAGATAAACGTAACAGTTTAGGTATAGTATAGATATATAAAAAAGTATTGCATTGGTATCAAATAAAGTGTTGGTATAGGTTTTGGTACTTTTATTGGTGTTGTTATTGGTATTGGTATTGGTATTGGGATTGGGATTGGGATTGGGATTGGGATTGGGATTGGGATTGGGATTGGGATTGGGATTGGGATTGGGATTGGTGACTGTTTACTGTTGATGCAGAAAGTTAAAAATGTACACAAATCAATGGCGTGGCAAAAGAAGTAAATATGGGTCGCTTCCATGTGCCACGTGCACACCTGCAAACGTCACCATTTTCACATTCGACATGAGATTTTTGAAGCCACTCTTGAGGCTAAAACTAGTCCATCATTTATTTCAACACTGCCAATATCAGTTACCTCTATAGAAAATTCTCTGACATCTTTATTGACTTTGCTGTTTCTATGGAGATGATGGTGATGATAATTTTATTCCTAATTTCTGCATTAATGACCCTGGTGACGTCACGCAATGGTTGCAGCATGTTTTAGCATTATTAAGCAGCAGTGTACAGCGAACTACGCTTTTAAAGCATGACGGTAACATTCTTTACTCGTTTACAAACTCATAGCTGCGATCGAAAATGCTAAGCAGTTGTTTCATCTACTGATAACAAAGTTTTGTCGAATTTTATGTCTGATGTCTTGTAACTGCTTAGCTAAGAAGCTCGAATTTCAGATAAGACATGTATTTCTCAGGTTTATTTTTCCTGTCCACAAATATTTCACCATTGCTAGGAAGTGTGATGTTACCATCTTGAAACAGGAATTAACGATCTCACTTACACACAGTAACTACTAACATACTGACCAACTGTAAATAATACGTGGTGGTTTCTCTCAGCTTCGTGGTTGGGTTTGGTACAGAGGTTCTCATGATATGACAATTACGGTCCCTTATCGGGCGAAAATTTGAATGAGGATGCAACGCACCTTAACTAAGCTTCATACATCAGTTTCGAATAAGCTTTTCCATCAAGCAAAGCTGTGGTAATCAACTTTAACTCTAAATTCGTCATGTTATTCTTTCAAAAAACTTCCCAGTTAAACGTAATTAAACCGTACTTCAATATCCTCACGAATAAGGCCTTGTACGTATAGGTTTCGATGGACCATTAAAGATGCCAGTGCGCAATCTCTTTAAACACGGGGGAGAAAAGGTCGAGGAGAAATATTGTATAGAGGACATGAATCAAAATAAATTTTGTTGACAACTCTAGTATCAAAAACAGTTAATATACTAAATGTACTATAAATGACCTTGTGTTACCTCCGTACATCAGAGAAAATGATATTGCGTTATATATTGACAAGGAATTCTCTTGCATGCCTCGTGCGTGAGCAAATTTTGGCTATGATTTGCATTGTCTCTTGCAATAAATCAGACGTTTAAGGCATTAACCGTAAAATAAGGCTGTCCAATTGCCAAGATATAATAGGACACCACCAGACTTTTTACAGCTAGCAGGCTTTTTTTTCTCGATATTTAAGATAATATGCTCCTATCCTTGTCTCGTGTATTTACTGCTTATCATGATCACTTAAGCTGCCCCCAAAGCTTAGAATTTATTTATAATTATCCTATATCACTTCACTATTGAATTATGTGACTATGTCTGACTCCTCTCTAGAGTCTAAAATCAAACTCGTTTATTTTGATATGCGATGCCTTTCGTTCCGCTCATAAATCACCACAGTACTATGCCAATCATTCTACTTTGCAATTGATAGTTCTTGGTTCCGTCTGCTTTGCCGTCACCTAAGTTCAAGTGAGTTCGAAGAAGCGCAGGTAGAGTGAATTTAAAGAAGCAGAAGTCTTGATGCAGGACTAAGTAAAGAGAAGGTATTACATACGAATTCATGGGCTGAAATTTAAGTGGCCTAAGAATGGAAGCTAAATCTGGACTCAAATAAAAAAAAGGGGAGAATTAATTTATAGGGAGAACGCCAAGAAGGAAACAACAATTGTGTCAACGTTTCGTCTTTTCTTAAAGACTTCGTCAGGTCCTTGTACATTGGAGGTATTAAAGTGAATGAACTCTGGCACAAACATACAAAGAATATCTGTCACTAATCGCGAGATGCATTGTAGGAAATAACCACGATGAAGTGTACAAGATTCTTGGTGTTTCGTTAAGTGAAACTTGTTCTGCTTGGCTTGATAAAGCTGCAATGTCTTAAAGAAAATTAACGAAGGGCAAGAAAGTATTCATAAAATGCCTTCTCAGTTGCATTTTAGAACTGCATTAGTACACAGCGAGTAACATCCTTGAAACGTTGGATGCCTACGTAAACACCTGCTTCCTAGATACCGTATGGATCCAAAATCTATGACTTATAAATGTGGCAGTTCAAGGAAACAACCTAAGAAAATGTACGCGATACCTTCCAGGAAACATTTCAATGCCTACAATATGCGAGTAAACCGGACAGGCCTCTTGGATTGGAGTGGCCTTGGTTACGTGGTGGCAACGATATGCATATTACAGTGTGTTCTGGGAGTTTTTGCCGCTTGTACTGTTCTGAGTATATCATTACAACTATGTATCCAAGGCCATTTACCACTATGTACCCAAGGCCGTTTTCACTGCGTATTGCAGCAGAGGTGAAAGAATATAACCCCCTATAATATTATGATCCATTACAATGAAAAGTCACTCCATGCTCGTCTAATACCAAAATGGAAAAGAATATAAACAAGAAGAGGAACAAGAAGAGGAGTAGGAAGACAAATGACAAAGAAGAGGAAGAACATTAAGAGGAAGACGAGAAAGAAGAAGAGGAAGTTTGATTGTAGTCAGAGGCAACATAAATGCTCCTGTTGCCTCTGCTACTATCACATTTGTGATAGGGTTGGGCAACACTGCAAACCAATGTCTGCCTCAACGTCACTTCACGTTGCGTTACTAGTATTCGCAAAAATATGAGTAGAAATGAACTCGTTGAGTGTCTCATCGAATATCAATGACCTTCAATAGTGTTCTTCAAAACTAGTGGAAAATGGATGCGGGGGGGGGGGCGGGGGGGGGAGAAAAAA
>JAAAKM020073195.1:9073148-9149639 GCA_010016025.2 Alatinidae sp. Z8VKAUB7J3 | reverse complement strand
GGGAAGTGGGGGGGTGGTGAGGAGGAGGAGGAGAAGGGGAGGGGGGGGGGGAGAGGAGGGGGGGGAGGGGGGGGGGGGGGGGGGGGGGGGGGGGGGGGGGGAGAAATAAAATAAAATAAAATGATCTTCCTATGTAAGGTCATCGTCCTTGGCATCGGTGTGTGCCGCTTGAGGAAACACTGTTACTATTTAATTATCTCCTATTATGTTCTATGATGAATACGGCTAAATGTATGAATCTCAATGACATTGAAGGGTGATAGGGTTTCCTACAAAATCGAGAGCAGCTAAGAGAAACATGTAGCAATGCTATTGAGTGCTGCTTTCATGGTGACACGATTTGCCGTTATGTGTTATAAAGCTAAGTCACCTCTCTTAAATTAAAAAGACAAAGATGATAAGCAAACCATTCAAATTTTTAGTTTCAGATTGAAAGGACAATAGTAAGACCTTACTTTTGTCTTTTAACCATATTCCTGAAATGTTTAGCCAATTTCACCCTATATGTGACCGCTATCAGCTTTAACTTACTTGCCGTAGTAGTCATTGTTTTGGCGAAGATTTACCTTCAGCCCACATAAACGGAATTTCTTGGAGCAACAGTGAGCAACAGTATTAACCATTATTCATTGTAAAAGCTTTCACACTTACTTCATACGATTGCTGTGATCAGTGTATGGCGAAAACGTTTAGCACAATGAATCTCTTACTCAACGCAATATTCATATCTTGTACCACTAACCAACGTTTTAATCAGGTGGCAGAACTGAAAATGTTGAGATTTTCCCTAGGAGTGACTAGGATGGACAGGATTGAAAACGACTATATCAGAGAAACAGCCCAGGTGAGACGGTTGGGTGATAAAGTGAGAGAGGCGAGATTGAGAATGGTTTGGCCATGTGCATAGGAGGGATGAGGGATATATTGGGAGGAGGATGCTGGAGATGGGAATACCAGGTAGGAGAAGGAGAGGGATGCCAAAGCGAAGGTTCATGGATGTGGTCAGTAATGAGTCTAACGCTCCAGCTACTTCGGCACCGTACCTTTATTGTCATAATTTTCCTTCAGGTTTTTTAAAATGCTGATTTTGACATGGTTGTAATACGTTCTTAACAGTCACCTCGACTTTTTATTATCTTAAGAATAAATTTGAGTTTACTTCTTCATGGTTACTTTGTAACGTTCAATAGATTTTGGACAGATTGACGGACCGGATGTTAGTCCTTCCATGGTGAAGTAAACTGAGCACGGCTGCTTTACTTTTCAACTCTCGTCCTCCATCGATGCAATACTCACTCCGTTCGTTGCAAGAGAAGTGCCAAAGGGGAATAGGTCTTCACACGAGTCATGTATATTCCCTCTCTTGTTAGAGATTAGCAGTGAATTACAGTAGTGATAATGGAAGTCCGTTAAAACTTGCTAATCCTATGTTAATGCTACGTTGATCTGTGCTATCCTTGTCGCGACCTTTAAAAATTCTTGCGATCCAAGGTCGTCAGATAGTATGGACTACCTTCTGAATTATCAGTCATCTTATCAGGTAACGGAAGCGATGAAGTTGCATGGAACTTTAGTCTACGAAACAGAGATAAAAGGAGACGATATCAGTCTTTACGTACACTTTTTCCGCGGGCTGTTAAAAGCCTACACATAATTCAGGTGTCGGTAACATGCTAAAACCCCGTCGCAATAAATTATTGCTCTGAAGCTCCACGAATTCTGGGAAAGGTTCTTGGTGTTGGTTTAAATGTCAACCCCAAGTAAATCGGCCACTTAAGCAAGATGTTCCCCTTTAGTGAAAAGGTTATGGGAAAAGCTCAAATAGATACCCAGGATACAGGGGATGGGGAGAGAATGTACCTGTTGGTAAACGAAACAGTTTATACTTTGACAAAAGAAGGTAAAATCGTACCAAACTTCAGTTAATCCGTGCAACAACTTATTGGACAGAAGGAATTTTTTTCTCTTTCGAAATTTTGAAATTACTCGAGAGTTTAAACGGCCTGAGATAAAAGAATTGCATCATTTCAAATGCAAGCTTCGAGAATGCTTATTTTTGAAAAGAACACTAGAGAAATAGAAAATATATCACCACCGGGGATCGAACCCGTGACCCACGCTTTTGCGGCGTGGGCTCTACCAACTGAGCTAAGTGACCGCCGATGTTAACTGGAGTCTGGCCTCCAACTGCGTTGGGCTGGATGTCGGTGTCCGCCGGTGGATGATTGGGAACTAGTGTGGCGACTAGAGAAATAAAAGTATGTTAACATCGGAGGTCACCTAGCTCAGTTGGTATAGCGCACGCCGCGAAAGCGTGGGTAACGAGTTCGATCCCCGGTGGTGACATTTTTTCTATTTCTTTAGTGTTCTTTGCAAAACTAACACTTCAAATCTTCTCTTCTCGAATTATGCTTATATTGTATTAGCAAGAATGGAAGGGAATGTGTAGGTTAGATGTGGAATTGATACTACAGTGGGAAATGCTTATTAGAAACATTGAAACCGTGAGAAGCTGCCAAGTCGGAACATTCGAGACTTATATCAGAGGTAAGATGCATCCTGTTGTGATAGGGGGATTTAATCATCAGCACAAACAATTGTGTGGTTGTACGCTTTGCGAGTGAATAAATCAGGGAAAACCTGGAAAGGGTTTCGGCTATGGCTTGCGATGCCGTAAAAAAAGGGGAAGCCACCTGACATACAGTTCTGGTACAGAAAATTTTGTATTTTTGTGAAGACCTTCTAATTGTCCCTGGCCCTTCTTAGTAAGCAGCTTAGTTCTTCCCTGTAAATTAAGTAAACCGTACTTATCCATGTACTGTCAGTCCATTTCGTTTACTCATCATGTGAGCTAGTTCAATTCTTGCAAGACTACGTACCGGAAAATATTGGTTTTATTTCTTAGAATCCCATCGAACGTGTCTATTCAGTGGTTGAGAAAAAGCCAAACAAGTTAAATCTCCCGCCTATTTTGAGAACGAGACTCGTTGCTTAACAACGTTATCATTTCGAGGCAGGATGGAGAAGGTCGACAAAAGCACGCCATGTTCAGCTGGGGGAGAAGGGGGTTGCTTATGTAAAAGCCCTTTAGGAAAGCTTAATCGAGAGCGAGAATGTAGAGAATATAGGCCTTAATGAGAAGCAAACTAGTTCTCTCACAAGACAATAATTTTCCCATTCTCTATTACTTATGTAATATTTTCACAAGTTGAATAAATTCTAAGGCGAATGAAGAATAAAAACCCAAGAAGAATTTCGAAAGAACCTAAACCAAGAACATTGGACAACAGACCCTCCAAGCTTACATTAAAGTTTATATTCCTAAGTTTTACTCTTTGTACAAATATTACAAGGTAATGCTGAAAGCTAACAGTGACATCGCAACAGCTGAGCCTCATATCTTCTCCTTTAATGCAGCGGCTGTGTGGTGACGTCATTCAAAACAAAGGACTTCCCAAGTTTCTTCCCTTGAATGTTATAAGAACTTGCTACAATGACTAGCACATTGGAGTTACAAGGACGAATGACGGAATTTGATGCCTCATTGTTCTACGTTTATACCATTGTGCATTTTTATCTACATCACCATTAAGACACGTCAAAACGATGACCCAAAATCTGGGCAGGCTGCTCAGCGCTCAGAGCACAAAGAGTAGGCTGGTGCTCAATTGTATGCGGCTCAAATGAGCAAGGAGGACGGAAGTTTTTTAGATTTTCATAACTTGGAGGGGTCATAATAAATGACCTACACGGAAAATCATGAATGTATTCTATAGATGGGGTGGGGGCTAAAATGGAGTGTTTGATATTTGTTTCCACATATAAATTTACAACAGAAGACCTTGTAGTGCAATTTTATTGGTGTGATAGCAAATTCGAATTAAACATTCCAATTCTGAGTGGAAAAATTTTGGGAGTTTTGTATAGCACTTAACCATTTTAGGGTATTTTTGAGAAAATTTGAAAAGCCGAATATGGCAGAGTTGACAAAAGATAGGGGGAGGTTGGTTGTACTGTCAGATTTTAGCAAAATGGGGGGCATTACAATATGCTTTGGGTAGTGAAAAATTTCAAAAAATGCAATATGACCTCCCAAAAATTAAATACAAAAGAATATGGACTTACCATCAGTAGTGGGGCCTACTTTGCAATACCGTAAATTACCGATTAAGCGCCCAGGACTCAAATAAGCGCCCATTCTTAAATAAGCGCCCATGCTAAAATAAGCGCCCAGTTTGGGAAAAATGTTTCTCACAAGCGTCCGGATCCGAATAAGCGCCCAGGTCCAAATAAACGCCCAGGTCTGTAGAGCGAAGACGTGGATGCAGAAGCTCCAGAGTTTGCGCTTTAAGATGATAATACAGAGGACGATGGAGATGTATTGATTGATTGAACGTTATGTTTCAATCTATTCTAAAGAAAGATCATGTATATTTAGTTATCTGTTTTTCTTTTCCTTAATAAGCGCCCAGTCCAAATAAGTGGCACCCAAAAACTTTTGTTTTTAAACAAGCGCCCAGGGAGCTTTACGGTATATCAATGCCGCTTTGGACTCATAATTGAAGGAGGACGAGATGGCCTGATGGATAAGGCTTTGATCCATAACAAGGCGGTTCTACCTTCGCTCCCGGTGTCCGGTACCTTGATGTGACATTGTGTTAGTTACTTTACTTCAAACTACTCCATTGAGTAAATGTGAAAGTGACCGAAGTATTAAGATCTGACAATTTCCACCACACAAGGTTGTTGGTTCGGCTCTAAAATTTACCGGCTTGTGTTGTGTTGAATTCACTTTACAAAATATATTTGATAAAAGAGCATGGTGTGACCGAAGTATCAAGATTCGACAATTTCCACCACACAAGGTTGTTGGTTCGGCCTTAGGCTTTACCGGCTTGTGCCATATTTGGTTACGCATTCAATACCGGGAGAACAATAGAATTATCCTTCCAGACTTTTTATTTATAGTTCAGTGATTGTAATTATTACCATGTTTAGTATTATTGTTCTTTCTGTAAATAGAGTAACATGTGATGATAGTTCGTAATGGAGATAAATTATGTGGTACATTTACGTAAAGTCATTGCTACTGAAGATAGATGAAGTATATCCGAAATATGTTTCGAAAAATTAAATCTTTAGTTATTTTCTTTAAACGTGTAACAAATTACAATAGGGTAAATACAAATGAATACCCCTGACATTTATAAACCGATATGACGACGTTATAGTCAATATTGCGTTGAGTAACGGATTCATTTTGCTAAACGTTTTCGCCATACACTGATCACAACAATCGAGTATGAAAACGTGTCGCTCTCGTGACCGTTATTTTCTAGGATCTTCTTGTTTCCTACAATTCATCGTAATAGCTTTCTAATTTCACTCCATATGATTGCTGTGATCAGAGTATGGCGAAAATATTTAGCAAAATGAATCCGTTACCCAACGCAAATAAGTTTTGTACCACAAACCGACTTTTCAAGTTATAGTCAATATTGATAATAAGAACAGGTCACATAAGATAAGCCTTAAAATCTTTGTTAGTTGTTATTTAAACGCAGTAATCGTATTTTTGTGTAACGTTTATGTCTCTATTCCAAGTTCTTATTTCTTCGCCGATAAAGCAATACCACTCTTCGATCGTCCGATTTTACATGTACTGTAAGGCAGTGTTTCCCAACCTATGAGTCGCGACCCAAAACAGGGTCGCACAAACATTTTTCTTTTGCGGGCAGGGGGCGTTGCCTGATGTTTGCAAAATATTACATATATATATATATATATATATATATGTATATTTTAAGATGTAAAGTACGGTGCTACTTTATAAAATACAACCATTAATATGAACAAATAATTTGCTGTGACAAAGTTTCGAGCCAGTGATGTGATGTGTCATCAATCTACAGAAATCGCAGGACTACAGCAACTTTCTGTGTCTATTCGATATATTGATGATGTCAATGAAATCTAAAGATCTGCAATTTTGCAAAGCCTAGTCATTACACACAAAAGGTGAAGACATTTTCAAATGCCTTGACGATTTCTTTGCACAGCATTCTATTGCCTTAAAAAAATGTGTTGGAATTTGCACAGATGGTGCTGCTGCGTTTACGGGTACTAAGTCTAGAGTTGTCAAACGAGTCACGGACAGAGTGCATAATGCAAGATGGACATTCTACGTTCTACATCGAGAAGCACTTGCAGCCAAGGAGTTTTTGAGGACCTTCTTGACACTCTAAACTCTCTTGCGTGTCAATTTTATAAAAGCAAGGCCACTTAATCAGCGTTCATTTTCTTCTCTGTGTGATAAGATTGGAGCTGAATATACAGGATTGTTTCTGCACACTGACGTCGGGTAGTTGTCACGTGGTCTTATCCTTGAGGAATACAAATTGCCGAGTTTCTGCAATAACAGAAACATGCATTAGTTTAAAAAATCAGCGAAGTTTGTTGCCAATGTTGCCTACCTTGTTAGGTTGAGAACACACTGTTGTAAGGTGTTGCTTGAAAAAAGAAAAATGAGAGAGATTATTTGTTTAATGTTGATGGTTTCTTTAAATTTAATATGTGTAGTTTGTTTTCAGGTATACTAACATATAGTTTGATTATTACATAAATTGTATATAATTGACAGTGTCGTAAGCTACTTTGGAATGCAATATTTTTGTGATTTGGGGTCGCTCGGAAAACAGGTTGCGAAACACTGTTGTAAGGTGTTGCTTGAAAAAGAAAATGAGAGAGATTATTTGTTTAATGTTGATGGTTTCTTTAAATTTAATATGTGTAGTTTGTTTTCAGGTATACTAACATATAGTTTGATTATTAAATAAATTGTATATAAATGGATAGAGGATATCCGAAACATGTCTTGGAAAATTAAATCAATAGTCGTTTTCTTTAAATGTGTCACTAATCTTTGCTTATGTTTAGAAAATTGTTTATGAACGCAGAAAGGATTCAGTTTGCAGTTATGGACTATCGTCTAGCTACTCGAAGATCAACTTATTAGGGAATCCTCCTGGTTTTACCTAATTAATATCTAAAAGATTATATTTGATAAATGCGAATAAATATCTTTAAATGGGGGTATACTGTACCCTAACATATGCATGCACGGAGGGACCGCACCTTCAGCGCCGCGAGAATTCCGGATTTCCATACCCTCTACAGCTTGTCAGCTGCCCTGAATGCCGGCACGCGACTAACAGAGAAATCTTAAGCTGAGTGTGCCATCCAGCATCTAAGATATTTGAAGTCTACAACTTCTGCTATTTCGCCGGTAAGTACACGAAGTGGGGGATGGGTGCACAACCAGAATCCACCTAGCCGCATGTACGCTGTCTTTGTCTTGTTTATCCTCAGACCAACAGCGAGTGACTAGCGTTCGACTGCTGATAGTAAGCGTTGGGCATTGTCCATATTGTGACACGACAGGTTAATGTCATCAGCAAAGTGGAGATCAGTGCGTTTCCCTTGGGAACCACCCCGTCGGTTGTTTGGCCTGCCGGATCTGTGAAGTAAGAAGCCAACATCTTCCCAAACCTCCTCAATTGCATATCAAACACATCACTCGTGCCATCGGGAGCCATGACGTGGGCTTTGAAGCCATTGTACAAGCGCATGATCATTTCAACCATCTTCTGTGGGATCCCATAAGCCACCAGAAACTTCTGCATCATGTTGCGGGCAACAGAATCAAAGGCTTTGGAGAAGTCTAAGAATACTAAAACACATCTAGTTCCTTGCTTTAAGCGACATTGCTCAAAGACACGGCATAATGCACGCACATGCTGAGTTTTCCCACGGCAAGGTCGAAAGCTGTTCTGGTTTTCTTGTAGAAGGGAATCAAGGTTGGGACGAATACGCAGTAGAAGCATTTTGTTGCGGAGCTTGGTGAACATTGACACTAGCGCAATTCCTCTGTAGTTGCTTGTGTCAGCTGCACTGCCCTTGTTCTTAAAGATTGCGACTAGCCGAGTGATTAGAAGCTCATCTGGAGCTTCTCCTTCAATAGTGTCAATTTCATTGAGGATGGGAAGGAGGAGCCCTTAGATTTTCTCATTCGTAAGCAGTTCAACAGGCACCTCACAAACACCAAGTGTCTTCCCACATGGCATGGTCGCCACAGCAGCCTGCATCTCTGCAAGAGTGAAAGGGCCATCTTGAACCGCACAAAAAGCCAGAACGAGGCCGAGCGCGCAAAGAGTTCATCAGGCCGTAGGTTTACTTTAAAATGCAGGCATAAAAAGGAGGGAATTATATATGTTTACGAACAATATTATTGAATAGGATGAAAATTTTTTAGCCGTACAAAGTATCCAATCTTTTGTAGACATTCTTTGAGGAAACAAAGATTTGCAAACCTTTTTACATCTAGTAGTCTTTGGGTAGAATTGACAGTTTAGCAACAATATACCCACTTCATCGATCGATGTACCGGAGTTGAGAGAGTTTTACACGTAAACGACCAAAAATGTATTAATATTGAAAACTAATGCAGTGCGTTTGAGCCAAAGCCGTAGAAAATATTTAATAATCGTTACGAAGAATTGCCTGCCAAAGTTTTTAATTTTTCTTATTTACTCAAATGTAATTATTGTGGGAGGATAGAGGAGGAGTCTTTGGAAACTAGCGTTGCAAAGATAACTATTAGACCCCTTTTTAACGTATATCAATGCAGATGCACAGGTACAACGCCTATCATATTTGTGTTATACTCGATAATTCTTAAATTTTCTTAAACTGCCTGAAAATTTTATATACTCCAATTTGCTGCCCTTATTTGCCATCTATTTTTACAAAAAGCCACTCACACACAAGCAGATGTAAGACTATCGAGATCTTGCACAATAGTCTTGTAGGATTGAAGAACGGCGATGAAGAAAATAAAGTGTAAAAAAACATTTTAAATGGAAATATAACTAAATTAAAATTAAAATTTCATGAGACCTTGATGGGTTAAGTTTACAGTATCATTTCAGAATTATGTTTCATGTGATTCACATATTTTATCTTACTGGAAACATAAAGCGACGAAGTGTGATATGAAGCAATGGATATCCCGAGTACACTTTCATCGGCTATTTTATTGTTTTAACAGAAATCCTTAAGTAAAACTTTTCCTTTAAAAACTTTTCAAAAAGTAATGCTTAATGCACTGAACTTCTGAGAAACTCACTGACATTACAGAATTTTATTCAAGTGCGCATGTTGAAAGATTGTCATATTAATGAAATCATGAACTGGGTTACACCATAGTGAAAAAGCACGGGGGAAAGAAAGCTTACCAAAGCAAAAATGGAAGGCAAGAGGATTTTATGCAACCTGTATTTAATGGGTAGTGGTAGTTCTTGACGGAGAGTAACAACAAACTGAGAAAACGGCAAATCGGCAAAGAGAACCAGCATAGCTTTGCGGATGATCAGATCACTCGACAACGGGAAGAAGCAGATGCTTCTTTTTATGGGAGAAGCTTTACGCTGACTGGGATGGTGAACCGCTGGTGTATTTAGCTCTTAGAAAAACCTGCTTCACCACGACGTCAGGGTATCGGCCAAGAGGTGCTAGGTGAATGTTAATTTCCCATTCCTGAGGGGCTGATGGATGATTTTCCCCATACTTTATGAAGCGGTTACATAAAAGATATATGCTAATATACAATGCATATTAATAACAAATATCCTTATAAATCAAACTTAAGAATGATGCCTACTAGGGGTTTAGAGGGTCCTTCTAAGGATGGGAGTGGATTAATAACAAGGTGGTATAGGCCATTGAAAATGAATTAAAATCACAAAATAATCATAAATACTAAGATTATTAAGTGAAATTTACATTGTTGTACACCCCTTTTAGTTTTTTATCCAATGGAACATCATATATTAGTCATTAAAGGCACAATTGGAAATTTTTGGTCATGTGAACAATGATGTCCTTATCGGGTCACTAGCAGAGTTGCAGGGTGTTACCCGGGCACTGATTGAGTAAGGAACACAAACGTTTGCAGAAGAAGGGTACCTGAAGACCATTTCCGTATCCCCTAATTTGGGGGTGCTAGAATCTGATCTTTTACCTCATTGACATCAAATTCCGCTTCCTTCATCATGAAAAAACAGTTGTAACGTTTCTGATGCCCTCTGGGTTCATTTCGAGGACGGCAACGATCAATCTAAAATCTGTCCATGGGTTCCAACATCAATTCTACAAAGTTTGGTTGCATTTGGTCAAGCAGTGTCAGAGAAGAAGAGCAACATTCAGACAGACAGAGATTGAGGCTCATATTATAGAAGAGACTAAAAGCTTTGAAATTACAATTGATGAAAATGAAGTCAGATTGTTTTAGACATTTTATACTCTAGAGCTGAGGTTCTCAACGGGGGCCTAGGGACCCCCTTAGGGGGTATTTGAAATTTTAAAGGGGGTGAAATAGACATAAGGGGAACTACAACTTACAGCTAGGGGTCTAACAGCTAATAGCATGATCCACTGTTTTTCTTATGTCAAAATGCCAAAACCAAACCAAAAGTTTAATAAATACTTTATCCATTCTTTCTCACATTGATGGCATTGTCATTATACTAATGGTAAGCAAGTTAGGACTCATTTTGACTGTCTACTACATGGTGTACTACTACTACTACTACTACTACTACTACTAATACTACTACTACTACTACTACTACTACTAATAATAATAATAATAATAATAATAATAATAATAATAATAATAATAATATATAAAGAGAGTATCCTACAACAACATATTGCGTCCGGCTCTCTTCTTTCAAATACATTTTCCACAAAAGGTACAAGGGGAAATCAGCTACTATCAAAAATTTCTCAGAACGTTAACCAAATTGATACAGATAATTGTATACCAAAACTGTTTTAAAGAACACTTTGAATATTTAGACTCGTAAATAAGATTATAACGAGTTTCAATGTTCAACCACTAAGCATCATACATACATTCAATGTCTTTTTTTAATTTTGATGTTAATATGTTCAATATTTTGAGTTGTATTTGGCTTTGCGGAGAGATTGTTTGATGTAAAGGAAGCAACAGAGAGTAGTAAAGTGCTTTATCATTATGATATTTTCTTCGTTGAGAAAGTAAACGTACTTTTGAAGCAAGGACTGTTGGCTAATGCTACAAAACTCGCTCTAACTATAAAATGATTCAGTTCAGTGTGCTGTTCTTGCAATATGCATTGACAACCATGGGCTTTGGAGCTTTGTATTTGTTTGAAATCTTCAGACAATGTACTCTTCGATAAATATAAATGTAAACATGCAAAGTGTCAAGTTTTCAAACATTCCTAGCATTGTACAATAAATCAGACCACATGATACTCTAAACTTCAGGACTTACTTCTAAACTTCAAAAATAGTAAAATGTTTACCTCCAAAGCATGCTTTCTTTAAGGTTACTATTAATAATGCATTGTTAGTGTAAACTTCGAGGCTAACAACAAAGTGGTAATTCTAAAAACGTTGACAAATTTAGAAACAACTACCCGTCTGGTTACTGGTACAGATCGTCTGAGCAGATTGTCTGCCAGAACCATGTCCTTTGGCACTATTCCATCACCTTGTTCGTCTCGCTGAAAATAATTGGAACAAACTAGTCGGGATATTATGACTTATGATCTAAATTATGTTCTGCTGATAAGGAAAATCAGTCAGTGGATGTAGGAAGAGACGTGATAAGTAATGGCACCAAGAAGCATTTTGCACGATCAGGACGATGGAGTTTGTTGTTTAGAAAGTTTGGTCTTTTAAAGACAGCATCATTGCTACAAGCGCTTTCAATTCAAAAGGGAATTGAAAAGTTTATTGTTGGAGACTTGCATGGGATTTTCTGTTTTAAACATTGAATTTCTAACACAACAACCTTAGCTCAAAATTGACAAGAAATGGACCATCGTTACAAATTACGTACAGTAGGAGATACCAAACGCACCGACGGAAAGGAAACACAAGCAAAGAAACTTGGAGAAGGAAAAGCTAATGGTTTTGGTGGATGAAGAATACCACATTGGTAGTGTTTTTTTACTTGCAATAACAATAAACTGGTGTTGAAGCTTTTTTGATGTATTTTGTGTTCAAATTTGTTAATAAGTGACAATTATGTTAATAATTCAAAATTTTGTTAAAAATTTGGCCTAAAAATTTGTGGGAGACAGGGGAGGGGCTTATCAAGATTTTGGCCCGGATGTAAGCAAGGCCAGAACCGCCACTGGCAAGACCTACTAAAGACGAGATTACAGGTTTAATGGTAAACCGATTTAATGTTGTAAGGACAGTGAAATTGTAGCCTGATTGTTTACATTAAATAAATGTAACTTACACACGCATATACATGTTTTAAAAGTGGAAAAATCGTTAATTCAGTTTTTAAAGAGGAAACCCTCCATATGCAGTCATGCAGTCTTTGATAGTTGTGGGCGCCGAATTAAAAAAAAGGAAGGTGAAAAACCAGCAAAACTAATTGTTAAAGCAGGGGTTGTTTGGGGGATATATCAAGGTATGTGTATATCTGAACTCGCTTAAAACTCCCTTCCTTTTCCCTAATCATCTTAGGGGATAACCAAAAGCAGGCTTAGAAAATATAACTCAATCTTATTCACCAAAGTATCAGACCAACACAAACTTTGAATTCTTAACTAACTCGCTTGAAGGTAGACTTAGTGGTACTGATTATATACGAAATTTTGTGTTGCATTCTGCTTATCAAATTTAGAGAAGAAATAGACTTACACAGCGAAACAAGAGCAATAGGCACTCTTGACAATTCCGTCCTTTATGCCAGCTACGACCCACATTTTATGCCTCGTATTCTTTATTTTCTGTGACGGCAAGGACTCTGATTGCAGGAAACAAATAGGAGATCCTGCTGATATGGTAGAAAATTTCACCAAGCCAGTTTGAATCAAAGTAAGAATACGCTTTCGATTCTTTATAATCCTGAAACATCCTCTTGTCAAGACTTATCTCCCCTGCAGAAAGCAAAAACCTTGCAATGTTAAATTGCATAATTGGGGGCCATTTTTCTATTCCAGATTCTTCAGGTAGCTGCATTCCTCGGCAGTGCAGAAGAGACTGGAATTGTTCGGCTTTCTTGGCTGCTGCCTCTTGTGGTGTTTCTTTCACCGCTGTTCTAAGCTGCGCTGCTCCCTACACCAATGCCACGAGTTCTTCATTTGAACCATTTGTACTTAAACCACGAATTCGTAGAAATTGCTTCAAATCGCCTACTTTCCAACGCTTAAAATCAGCTAAGGACAGTTCACTATAATCCACATTCGCCATTCTCTCTTCGCGTCCTTCGAGAGACTGTCCATGGAGAACGTTTGTTTATCCCGAATTATGAAAGTGAGACTGGATGAAATCAAAACTCCGAACTGGCTTATTTTTGGCCCTCTATTATTCAACATTTACGTAAACGACCTAAAAAATTCATTAAGCAAAGTAGACCTTATAATGTTCGGACAGAAGAAATGACGATATGATTGCATCAGATGAACAGAACAATGATTACTTGTATTTTTAAATAGTTTAACTTACCTAATGAATTCGAGGAGGCTATGATTTTTCAAAATTAGACTTCCATGTAATGTTCCAATAGGCGAAACTTCGGATTAGCAGTTCACGGATTAACAATTGAGCTGTCATCACCCCAAACGAAAGTTGCACATGCAAGGAAAACTTTAATAAAACCCGGAACCGATGTAACGGATGTAAACAAACCAAATTGTGGAACGTTTGCATTTTCTGGTTCATGATGATGTAAATAAACTCGATGTATTAAATTATTAAACTTAGATACTAACACTTGTATATAAGATGATCAATTTTGTACATCAGGTAGCGATTTTCAAAGCGATTTTCGATGCGATTTTGGTAGCGATTTTTATAGGGATTCTAGTAGCGATTCGTAGGAAATAATGGATGATAATCGATTTGGAAGGCTCATCTATTTGCCGTAACCTATTCGTACGCCGGCGCTTCATATATATTTTTATGTGGTTCATTGTCGGAACCATTGCTGGCAGCAGAGAGTTTACTTGGTAAGATATTTCGAAATTTAAGAACCGTACAGTAATAATTCGGGACGAGCCATCATTTATCATGGGAAGAAAACGAGCAACCAAAGGAAACTCAAAGGAGTCAGAGGATCGAGAAAGAAAACTTATAAGTACTGTAGACGACGATCTAATTGAGGCCCTCGGACAGAAAAAGATTAAGGAAAAAGCAAAGTTTAAGAAGGGAAAGAATTTATTACTTGCTTTGTTAGAGGAGACACCTAGTCGTAGGAAAGTACAGCAGGAATTAACGAAGTTATACCTTATACAGGAAACATCATGGATATTCTTACAGAGATGTCAGATACATATTGAGCCAAGAAAGAGACGAGTCTTGTGCTATCACTATCACTAAGGATATGAGGATATGAGGAGAATTGATATTGAATTCGATATAGTACAGGATCAAGTAAATGAATATATAGAATCGAGAAAGGACGAGGAGTCAAGCATGAGCACTGTTATATAAACGCGAACAGCATCTCTGCAGAAAGAACAATTAGCTGCAAAGAAAGCAGCGGAGGATTTACAACAGGAGCTAGAAACTTCAGGCAAATTATTTTCAGTTCATGAATGCCATGCTATACAGACCTCGTTGCCTTCGAAAATCGTCTTAGAAATTCCTGAAGGACCCACACAATTTTTAAAAAATTAATAACTATGTTAAAATTTTTTCTGACAAAATTTAAAAGTCGCGGGAATTAACCGTCGCAAACGGGCCAAAAACAAACTGTCACGGGAAGAAACTGTCGCAAAAGTCGCGACACTTTCTTCCCGCGACACTTTCTTCCTTTAAAGTATTTCAATTACTAAATTAACATAATCGGTTTACTTCACTCCCAAGGGATGACTGGCAACTCGCGTCTGAAACCTACCTACGGAGACTTCAGCCGTTGCTCCAGCCGCAGCAGCATCCTCCTCTGGTAAACTGGGAGAATTCCCTTCACTCTCTATATGAAACTCAACAGTTTCTTCTAGAAGTGGTGGCTGTGTTTGTTCTCCAAGCATCCTGAAACACAAAGATATAAGTTTAAGAGAAATCCAAACAGCCTATTGAATTGAAGCGCGGACTGAAAAGATGGGTAATTTTTTTAAAAAAACGTCCATTCATTGTTGTCTTTAATAGAATACATTCTCAATAATCACTTACAAAATTGCATACTGGAATGGGTATGGTTTATGCCTACCACGATGAAAGCTCGGTATTAGGCCATTCTTTATTCCAGTTACAAATTATGTAATAGGTGGATCTTAATGTACAAATGAGAACTTTATGAAAGAGATATTCTGTGCCAGGAACATTCAAGTCACTTAGCGTTGACAAAAACGATCGGCTTTTTCTTGCTATGCTACCAATCGCACTTAAACGTAAGTTGATGGCTTTACAATTACATCTGCGCCCTAAGTCGTTAAATAACTTTCTACATTTTGATAATATGCGATTGTAGTTTGATTTTAAGTTCGTTTTAAAACCTATTGTAAGTTCCAAAATATGCAGAAGGACATTCTTCTCTATCATCATATCACGTCGTAGTTCAGCTCAAGAAATTATTGAGGGTGATCGATATTCTTTATTATCACTGAGATACTGAGATCCGAATCACAAGGATGAAGGAAATCAGCAATTATTTTTAATACAGAGCCGTGTATCCAATAGTAACAGCCTTGCTGAAGATGAGTAAGACAACAAGAGATCACATGTTGGAGACGTCGTGGGTTGACACATGCGTAACACTGATTGTTTATCTGTTTCCAAAGATGCAAGTTCTTGAGGGTGGCAAGGGAGTTATTTATATATCTGCATGTAAAATTATAAAGGTTTTTTTGGGACTGAGTCTAGTGTCTTATGCCAGATCTTTAAATGTATAGAGAAGCATTCTTTTAACAAGGATTTTATGATGAAGTCTTGGAATGTTAAAGTTTTGATTACACGATCTTCTTAACAGTTTCATACGTCTTTAATCACAGCTTTACTTTTTTTATAGTAATCAAACTGTACATAATTTGAGGGAGGTAATAGATATAGCTGTTTGATATCAGATTCACTGCTATACTTGAATTTCTGTCTGATTATAACCTCACAAACTGCTTAAATTTGTGGATATATCTATTAGACGTAAACCAAAGTTGGATTTTGACATCATTGCAATATCAACCAGCATTTGCAGGCATTTCAAGCCATCTACGAAAGAAATTATGACATTTCGAATCAAGAGTGTTCTTGATCAAGGTTATGCTTAAATCAGGAATAGTTAAGTGACACGAGATCTTAGATAAAAGACATTTATGATATAATAACAGTTATTTTGGGGACGCAGTGGTAAGGAGTCGATCTCATTTAGAATTCTATTAACTGTATGACATCTGTCATCTATATTGAAATTAAAATACCTACAAAGTTAACGAAAACAAAACCATACCAGAACAAATAAATCAATAAATGATTTACGTTGTGTCATTCGAAACCTCAGCCCTGAAACTGCGTCGCTATCCTTGAATAAATGTGCAAACCCAGTCTCGTTCAGAAACTGGTTGAAAACGAGAACAGTTTTTTTTCGAAAAGGAGTATAGGCAGAGTGTATTTCTACTTTTCGCTTGTGTCTTGTCCTCTCTCGGAGCGATGTCGCCACGTTAATTACACCTCTCGAATTATGTACGCAAGAGGTTGCAACCATGAAAAAGCGATGCATTATGATATACTAAGGTAAAAAATGTATATGGCGACCAGAACGCCAGGTGGGGCGGAATACGCTAATGAATTGTCTCAGGGGACGGCAGCCCCTTTCCCCTCGCCTTCGTGAGCGGATCTGTTTAAAAAGAGAAAGAGAACTGGAACGCTTTACAATCTTGGTCAGCTACTCTCGAGTGCCAAATAATAGAACCCCCCTCGCTTTTTGAAATTTATAACCCCCCGCTTCTTATTAGGACCCCCGTTTATTAATTTCAAATAGTTAAAATGTAAATGATGTCTGAAAACACTTGAATAACTTCCCATGCAACATTTGACCCTGAAACAATTGATAATTAGTCAAATAGTACGATTTTGGTCCTCATGTGTGTCATCCTTATTTAAAACTTTCACGAAATTGAGACTAAAGTTCAGAACCACCGCTTATTTGGACCTCCCTTTATTAACTTTAGGCCGCCATGATGACCCCCACCCCCCGTTTATTCAGACCTCCCAGTTTATTCGGCAAACCAGAGTATGTTGAACTCTTACCTCTTTCGATGTCTATTCAATCAAAATATATTAACTCAGATTTAATAGAGACTTTTTTTCAATCGTAGGATTGCTTGAACTATTCAATTCTAATTTTTAAAACTTCTGTGGATTAGATCAAGACACAACATTGAACTATAAATTGAAATGCTTTTTATTCATAGTTCAATGATACCATAGATTTAATAAGAGCGCAGCTATTGTCGTGAATCTTACATCATCCACAGGAATATGACTAGGGATTTCCCCCTCTCAATCTATTCTTAGCCACTGTGTCTGATTTTATTCCACATATATAAATACCAGATCTGTAAATTTATCAATACACACTTTCACTACGACTTCAACTACAAAGCTGTTGGTAGTGATTTTTATACTAGTTTCGCTGCCGTGGATTCAACAGCCTTTCCGCTATCATTGCGCTACGAAGTCTATATAGGTTATACATCACCACGTAACCGATACTATTATTAAATCCATGAATGATACAGAACATTGTTATACGTTAATTTCATTGATTCCATTGATTTATCTGATTCCATTGATTTATCTGATTCCATTGTTTCCTCATGTCAGACTCTTGTTGAAGAGGAGACAGAGACTGCGATTCGCTGTGTCAGGATGACAGAAAGAGGGGAACTCCCGACATTTTTTATGCAACGTAAGCTTGGGGGGCTTTATTAGTGGTTCGTTCTTTTTAGTTGGTGCAGCAAGAGTATACACCCTTGTGTTGTTTTTTTGTAAAGGGGGAGAGAAAGCAAGCTGTTCATACGCAAAAAGACTTGTGTCATGGAGTACTTTGCAGCTGAGCAGACCAATATTGTTGAAATAAAAGATTGGGAACAAGGATGGCATTCTGGACATACACAATTTCATAAACATAATGTACACAGGTAGGCCTATATATTTTATGCTATATAGTATCTCGATGATGGTAGGATGCAGTACTTTCGTTACTTAATATTCAGTAGGTCCTCCCGACACTCTTTAATTGTTATTCAACCATTAAGTTCATCATAAACAATCTTGGAACAGACCTTGTGCTTTCATACGCGGTACCGGTCTAGGCCCACAGTGCATTACGTAGGCTACCGCCTTGAAATGATCGATAATGTATTCGTATTGAAATAGAATTTACAAGGTACGTAGTTTTTTCTATCAACAATTTTATGTAAGCTAATTGGCAGTCGTTACTTATGTTTAATTCCAAATATAGAGCCTATTGCCTGTATAAGCTCAAACTAGGCACATAGCCAGAGTGAGAAATTTTGAGGGGCTATTCTGAACCAGTATGGCACGGCACCCTACGACGACGACCACGATGATTCTCAACTTTGAAGGACTGTTTTGAGTTTTTTGGGGGCTGACATTACAAATACTGAAAGAAAGCCTATGGTTGTTTGCAACTTGATAGAAGCCTTTCGGGACTAACATTATATATAGTGAGGCGTAGACCCCCTTTACCCCCGTGGCTTTAGGCTTGGCTCCAACTGACTGAATTACTTTTTGTATATTAATGAATATTTTCGGTCGTGTACATGTGAAATTCTCTCAACTCCAGTAAATTGACCGATGAAGTGAGTCTACTGTTGCTAAAGTGACCGCAAAACTACTAGATGTTGAAAGTTTTGTAAATCCTTGTTTCTTTAAAAAATGTTCATGAAAGATTGAGAATACTTTGTACAACTAAAAATATTCATCCTTTTTTATAATATTGTTCGCAAACATATATAATGCCCTCCTTTTTATGCCTTAATTTTAGTATAAACCTACGGCCTGATGAGCTCTTTGTGGGTCCGGCCTTGTTCTGGATTTTTGTGTGATAAAGATCCATTACTTTAAAAGTAAATGTTGAATACATTTCAGAAATTTTTGTGACCCCAAATATTTACCACCTTCTCCAAGCAGTTTGATACATCCTTTCCTTACTTCCATTTCTAGGAGGCAAGTCCATTTTTTCACCGCACACTTACAACTTTCAGAGAATCAAATTGAATCAAATTATATTTGCTGTTGAAATTTAAAGTAGAATTCCACATAGTCTTTGACTGTAAATACATCGTGAACCTAATTTAGTATTGCTATGTTATGTTTAAATGATCGTATTTTCCTTTTTAATGGGATTTTTTAACGATAATTTAATAAACAGTGTAGAAAAATCTTTGGTAATGGTTCTATAAACGATTTCTAAATTTTGCGGATCTTTTACTTCTCTTATAATGGGCAAAGTGGGTGAGGAAGAAGGTGGAGTGTTGGATGATGGTCCAGCAACCTACCTTCATAAGAACCAATAACTATTACAGGTAAAGCAAAAATTTGCAAATTAGTGCAACAGAGAAGGCTGTAAAAACAAAAAAAAATTATGAAGGCAATATAATAAAGTCAAAAGTACGAGGTATTGTCTTTGAGTTGAGTACCAACAACTTTCTCGAAGGTATTATTATGGATAACCAGTAATTTGTATGTTCTCCTTGGTATTCTGGTGGTACTTCTTTCTTTGATAGTGCCAATTATGATATTTAGTGATTTCACTTCCCCAAAGTATTTGAGGGAATTTGTTCTCATCCTTTTCATTCGAATCATTGTGGTTTATATTATGTTCTCATTCAATAAATACAGGCAGATTTTTGAGTTTTTGAGTGATTTGGAAGTGTTAGGATAGCAAAATAATTGTTTTCTTACATTTTTAATGCTGCTACTTTGAAAATTTTCTTGTCCACTTTGTGCTTTTAAGGTTATAATTGGTGTTGTTGAGAATAGATCTGGTGGAACAATCCATATAGTGGTGAATTTAATTACACGAAGGTCCATTGTCAAATATGAGTGACAGTGGTAGTTTGGTCTTAAAATCCCAGCACCATATAAATATAGAATTAATCAATGAGCTACACTCTACCAGTTTATCAGATACTGGACTTATCAATGTGGTATTTAATGCAATTTGTCCGCAGCGATTGTTCCTGTGCACTACAAATCAAAGCTTCCATAGAGCCTTTAAGATCACCCTTAACAAGCCGCTTCTAGGTGGTAATCTCATCCACTTCCTTCAAATTTTTTAAGAACTGGCCAGGTAAAACCTTTCCAACCAATTTCGAATTCTTTACGTGACTTCAGTTTGAACTGTTTGGGCTCTAGTACACTTTCTGTTGCAATAGTTCTATGATTTCTGCATATATTTCAATACCGCGTATAACTGTCGTATTACTAAAAGAGATCTAATAAAGCCATTCAAGGCTTCTGAGGTTTTGTCTTGTGTCCTCTGATGACGTATACATCTTTTGTTTTCTCGTTTTACTTTTAAGTAGAACCGCTTGTAGTGAGAGGATGGATTCCCTAAAGAAAACAAGCTCATTTTACTAAGACATGTTTTAAAGACAACAACAAATAGTTTGGGGCACCCTCTTGTACATACAAGCGAACCTTTATACCTTGTATACTCACTAAAGACGCCGGTGCCCTTTTCCCCCTAACACCTCCTTATCAAACACCAGCGCAATCAGTGGGGTACCACCACCCTTGTTGGGAACTACTGGTCCAAATGATTCATTAAATGATAATCTTCTTTTACCATGGTGCACTCAACTTAAACAATTGTTACAAATTCAACTATCTGTATGTTATTCTATCATTCCCGTTGTACTGACTATGCATCCTTACCTATGTAAGCGATAAAGTGGGGTGTAAGAAGTGAAAGAACAGAGCTGAAAATGATATTATATATAATGTGGAACGCAGGTCTGCTCCAAATCGATTATATGGACAATGGAAAACATTTTCATGACCAAAAAGGAAACAGCACAGACTGGTATCTTGTATTACATACTTAAGATGCGCTATTGTATAGAGCAAGTTGTACAGGCAACAAGAAAGTAGGTCCTTGACGTTGGTACTAAACATTTCACTCGAAAATCTTTTATTTAGCTACAATTCAAGTAATATGATCAATAAATATGTTTTGAGAGTGCAGTGCGAAATGTTTTATTAAATTTATTAAAGCAATAAACAAAGGAGGATTCAGTTCATAAATCAATGAAAATTCTAAATTTTAAATTTTCATCAAGTTGTCATTCAACGAAGTATTGTGATTTTCAAAAATGTCTTTAAACAGACTGAACACTGCTTTGTCTTTGTATAGAGTTACTTCATTAACAGAAAACAGCCAAGAAGCAATAGAAATATTGGTAATCCCCAACCTATATTAAAGCAAATTTTTGGCAATTGTGCATACGTTATTGTATTGATGATGTATTGATGATAATAAAACTCAGTGAAAGCGTGAATTGAAATACCTTCCAATCCGATTCAAGGTTTTGTACCCTCAATTCTATTCTATAGTTTTATTTAAATGACTATTTTTTATGAATGTAACCACATGTATGATCTTGACATACGTAATCTAGTCAGTAAAAAGGGTGCAGCTTGGGCAACATCTCTTAAAAATAGCTTTCGCTACTCCCGTTTCAAAATCTCAAATCAAAGATTGATTCTTTAATAAGAGGAACGCGTTTGATACCTTTTAAATGCAATCAATGCCACCCTTGTGTTACCTAGTGGCTATGGACGTGCTGGTAATTTTTTTGTACGTTCCACAGTTGCTGCTCTCGATGTTTTTACACTTAGGGGTGGTTTCCATTTAAAGAGTGAGGCTTGTGATACAAATATCTACTCATATATATTTTGTGCTTACATATATCTTGTAAATTTAACCAAAGTCATTAATGACTGAAGTAATAACAAACATACTCTGGTTCATACTGTCCTACTCCGTATATGTTTTAGTTAGTCATTCTCTATTTTGTTTCGTGCGATGTTATGGGTTAGAGTGCTTAACATGGAAATGATGGGTCTGAGTGGTGGGTCAAGGGGGTCCTAATGTATTTTCGGTAGCCCATATATGCGTCCTGGTGTATATTGTCCTTTTAAGCTCCACTGTTTACCATATTTAAATTTCTTGAGAAGCTCGTTAATTCTTTTCTTCAGGTTAGATGTGGGATCTCTTTTGAGCTTTTTGGATTTTGATTTGTTTTGGAGTATTCCGTGTAATTTAACTACATTTATCTTTTAATCACTTTCTGTTCTGTACCAGAGTGAGGAAATAGGCTCCCCCGACCGCTATAACACTTACTTAACTCTTGGTACAGAATTCTTCTAAAGATGTGATTTTCTCATAATTGTTTTGCATATATTGTTATACAAGGTTCTCTAGCGAACTTCACTTTATTGCACAACAAATTTTTTCACTTTTTGTGGAATTTCAAACGATTTTGCAGTTTTCACTTCAAATTTTGCTAATACGAAATCGTCAGTACAAATTCAGGAAAGAGAACTTAAGTTTAAAGATATAATAAGCATGTTTTTCAAAGAAAAGTAACAAAACAGGCAGGCGGAACACTCCACTATAGGTAACAAAACGTCAATATCGCAAAATTTCAAGAAAATCTGAACAAACTTTATTCATCATAAGACTTCCCAGTAAATTGTAGGAAAAGTCACCAAATTTCGTGTCAATCGGGCCGGGCTTTAAAAAGTTATGAGCTGAAATGTGTAGCCGGATTTCGTAAATTTTGCAAAAAAAGTGCTGACGCCATCAGAATTTTCAATTTTTTCCTTAATTTTCTAAAACTATCAGATTGCTTTCTGTAAATCCACAAATGTTCAAGTCCCTTGATGTTCTCTGGTCTATTTTAAGTAGGGTAAAGGTTAATGTTACCTCTCGGTGGTTTCACTTCTTAAAAACTCAGTACTGTATAGTCCTACTACAAGGCTTTTAACGTTTAATTTAAGAGGGGTTTTCATAGATATTTTGGTTAATAGATTCTGTTATTGGTATGGTAAGGTAGTTCCATTTAAAAATGCTTTACTAATGTAAGTGAAACTGATCGTAGTTCAAATTCCATCGTTTTGTTTAATGTACGTAGACAACAAAAGTAACTTCAACAACTGTTTTGAGCCTTAGAATGATAAATCATGACAACAACTGGTGACGCGCAAACATTTGTGACATAATATCGAAACAAATGGTCAACGTGGGAAATCTCAACGGTGTCGGCAGAATTACTTCACGAAAATTATGTGTACAATGTCTGAAGAAATGAAAAAGGTTTTCAACAATTAGATATGGTTTTGCCATTGCCTATTTTGAATACCTTTTAGCCTTATTTGAATAGATTAGACTGTTTTCAATTATTTGTGTTTACTTTTTAGGTATCGACATTCTAAAATCTAAGAAATCGCAAGGTGACAGTATTCATACAGATAAGTATCCGTAATAAGTGATAATAACCAAGTAATCAGCATTGATAAACCTTAAATGTAGTTGGCATTTAGTTTTAGATGTTCCGACAAAAAAATAAACTAACACGATTGTTGTATTAGCACTTGCAGCCATATTGCTCTGCTGCCATTATATGTAGCTATTATGTAAGCCTCGATCTCATTGTGTTAAAATGTTCATGTAAACGACTTACCACGGAGTCTAGCGATATGAGCTAAGAGATAAGTCACAAAAAGTTAACATCTCGTTTGATATGCTGTTTCATCTCGGCGCTGAACGCACACAGGAACATAACAACGATGAAATTTTGTCTCAAGTTATAGCTCTTTAAAATTTCCGCCATACATGGTAAGCACCATATTAGGGTGTCATGACCAATACTAGTGCAGGGACCACCAAACATTTTTACTGATAGTTTGCTAAATATAACTTGGGAAATATCTGAAAATTTCAGCAACTCGCAGTTAGATCCTACGAAATTATTAAAGCATATTCACAGCCACGTGCCTACTAGTCCGCTCTACCAGCTCTTATTTACTCACTTCCTTTGCTTGTCGTTGTCTCTTTAACTTGCACAAAGTAGCAAGCCGTAAAGCTCCTCTGTAACAACAATAAATAACTGTGACCCTGATTATAATAATATATAGTAAATGAGGGAATACCCGTCTTTAATACAGCTGAGATACTTACATCTGTCCATAATCATTGATATTATTTTGGCCAATTAGTAAAATAAAATTTATAATCTAGAACTGACTCAAGACTAAATTTCCTTTTCTGTTTAAAATCTATCAAAAAACGTCAACATATCTTGCCTGATACTTCCTTTAGTGTAGACATTATTGCAACGGCATTAAGAAAACACTACTTTAAGAATGGCCTCGCGACCACATTACCAAGGTCGCGATGGCATAACGAGCGTTTCCGGTTTAGTCACTTATAAATCCTCATGATAGCAGTTTTTATTTCATTCGTCGCCACATGAACTCGTAATCCTGAACAATAGAATGTCAACACACAGGTCTAACCAAGTTAGGAGACCTCCTGTGTCCTGTGACTTGACCAGGAAACGGCTGCAACCTTGCCCGTTAGTCAGTCATAATGAAATGCTTTGCTCATCGTGAATATACAGAAATCAACCTTTCCTTACCTCTCGCGCGCGGGCGAGCCTCCTAGAACAATTTTCCGGCTGCAATTCCTGCTATCATCGCAGGAGGGTCACTCGAATGGAGTCCTGTGTCCCATGACGGAATTTCAGGGTATCTCAATTTCCAACTGTTTTAGGCTTTCAACAGGAGAACGTTCGACACTACCTCATCTTTTGCGCTGTAGCAGTGGCCCGCAAGATCAAGTACGACGTTATCGTAACGGTGAACTGGGTATGGTCAACATACCATAGATTCTCTCGAGGGTGGGATGACCCCTCCATTGGAGGTTTTGAACTCTACGCAGTAGGTTTCTATAGCATCCGTTCAGAAACCGACAGAAACAGTATAAGCAATTGTTTCAGGACGATCACGATCCTCATCATAGCTGTCTAGTTGGTCGTTTGTATGCTTAGTGTCTTTTTGCATCTATAGATAACATTTACATGAATTCTCTTTCATTATACGTATTGGCATTGGCCATGTTTAGTTCTTTGAAAAGTTTAACCCTTGCGCACCTCGTTCAATCAATTACACAAAGCATTTGTTTGTAAGACATTTTAAAAAACTTGTAGGAGGCACATATAACTACATACTTGCGATATTCTCCCCAGTTTTTTTATTCCTTCCTTTATATGAATCTCGAACTACGTCTTGTTTGTTTTATATTACTAATTTTTACATCAGTAATACCCCGGCATGGGTTGATGCGTGTCAGATGAGGCCTCAAGTGGGACTACTCGCAGAAGTAGGGACTCCCAATCAAAACCTTCACGCCTTCACTCACGCCGTTACTAAAACATAAATAGTAAACTTACTAGTGCTTGTTTCCAGATCCCAAGTGATACTTGTCAAAGAAGTCTCACTTTCAGCCATGCAAATCGGAGTAGGGTTATTGTTTGGTCATAGCCTAACCCTAACCTAAACCTTATCCATTGGACCACCAAGTCCAATAATTAAGGTGAGAAATTTTCAAGTCAATCTTGCCATGTTTTCTCCTCCCCTCAGTGGGTAAGGGGAAATTCATTAACTATAATTAATTATTGTGTTTCGGCTTTGAGATTTAGTCAGTGCCAGAGATATATAAGTATAATATAGGTAATATATATTTTTTATCCATATTTATATAAAATATATATAACTTTTCATTTTTCATCGCATATTCTTTAGGTGTTGCTCAATTTATAACTTGCAATAAGTCATACATAGTCAATAAAATTAATGGTACAAATTTGGTCCTCATAAGCACTTTAAAATGGAGTACGTCGTGTGCAAGACTGGACTGGAAACTAAAACGTGATCCACTCAAAGATATCCTTTTCTTAAAGATGTATACAACTTAAGTGTGTTATATGTTGCATTATGATTTTAAGAAAGTGTATGTAAGGTGGCAGAATTGCAAATGCTGAGATTTTTTCTAGGAGTGACGAGGATGGACAGGTTTAAAAACGATTACAACAGAGGAACAGCCTGGGTAAGGCGGTTGGGTGATAAAGTGAGAGGGGCGAGACTGAGATGGTTTGGCCATGTGCATAGGAGGGATGAGGGAAATATTGGAAGGAGGATGCTGGAGATGGGAATACCGGGTGATGGCCGTACTGAGCTTTGAATAATCATTCCTCTAAATACTGGATAAGACATTCTCAACCCTCTTATCCAACTTTTTCCCTTAATTTAAAAATCAAACAAGTTAATAATCGCAAATTAAAATTATAGGCCATCTTATCTACGTATTTTGAGCTTAAACTCCCAGAAGACCCACAAGGTGTCCTCTAAATTGTTTCTATAGAGCAGTAGCTCCCAACCTTTTTATGGCCCGCACTTTACATATATATTTGAGAAGTTGATTAGTGGTACAAAATTTGAATATTACGTTGAGTAACGGATTCATTTTGCTTAAGGTTTCCGCCGTACACTGATCATAGCAATCGTATGGAGTGAAGTGAGAAAGCTCTACGATGAACACCAAAACACGTCGTAGAAGATAACAGTTACGAGAGCGACACCTTTTCTTCACGCCATACGATTGCTGTGATCAGTATATGGCGAAAATGTTCTGCAAAATGAATCCGTTACTCAACGCAATGTAAGTATACATTTTTGATATATCCTCTTTCCCTTATGCTTCAGGTAGTTATTTAATGTGGAGTTAAATTTGTATAATTGAATATATAAAGAGTAAATAAACGTACGACAGGGACTAATTTTGAAACAATGACTATTTCATAAATCTTTCAAAAACGTTTATAATTTCCTCCATGCACGAAACATTGTTAAAAATTCAAGCACCGATATGCGTAAGATAGTTCCTTAATTCATGGCATTTGATGTTGATAGCAATCTGCACGTCCGCCTGTGCATCCAGGTGATTTCGAGATGTTGTATTTATTGACAACAAAGTACTTTGTTCAGAATGATGTCTGGGCATCCGAGTGATAGAAAAGGTTTTGTTAAGTATTTACTAATGTTTAAGCTCATGTTTCATGGTCAACAGGACAGAGGAGTAATCTTAACCTCGTAATGTTGACCTTGTACCCCTTTTGCTTTGGCTCCTGCCAAGATGGATGGGTGATGCCTTAAGGTCAATTCACAGATAACTGTTACCGTATTATGCTTATTTACTTCCTAGAAGTACGTTGGACAGCGAGTCGGACACTGATGAAGGAACCAGCACCGTTATTGAAAGCAAGGTAAGATCTTCTTTTCGCTTATTAGATCGCGCTAGGTTATTTACGTTACTATAAACAGAATTCTTACGTATATGCATTAAGATTCCTTCAAAACCGGTCTAAAACGTGCCAGGGCTGCGTGTAGCTTTAAGATGAGTTCATATGAAACTAGGCTCTGAATGCTGTGTCGTTAGTCAACCGTCACGTTCTGTAAACGTCGCCACTGTTTTACCGACAAGAAGAATTCCAAGGTGAACGTTGTGAAGATGGGTGACAGCAAGAGCAAGAAAGGTAAAACCAAAACAATATCAGGAGCATAAATACCAGTAGCAACTGCAATAGTAACACTGGAAACGAGATGAAAAAAACCCAGCATAGATGAGACAAATGTCGGCAGCAGAAGTGGGCTCTAACAGCAGCCACAAGAAAAGCCACAACAATAGCAGCAAGAGGACCAGCAGCAAGAGAAATAGCAGCAGCAAAAATAGTAGCAGTGAGAACAATACGGGGGCTTTCACAGGAACAGCCATAACAAGAGTTAAAACGACGAGAGCATCAACATGAATTCTTCTATTTATTATGTTGTATAAAAGCAATATCTGAGATAGACGGAGATGCGCAAGTTTAATACGGAAGCATCCGCCTTGCCTATAAAATTAGAGAATTTCTAAGCTGCTTTCTTTTACCGGAAATAGTATTACAGGTGATATGCCATTTCCAATGCTGTCAACGAGGTACAGTTTCCTTCATTCCAAGAGAAAGGAGTTTTGTAATGGACCAGCTGTCGAGCTAGAATCAGCCATACAATAGCAAAAGTTGGGTGGTGCCAGTTTCTGTTGACATCCGTAACCGCTGACCAGTTACTGGCTCAACTGTTGTATGTTTGCGCAGGATTATTTAACGAATCCTAAAGCTGCATATTTAATGAATAATTGTACCCTTAGATCTTGGTATGCAAGCTCTGTCTCAAATGGTTTTTTCACCACATTTTGTAATGGTTTTCTCGGTAGCTTATTTGCAATCTCCTGCCACATTAATGTATATATTTCCGTTGTGTAGGCAGCTGACCTTTCGTTTTTTGGTTGGGGGAGTAGGATTTCTCCTAACAGTGAGGTATATTTTAGTATTTAGGAAACTGGTCTTTGTACTCGGGAGTGCCGAATAAACTGGGGGTCATCATTACGGTTTAGAGTTAATAAACGGGGGAGTCTGAACTCGGGTCTCAATTTCGTGAAAGTTTTAAATAAGGATGACACTCATGAGGACAAAAATCGTACTAATTGACTAATTAGCAACTGTTTTAGGGTCAAATGATGCACGGGAAGTTATTCAAGTGTTTTCAGATATCATTTACATCTTGAGAACTGGGAAAATTCCTTGAAATTAAATAAACGGAGGCGTCCAGATAAGGAGCGGGGAGGTTGATAAATTTCAAAAAATTAAGAAGCGGGGGTACAATTATTTGGCACTCGAGAGTATGGGGCTACAGACCAACATAAGACTTAATTGATTGTTAAAATGTAAATAGTTTGCACGCGATGATTTTGTAAGAAATGGTGGAAAGTTAGTGTTACACACAGCTGGAATTGTGTATAGAAATAGGATGACAAGTATTCTCTTCAATTTTGTAAATATATGTGCACGCTGCATTGACATATTTACTTTATTACCAATAATAATAATCTTTCCATCAAACATCATCCTTTTATTTGACGTATATTCGACTTTATTTCCTTCTCGACTGTTTTTATATCATTTTATATGGTGTTGTGTCAATGTCATCAGTTCTAAATTTTACTCCACTCCGAGGCGCATCTGCCACAATGTGCCAGTGTAATTTACATACTGGGCACAATTCGCAGTGATCTAACATTAGTTTTTAGTTCACGCTCACAAAGCCCTATCAATACTTTATCCTTCCTTGAAAGAATTGCAAATAAAGAAAGTTCCTTCCAACGTTTATCACTCGAAAACAAGTTCTTATGTCAAGGCTGTACTCCTTTCAGCATGAATAAGTAAAATGTCAGCTGTTTCAGTCATAGCAGTTTTAACGGATGCCATCTCTCATCATTTTGCGTTGCGTTCGGCGTATCTATCGAGTGTGTCCCGATTACTTATTCCCCCTTCAATCGTGTCACGTTTAACAACTCGTGCCAGACTCCGACAATTACACCGAAGTTCAACAAGTGGATGAAAAGGCCGTTCGCAGCCTGTATTTAAGTGGCTACCTTCCATTATATTCTCTAAGACGGTGGAGAAATAAGGGAAAATCCCTCTGGCTTTGTACGTTGCACTGTATCTGTTATTAAGCGGGTAACCTCGAAGGGGCTTCGGAAGTCTAAATGAAGGCACTAGCAACCGAAGATCAGATACTTGAGCTCGTCCTGGAATTTTACCAGCATAGCAAATCTCAGAGAGATGGTTCTATTTCATCGTAGCTTGGCACTATGATAGATCGTATGGATGCAATTCGGTTTTTTAATATGGAGACCCTGCTTACAGCTAATTAAGATACTTAATAAAGAAGTTTCCTGAAATCAGTAGGAACATGGTGTTCTTTACGACTTCTGAATGGAGATACTCAACAATCTTAAGCATTCTAGCATAACGACGTTATGACTTTTGGTGAAGCTGCAAAACAACTGCGATACCAGAAGGGGTAAGGTGCCAGGGAGCATAAACTGCGAGTTAAGTGGCGCATATTTACAGCTCGAGAAGTTGTAGACTGGGCTGCCAACCTCTTCTAGCCTTAAATAAATTAACTTCTATGCTGTCATTTACACCCAACAATTTTTCAAGTGATTCTATTTTGCATCAGAGATCTCAGCATTACTGACTGTATCAGCTAGCAGGACCAGGCCATCAACATGCATTATTGATATTTTCGGTGTGAGGGAATATCCATTTTCGTTCATTTTATCAATCGTAATGTAAGCAAATCATAAACAGATATTGTGCTCATCGAGAAGAGAGCATTTGAAATGTTAGTTAGAAAAGAACTCTAGAGAAATAGACGAGCACGTCACCACCGGTGGTGACGTGCTTCTCTATTTCTATAGTGTTCTTTTCTAACTAATTTATCTCTCTGTTATACGCAAGCAGCTATTTCAAAAAATTAGTGTCTCCACGTGGACAACGAACAAATAAAATTGTTCTGTAGTTCAACGTCATGCTTGGATCCACAGTTTTCAATATCCACAGGTACTCAATATGCTTTCTACACTTCCGTAAGTTTAGTTTTATGCATTCTGTCAAAACATCCAAAATCTCGTAAAAGAGGAAAAGAGATTTGGCACCTTTGCTCACTCTAGTAAGTAGCAAGCAAACCACAAACTGCAAGGAAATGTTGTGATGCTGACCTTCTGTTTAAAAGGCTATTTTGATATTTCAGGACGTGTTCAACTTTACAAGAGTTGTACTGTGAATGTTACCAGCAATACCAGTTATTGATATATTTTTAACAATCATCATCGAGAACTGGTAAAATGAATTCCTTTCTACATGTTGCAATGTCATTCTGAATCATGTTCTGAATGTTTCTGATGTTATCCCGTGTAATTATGATGCTTTGTTTTGTTCTGCGCGCTTAAAAGGCTACATCAAATTCGTTTACTGTTCCGTTTGTAATAAGCTTCAATTTAGTGAATTTGTGATTCAAAAACTTCAGGTTGTACATCCAATTCTTTTTGTTTTGAAATAATTTCCTCATAGTAGTATTCGTCCTTTATGGTTGTCGGCTTTCAATTTTATTCTAGTTGCTTTCTTTCTTTTAACGATTTTATTAATGCCCTAAACGTAGGCGCATTTTGATTGTTTACAAATGATGTTTGTGTATACTGAAACTTTTGTGTTTGGATATCATCTAAGGCATCTTTTTTCATCTCAGGTAGTTTCGTTGTCTTTCAAATTCTTTCAATTTTGGTTTACCTGTCGTACGCTTGTGTTACAAACTGATACCTAAAAGCAAATACGTATATGTAATAACTAACGACTAAGTGTAAATGGCATTTGGAGAATTTAATACAACATTACTGAGTAATGCAATTGAAGTTACTTTCATAGCAAGTAGAACGATAATCGCATTTACAGTTTCATATTTCCAATTATCAGTTAACTGACTCCTGATCATTGGAAACATGGACTATAGTTGCAAATATCAATCTTCTCCTTGTCTACATAACTTTATTTACATTTTATAACTACATGTATTTCAGTAGCAGGAAAAAACCCGGCGTTGCCCGGGCAGTGACAACTTCCACGTGTCCGCGTGTGTACTGTTACCGTAGTGTGCGTGGACTTGTGTCAGTTGTTTTTTAGTAAAATGTGTAAATGTTGCATGTGTCCTCCCTCACCTCCCAAATTACAAAACATTTCTGTTGCCCTCTGGTTCCAATCCGAGGGGGCTAGGATAGTACTAGAATATAAAATGGGGGCGTCTGACATTTTTCGATAAATTATAGACCTTAAATTTGGTAAGTAAAAGTTTCTGATACCGGGGTACACCGAGGGGTTAGAATGACCTGAGGAGGCGCAAATCCTTGCCCGTAAGCTTAACTACGCACGAAATAATTTCTTGAGGCAGCAAAGAACTTAGAAAGATAGAAGCCAAGACCAGGGTCAATACATTTATGGCCGCAAGAAAACTGCTAAGTTGCAGACCCCTTTCTGTTCGTTGTTAAGAAGGCTGTTCCTCTGTATTACGTGTAAATAATAAGACACTGAAATCATCGCGTTTCATATTGTCGAATGCTCCTTCACTCCATAAAATCGCATGAATCCTTAGTAAAAAAACCCAAAGTTGAGATTTCTAGAGTTATTAATTTTAATCTTAGAGTTTAATAATAATAATAATAATGCTAATTTGTATAACTTGGTGTATTTGAAGCATTCATATCCTACCAAAATTCTCTTTCTCTTTTCCACTTATTCACAGAGTTAAAGGTTTTGTTAACAAGGGTTTTTACGTAGAGAAAGATTTCATAAAACACAAGAACTCAGGAGATATTGTGCCAAACTATTTACAAAGCAAGCAACTGATAGCCGTCCACAATTGTAAATGAGCCTTGAGATAATAAACTATTAACAAGATCATATCAATCCTTGATAATACCACCTGCGGCTTAAGGTTTCATGCAACATCAACTATAGTGTAAACACCCGAACTAGTTTCTAACTTGATTTGGTAATCCAACTAAATGTAACGTTTAACAAGGTAAGTTTTTATAGATATATGTTTTTGAATTCTCCTATTTCATATCAAGCTCTTCAATAAAAACACAAATGATAACATCTTCTCTACATGTACTCTACTCTGCTCTGTACATACTACTCTGTATAAAAACTTCATTTAGTGTTGAGTTGTTGTGCTGGTTATTTGCTGTACAATATAAATGTTACCTAGAGTAAAAGGTAAATCACACAAGTCTCTCATAACCTTTATAGCATCATGATTAACAAATATACTTTTCTAACTAATAACAGTCAAGATAACATCACCATTACATTATATACATTTAGTGTTGTGTTATTGTGCTGGTTTTTTGCTGTACAATGTCACTCTCACCTAGAATAAAAGTTTAAAACACACAATACTTCTCATAACTCGTGTGGCATCACAAATTGGAGCTTCAAAATGTACATACCTGCAAACGTTTCAAGTTTTAACATTACATTTAAGTTGCCATCATAAAGAAGAATAGATGGGAACTATGACCTTAGCAAAGCTGTAGCGTTGAGATGTAATTTTCTTTCCCAATGTTGTACATCTGCTAAACGATCAGCCAGGGATTTGTTAAGAATTCAGATTATGGAGATTTTGTCACTCTGATCTCTGGAATTATTTTAATTTTCCTTGAGACATTTAATGGAACTTTTCAACAACAAAGGCACCAGTAAACATACTTGGCTAAGCCCATAAGGTTCAATCAATCTTTTGTCACTACCAGTTAAGATATCACAGTACATCCTTCAATTACCTCAAGTTGCAATATTAAATAGATGTAAAAGTGACTCACTTATCAATATTTAAACACAGGATTGAAACAGAAGCATTAACGATTTCTTGGTAGGATGTAATATTGTTTAGCAAGTTTATGTGGCAACGTCAGCAGGTTTGCTCTTTTTCATTTTCTTTAACTATAAATACTATACGACCTGGATACTTGAATGATACTTAAAATTCCTACATCAAAATAGTAATATTATGAAACTAGACTCTCAACATAAGCGGCCTCGATCACCATGAATCCTTTTTTCTAGCTCCTTTTAGATCATTTATAAGGAGCCAATTAGTGTTTCTGGGGCTCCTTTTAACAATTTTGCTGAGCATTTCCAAAGCAGTCACACCATCAACTGCTACGAAATATGCTTTAAGCTATCTTTTCGTAGGCAGCCACGCCCAACAGCAGCTATCTGAGAGGGTAATTAATTAGTTGACGGAATTTCAAAATTTTAATGAAGTACAAAAATCATTATTGTGGGTTACGCATGACGTAAAACAGTAACTAATTAACAATTGGTAATATACATTAACGATATTTAAAAGAGGGACCAAACTTTAATCAGGGGTTCCTTCCGCCAGAGGACTCGGTAGCTGCGGTCTTGCTACTAATGTCTAAAGGCAGGTGTCTATTGGCAAGGAATGGATGTAGTATCTGTTCTCATTGATGACAGATGCTTTCCATAAACCGCGAGAGGCGGTCCTACTGGTAACATGTTGTAGCTACTAAGCAAGAACAAGTTGGCGTTTTACGTCTGCACTCCTTCTAGTTTGTTGTCCTCTTTATTATTATCAAGAATATTACAATAAAATATTTAAAATACCAATACACTAGCTATAATAACCTCTTTTTGATCATAAACGCTTTCTGCCTACACAACGAAAGCTTTCGTAATTTAATAGCGACCGCCTCAAATACCCTTAAATGTAAGGCTGACCTAGCTCTAAATAAAATACTGTAAATTGTGTTGGAGTACTTCCCAACGCAAAAAAGGTTTCCCAACAAGTATGTCCCAATCGCAGAACTGGTCTGGTTACTCAAACTCATTGCCAATGTAAGTACGAAAGGGCGTCTACGTCGCTTACTTTGCCGTGCTTGGGGGGAGAGTGTGTGTGTTTTTTTAACCTCTCGATAAGTCTTAAGGACGTCCTACCCACATAGCTGGCGTCACACCGGCATTTGAACTCGTATACTACATTGTCTGCTTGATGGGTGGGTAGTTTGTCCTTAAGTTCTGGTCTTTATATAGGTCTCTATCCGACGAACCTACTGCCATAATAACATAAATCAATCGCGTTCTGAAGCGAATTCCCGTATTTAACAGAATCTGTTCCTATCCATAGCAGGCGTAGGTAAACTGGGCCCTTGTCCAGCTCAATCTCAGGAGTGCGCCTGTGCCATTTAAGCTTATTGTTGATGCATCTGTCGATCAAGAGTGAAGGGTAATCGTTATTCAAAAGAATGTCTCTCAACACCCTAAGTTCGCGAGTGACATTCTGAGCAGAGCAAATTACACTGTGGACTAGAGTATACACAAGATTGACCTTATGTCTAGAAGGGCAAAAGGAATCCCATCTGGTATATATATAAACCACTAAAAGTGGGCTTACAATGGATTGACGTTGACAGTTCTAAGTCACTTTTGCGGACTAAAAGATCAAGAAAAGAAAAGTCACAAGTAAAATTAAGAGATAAATGTAAATTTTTTAAAATACCTAAAAGTCCTAAAACCTGCTCATTATTGTTAAAAATGTCACGCTTGTCATCTACGTCCCGATGTAAAATAGTGGGCTAAAATTAGAGTTGTCTCATTTTAAAACGTTCATGATATTATACTAATATATTTGCTAGGACAGGTCCTAAGGGAAAACCCATAGCTGCTCCATCGGAATGTCTGTACCATAGAGGAAGACTAGGCTAGAGCGCTTACTTTATCATGTGACACGCGGAAATTAGAAACTACCAATATGGCTCCAAAGAAGTGGGAGTAAAATAAAGTACTGGGGAATTAACATAAACACGATTTCAAATATTTCAGACGTCAAGAGTTGCTACCGAACGTTTCTTAATTATAAATTATCGACGTGCTGTATTACTTGCTTGAAGTCTTCATCAAAGTGCCTAAATCGTGTTCAGCATTCAACTGTATTAAACGTAGTATTGGGGAAGACAAGTCGTTATCGTTTCACAAGTAAATAGAAACCATTAATTCCATTGTTGTGTATTAAATACTTTTGTGAAGCCTAAACTAAGAGCATGAAGTTCATCCCTCCAAAGGCCCGTAAAGGGGAGAGGGTGGCTACAGTATAGCCTTCCTAATCAATCTGGAAACGATTTTTTACAGAATGTGAGATTTGAGAAGGATGTAAAGCAATGCTCACGGAACAAAATTATAACCATATGAAAATTAGAGGAGAACCGCACTATAGCAACTCTATTCGGAAAATGTGAGGTTAAACTGGGTTGATCATAGGTCTTAGATCATAGATTTTATACCTCCAATTCAAAATACTTTTCTCCGCCCCTTCTTCTGTGCTTAATTGCAGCGGTGAATAAGTGTAGTGAGTGGGTGTTTTTAATTGGTAAAATGAGGGTTTCATAATAAAATGACCCTAGGGTAATCGAATGATTTTAGGCATATATACTGTAAATGGGCTTAAGATTCCATGATGCCAAATTTTTACAAAACTCGTCGTCCACTTGTCTATTTTCGCTATGTTGATGATATTTAACTGCTTTCAAAAATAAGCAAAAGTGTGAGTAATTTCTTTAAAACCTTAATAAATTGCATCCCGCTCTTAGCATTACATATGAAAAGGAAGAAACAAATCGTTGCTCTACCTAAAAGTTCAGGTTAAAAAAACAAGTAAGTTTTCCTCACTTGTATTTACAGAAAACCCTCATTGATAGGACAATATCCGCGCTGCGACTCGTTTTCTCCTAGAAGTCGCTGAAGCAGCCTCATGGCCACCTTAGTTTACCGTAGGCCTACTCTTATTATTAGCTCCAAATAAAACCTGGATAAGAAATCAGCAAACATTAAGCCGTTTTTATAGAAAACGGCTACATAGAAATTGTATGTTTCCAACTACAGTGGATTTGCAATGTTTCTTTCAATTTTGATAAAAGAATAAAAGCATCCGTGACTAAGAATTTCCACACGGTACAACCGGGTGTTATTTATTCCATGCAAAAGCTGCTCTCTGTTGCCCCAAAAGACGCACTTCATGTCGCACATGAAAGTTTATAAATTCACGTGTCGCTGTGCAAGCGAATATATACGTTTCACGTCGCAGAGGTTACATGACAGAATCGCACAAAATGTGCCGACATTTATTAGAAGACGCCGAAAAGTTTAACGTGTAAACAAAGCTAGGCCAACAAGTCAGCAATAGGACAGAATTTGCTTGAAAATCCATCATGTGCTGACAACTATCAAGAGGATTCGTTTAGGGTATAAACGGAAACCCAATCTCCTTTCAACTTGCCGCTTTAGAAGCCACATTTATCAAAAAAGAAGCTGGCCCTCTGTCGACAAAAAACAACTTGTTTACAATTTACGCCTTTTCAATAAAGCGAGTGGCGGAAAAGGTGTCGCTCTCGTGACTGTTATGTTCTACGACGTTGTTTGGCCTTTTGCTTTCCGACTAATTGACCGTAAAAATCTCCATGCGATTGCTGTGATCAGTTAACAAGATGAATACGTTACTCAGCGCAAAATTCAGCATTTGTACAATTAAGAAACGTTTTATATATGAATTCCTAGTAAACCTTCAATTTCTGACATTTAAAATACTATTTTCTCATACCTTCTCCTTTGACTTCCTTCGTATTATTTCCAAGACTTGACAGGGCTTCAGTCAAAGCATATGTTAGATACTTTGATATATTTAAACATTTTTCGACGGTGAATGGCTCTTTAATAGAATGTGTACCCAAACAATGCTGACAGAACGTAGCTGCCACAAACAGGCCAAAGATATTCCCCAAAGAAACCTGAAATTAGAAAAAGATGAAAAATTGTAGAGTAGAACTTTGTACACAAACATTTTGCATTTATCTCGGGAAATATATGGTAAAGTTAGCAAATATCTTCCAAAAGAGTCTGTTCTTCTGCTTCTTTGTTATTCGTTGCTTAAACGTCATGCATTTGATAGAGTAATGACAAATATCATGCAAAAGTGCAAAAGGTGTTCAAATTGTTGAAAGTGTTTCACACAATATTTTTGTTCCTTCACGCTATTTGCAGTAAGTCAGACTGGTTTTCCTTATGCCTGGCACTGAAATTGATAAGCTAATCATATGAGGCAATTGCAATAGCGAAGGAGAACTAATTAATTGTTTTAATGAGGCAGTTTTTAAGAAATGGCTTACAGTGGTTACAAACTATGTGTCACGGTTAAAGATGTTTAGAATTATTACATAAGCCATAGATAGGATCTCTAAAGTCAACTTGATAGATCACCTGAAACGTTTTTTTAAAAATTGAGGTGTCTTCCAAACAAACGGTGTAACCAGTCAGTTTGTGTATTCCTCTGCATCACCTCCTCGCTTAGCGAATGCAATATGAAAAGGCCACTTCCACTCTCTTTTATAAGAAAATGCAAACATTGAGGCACTATTCTGCTTCTCCTCACACTGATATTTATAAGGAAAGATCCCGAGATTGGCTCTTCATTCCGTGATGACTTGCTGTAAACCTTGACTATTCAAAAAAAACCTTCCTAGAAAAACTGGTCAAACATCATCTCATGAATTGACTTACTCTAATATTAAAATCGTATTTTCTTGGAGTAGTGCTGGTTCTCCTTATTTACCTCTCTGGTCTATGTAAAGTCACAGACAGAGTGGCTTTAAGACTTACATGACTGTCATCAAAAAAGGACCTAATGTATACCCTCTAGAACGATTCACTGTAGTAAACATTCTCACAGCACCCTCCATGAGCTTGAAGGTACGAGATGGATACCATATGTTACACATACGACATTATCTGCTTTTGAGTGAAAGTCAACTGAACGAAGCCAAACTCTAGATGATTCTTTATAATTTCATATTCCGTATTTAAATAAGTCGGTAAAATCTCCATGCCTATCGAAGGCCACTCGTTTCATGTTTTCCTGCACCTGACGCAATCACCTGTCCTTCGCAAGGTACCTCCTAGCTCTTTCTCCCAGCCTGCCGGCTCTTAACTTAAAACAGGCGCAAAAAGTCCGCGGTTGGAAAATCATAGCTGGTAATAAGTCAAAAACTTTCTTTTATCTGAAATATCTTCTGTTTATACGGAGCGTAGGCTTAAAAATCTGCACACCTCGATAATATATTTTTGACCCTTGGGCTTATCAGTAAAATAGTACTTGCAGTGCCTTTTTACGTCTCGAAGGCAAGGCACGCTATTCGGATAAAATAGCACAGGGATTCAAATGGGCAAATTGTCTCAGGTAGTGAAAATGGAAGTGAATATTTTCATCCAACAAGGTGTTGAATATTACGTGGGTATAGAAATTTCCAATTAAAGCCCGACATGTTACAAAACATTTGAGGTCTTTAATAAACTAGTATCTTCAAATCAACGAGAAATGGGAACATTTACCTCCCTGTAAAATCTGGTTACTTGTTTTTGCGCTAAATTAAACTTCTACCATCGCTCTATGTGTGTTACTTTGATTTTAGAGCCTTAAATTTGAGATGAGAGCATTGTCTCTTCATGTCAAAATTGATATACTCACAATATCTAGGGGGTGTGGAATTATGGAAGTGTAATTTGAAAATATTTGTCAAGAGGCTTGTCGATTAAATTTGTCCGAATTGGAATCACTGAAAATTGATGAGGTCGCAAAATTTATTTTGAATTAAGTATAGAGGGTATTTGCAGCCGCAAAATACCTCGCCGAACTCACCATACAGTCATCAGTAACCTTGTTGATATATGAATAGTAAAATTTAGACTGTAAGCTATGTCTATCCATTTTTACAGCAAAAGCCGGTTGCACAGCAGGACACGTGTTTTATCATTTTAGCCTGGAGGTGTTTCTCACTGTTAACAGATACGGAGCATTCGCTCCTACTAATAAAGGGTCCTCCGTCAACTGTCTGCCCGTGACCGTAAATCAGCCTGTGCCGAGACAACGAAGTTATTACACTAGTTAGTACCTACCTCACTGTGGCATAGCAAGTCGTCTAAACATCCTCTTCTCGTTTTTGCTTCTTTTCTTCTCTTCTTCAGTTTTTCAAACATCACAGCCTCTACAGATAATTTTAATACATTGAGAATAATAAATGAAATGACGTATGTGAAGACATAGAGGTAGCTTATACTCTATTCCCCCAATGTCCTTCAGAATGGCAGCATTTAGTGCGTACGCAAATAGTAGTGACGTCAATTTGATAGTTTAGAAAGTCTGTGAGGGACTTTTTGATTTCTGCTTTCAAAATTTCCCTCCAAGACTTGAAATGTCCTTATGGCTCTCTACTGCAGGTGCAAACAAGTGTAGGCGTAAAGCCAAGTACTCCCTAAAGACCAGTCATTTTCTATAGACTAAAGCCACGCCCCCCCCTATATAATTTTTTCAAAATTTTCCCACCTGAACATTCTTATTCCATTCCCCCCCCCCCCCCCCCGCCTATTAATCTTTACGTAATCTTCTGAACATGACAATTTTTTGAGGAGGTACTTTGGCGGGCAAGTAGAAAATATCTTTATTAAAATATGAAAACGATACATTAAAAAGATGAAGGTGGCTTTTTACGAGGTTTGAAGAAGTGTGAAGAAGCGCATTACGGATGTTTACAATGATACTGTCATTGAACAGCAGGATGAGAGGAACATTCTGGATCTTGGAAGGCATCTAGAAGACCACTATGACTTCGAATAACTGACTATTGTTTGTGTTGTACTACCCTTGGTTTAGTTGCAGTTGGTTCTTAACATTGATTCTTGACTTCATTTTTGACACGTCTGTTACATTTGTTAATCATTTTCCACCACCCCCCGTCTATTCCACCCCCCCCCGTTTATTAAGTTTTCGAGATTTTTCCAACCCTCCCGTTTATTCCAACCCCCCTTCTATTAAGCACCCAAGAGTAAGAGCAGTTTCTGAGCATCATCAATATAATACACCACTACGCTTAATCTTTAGCTTTTCTGTCCCTAGCAACTCAATGGGACAGAAAAGGAAGAAGCGCCTCCGCTCTTGATATGGTTTATGACATCTTTTCCCACTATCCACAGAAAATAAAACACGTATCTGAGCGATAGTTAGTTTCTCTTTGTGTCACCGTGTACCGACCACCCACAGGCTTTCTTAAATGTACCCAAGTAGGTCTATCAATTATAGGAACCATGTTCACATGCTGTAGATAGAGACTAGATTTACGACCTGGGAGATTATGGGGGTAGGGAATATGTGACGGCTGTTATCGAACAACAGATACGAAGGGGGCAGGGGTCTGAAAACGAGCAGCTTTTGACGTCATAAATGATAGGTCCAATACTCAATCTTGAGTACAGAGGGACCAGAAAATACTTACTTTACATCGATTTCTGATACAGCAGCTAAGTCATATCCTTCTTTTACGAGAATGAATTTCACGCTTTCGTAATTGTCCTGCATAAGAAAATACCATGTACACAAGCGGAGAACCTCAAAGTCGCATTGACTGCACGGTTAAATCAACAGTTGTTGAATCAACAATACGAAAGTAAAAGAAACGGAATCCAACATAAAACAAGTTGTTAATATCCACACCTTTATCAGGACAAAAGTATTGCACAAAAACTACGATAGACTTTTACGAAATTATTTTGTGATAACATTATTACACTCGAGCCTTTTTAGCCATGACATCTAAACAAACTTTATACAACGGTAAAATCGCGTTATCTGCCATCCATACCTATTTACAAAAAAATAATTTGAACATGGTCTGGTCCTATTTAAAGCTAGTATAGTAAGAAAATAACAGCTTAAGTCAAAAAGCTACAATAATTATCTACAGACACGTATCGTGTACCTCCAGTAATACATTACCTATTTATCACATGCGAATTCAGCATACTGAAACTCGTGGCTTATTAAAGGGATAACCGTTTTGTATGAACTTCATGTTATCAAAATTGTACGTTCCTTTCTTTCCTCTGACATTCGGTGACTCTTTAATTGTTTCATTCAACGATGGCGAATGGGAGCTATCCGTGTTGGTTATCGTATATGCTTTTAGGTCTGTGTCCGGAGAATCGCATCTGGAGCAACTGACTATACAAAGAAAAAGTTGCAAAAAATATTACGATAAAATATATATGGTAAGGTTCGCATACGTACATACATGGTACAGTAAATGGGTGGTTATTCAGCTTTCTCGAGTCACGGGGTATAAGAGTAAAGACCCACTAGGCTCAAGGGAAAATATACGCCTCCTCACTTATACAGTAGCAAAAATATCAAGTATGTACTCAACAGTCTCAACAGAAAATCTCGTCTCAATCTCCTTTCAATCACGCTGAGTGCCTTTGCCCTAGCAACAGTTGTCAAGGCAGACAATGGTTGCCGACTACGACCATCCGTAAGATATGATGCCGTACATTATGGTCACGTTCATTATTAATAAGGAGAAGTCCCCCCGTCCCGAGTCCTCTACATTCCCTTGATTCTTACGATTACTCCTAGCGTAAAACGGGGGTTGCTTGTATGTTTAGGAGTTTTTTAATGATTAAACGATGAATGAATGAGAATTTAAATAAACTGTATTTGTATTGTAAAAAACCTGTGCTACTGAGGACCCTTTCCACGAATTTTCATACAGGTCCCCCTCTCCCGAAAGCTTTAATTAATCCAAATGGCCTTGACGGACCAGACGCATATTTTCAGATCACAACGAATCCTAGGTGTTGCTTGCAGTCATTGCCTCCCGTCTAATACTTGAAAGTAAAGTCTTGAAAGTCTCGCACAGAAACCAACAAATTTCAATCAAAGGAAGGAAATGTGCGGATCGTGAGAGAGGACAATCATCTACGTGATAACAAAATGACGTCCGTGCTTCAAAATAAAAGAAATGGAAAACAAATAAGGCAATGATGAACAATACAACCTCGGCATTAATACATCCCCTCCTATATAAACAAAACAGACTTTCGGTATTACAATACCATGAATGCAGCGGAAATGAACAAAAAAATGACCTTGACACAACAGAGTGTAATACCTCAAAATGCCCCAGTAGTAACACGACTGACACTGCGACCTGACGCAATCGCGGCATCAGCCAATCCTTCGGCGTCGCGATGATCCTGCTGTTGCGCATTAGTGATTGCGTCAAACACTGGCCAGTTACACAGCGGGCGTTCCGCACCCAAGAGACAATGTCCATGATAAAAGATGAACAATGGCGCTTCTTTTAGTAACAAATTGCGTGACGGGTAAAAGCTGTTACGCGTTCACACGTGATGTACCCTGCTGAAGACGTAAGTTATCCAGCGGGTACGCTTCGTACTTTTGTACCAGCGACTCATATCAATAGAGTAGGAGATTAGCGGAAACTTAAAGTGACATAGAAACGCCCGATAATGGAAGCAACATAAGCAGATTCAGTCTAAACAAGCAAATCTTCGGTAATCTACGTTAACGCCGGTAGACATAAACTTTAGATTCAAGCCAGTTGCTGCAGCATACACCCTAAAGTGGTAGGCCAAAATCAAGCTGATTATGTTTAACCTTGCTATTCCTGACACAACCTCTGTTTCGATACAGCGTGGTTGCGTGGTTCGATTAGTCGTCTCATCATTATAAGGGTCATAACGTTCAGACGTTCGAGCCCCGGTCATTTTGTAATATACATAAGCAAAATATAAACTCTGTTGTGCGTAACTGCACCAAGATATAAAATTGGGACGTGGCTATGACAGCAAAAACACTCAAGCGTTGTGTGTCTACACTTCTTACCCTAGGAAGTGGATAAGCAAAAAACCGTATTAACAGCAGGTTTGAGTTGTGGAGTAAATGTCGATTGTAAGGTGCCTTTGAATGTGCCTTTTACAAAAAGGACGCGCCATATAAATTGTGTAATTTACTTTTGTTACTTAACCTTCAAGTACGTTTGTTCAAGAGATATTTTACAGTAGAAATTACCACAATTTACTCAATGTAGCACGAACATAATCCTCTTCGGTTCCTAATAAACGGGGGGGGGGGTCGGGGTGAATGGGGTTTGAAACATTTTTAAAATTAATAAGGGGGGATAAACGGTGGGTTGAAATCGATATTTGAATATAATTTCTGGTAGTTGTAAAATGAGAAAAAACCCTATTAACATGAGGCAAATTTTAGTCCCAGAAATCTTTACATAACTTAAAAATCATCACAAGTGCAGCCCCCCTCTGATAAGCTGTGGTACCATTCCTAAGGTGTCTGGTATCCTTAAGGGAAAGGCGTCTCCCTAGGGCGTAGTAATTGCGGTGCGACAGGCCGTAACAAAGCCTTCAATATTTTCATAAATACAATGAGAAAAGAGCATGTGGCCAATCCGGAAGCACATTGTGGAGAGTAGAACCATGCATGACGAATCCTACTGCGAATGCGCGGGAGGTTACTTCACAAAATGCACACATCCGTGAGAACTCACTGAGCAATTCCATAAATAGCTGCCAATTTCCGAGTCATTTAAAAATATTTATTGCAAAATTGAAAGTGAAAGGTTTTTTTAAGGATAAAACTGACAATTGAATTTCAAGAGAATGTAAATTATCACTACATCAGTTGATTATCACGGAAATAAATATGAAATCAAAACACCCGTAAAATCAATTGTGAAGAAGATGCTCATCATCTAGGGAAGGGAATAAGGTACACTGCTTTACATGATTATCAAAAGGCATGGATATGACACATATGGGTTATTGTCTTTTCTTTCTACATTGATTCTCGCAAAAGATAAACCTGATACACCTCCAACCTTGAGTCAAGCTTTTGCTGATGACTTAAGTAAAGATAAACCAACACGGTATCCGTTAATTATGGATAAAGACTATATTAAAGAAAGCAACGAAATACATTCAGCTGATACAACCAACAGAAAAGCTGAGAGTAAAAAGGGGGGAGTAAATAAGTTTCTCAAAACAGGTGGGGCCACGAACCAATTGACTTTCCGGTTCCGGCGACAGTGTTGTTGCTCCTTGTTAATCTTTAAGAGGCATTTGATTGAATGTTATTTACGCCGAAATAAACTTAAATGATGTTATTTACGCCCTGTGTTCAATTTAAGCTGTTCTTGACTCCTTGCATCTTTAGGTGCTGGCAGGTTTGAGGGAAGATGTATGACATATTTATGCGGATTTCTTAATTCCTAAAACAAGGTCGCCTTACGTATTAAGGGTGGTGTGACCGGACGGTGTGACCGGGCAGTGTGACTGGGCGGTGTAACCGGGGTGTGACCGGGCCTTAGCATTGTAAGTAGAGGTAGACGTCACGAATTCAGCTAAAAAGCCCTACTGGGAATTGACAAACACTAGTAAACTGGTTCTGCTTAGTATAACAAAAATAACCCTTAATTCGTAACAGCCTTTCGTGCAAGTGCTTAAGACCACACGTCTTGACGTTTCTCCACAATAGAGAAAGGTGGGGCCAATAAAAGGTGTGGATAAGCGATAAAATCAAACACTACGTTAAGACTACCCTAGATCAAAGAGCTTAGCTGCAGTGCTTCAATATTCATTTGCTTTGGGCTGAGGTACAGTACAACACGTATTTGCAATAGTATACTCTCGCAGTTTAGCTGAATTAAAATTATTTCACGGATGATTAATGATAATAGCGGGCACATGTAAATTCATTTTCTCTATCGACGCTTTCTGGACGGCTCTTTTCGAGATCATTACGCCAACACACTTACAGTACAACAACAGAGCTTCAGTCGAGGCAATAAATTTACAATGTGGTCCGCTACATATTAATCTTCGTGCCTCGTACCATCAAAATATGTTCATGCCTTTCTGATATGCAATAAGTCTGATAATACCTTAAGTGTATTTAGATTCGCGCATCTTAAATTGGATATATTGACAAGGACTTGAATTCGCACGTTTAACATTTGCCGTCTCTCAAACATCGATCCCTGTTGTGTGGCGGGCCCGACTTTGAAACTACCCTAAATAAACAAAAAAAACACCAAACAGGCTAGCTAATAAATAAAGGGCAGCTGGGATGTCTAAGGGAGGGCCCTTAATTTTGGCTACCGGGCAGAGAAGGAAGAAATGAGGCAGACTCAACCGCCCAGTAGGACCGCCTCTCGAGGGTTATGGAAAGAATCTGTCATCAATGAGAAGAGATACTAAATCCATTCCTTGCCAAAAGGCCCAGAAGCGAGAAGTTTAAAATTCACGCATCTTAATTGGATATAGCCTACTCTTCCAGAGTACGCTTGCTGATGAGTTCAAGGGTTTTATGTCTTGGGTGACCCATTTCGCTATTCCAACAACCTCCACTTACCTCTATAAAGGGACCATTATGGAAACAAAGTCTTTTGAACCTTTTTAATGCTATCCCTGCCAACTTCATCAGTAGGGGTTCCTTTGCATTCAATCTCTTTGTTTTTTAATTACTGATATTTTATATTTTATTCTTTTTAAATAAGTAACTTTTTTGTTTGTCTGTTTAATTTTTTCAAGTGATTTATATCTTAAAAATTGTAATTTTGACTTTTTTTTTCTATATGGCGAAATAAATACATACATACGTACATACATACATAACAATGCCCATTTGATCTTGACTGGCACATTTTGTAGAGAAACGGGGTGGAAGTCATTTAAAAAGTTGCCAACAAACACCAATGAAAATGTGGCAAGTATTGCTGTTTTACATCTGATATCTTTTTCACTAACCCTTTTTTTTGTCGCTGGATTTTTTTTCTGATCTTTTTCTTTTTTAAGATATCCCTTCTAATGCAGGCAATATGTTTTGTAGTTTTCAAATAGCTTATCTACCCATGTTACTCGCTAAGCCCGAATGCGTGAGTAATTTGAGATAAAGGGACTTCATCAAGGCACCACGAGATGCCGGACACCCGATCAAACCCACGACTTTCTGGACCTAGATAAATAGTCCTTGCCGTTTAGGCCACCTCATCCTCTGGTATGCTCTAGTAAAGTAATAGAGGGAACTGGACTGAAAAGAGGTGTTACATTGACAGCATTATTATCTTTCTTTAAAGACCTTTTGGTTTTATATTCCGGCACCAGACGTTCAATCGTGATAAAATTTGATCTTAAGTAGATGAACGTGTGAGATAAGCACTACAGTCTTATGTGTCTTAAGTATTGCCGATAGTTCTCCATAGGTTTCCCATCACAGTGGGGATGATGTTAAACTAAACTGAAAATGATTTGTAAAATACCCTGTTAATATGTTGTATAATTACTATAAGCCAGTAATGTGCATTTTACAACCATCGACATACTTGGGCGATTTAGAGTAAAGATGTGCTATGGAGTATGTTGATGAAAGTTTTGCGTTGTTTCGTGCACTAAGAGAAAAAACACGATTGTTTTGGTACCCAGGCTTCTAAGCTGGATTACATGTCGCAAGCGAAACAACTAAATCATGTACGGTAACCACAAGGGAATGTATCATATGACATACTTATCGTGTTGTGTTGCAATTGCTAAAAATAGGAACCCATCGGGTAGTTGAGAGGTGAGGGTTTTCTACTGTTAGGAGTAATGCAAATGTGGCACGGTAGCAGCTTTCACCGCAGAATGTTTTGTAACTGTTTGTAAATTGTATTTGTCGTGCTGGCCATTGATATTTTGCATAAACTTTTTAAGTTTTTTAAATATGCGTTACAGACACATCGGTAAATGTAATACGCGACGCGTAATGGGTGTACACTGTGTGGTATGAATACATGGTGATTGATATCTTTATTTGTTTGAGTCTTAAGCTGTACAGATTTTTTTACCTCCTTTGCACGAGAGCCCTATGAAAGGGAGAAAAAATTCAAGCCGCTGAGCAAACTCTGACCGTAAACTTGTCATGTTCCACAACGCAAGCTAGAATATCAGATACTTTCATTCATGTTACACGACGTAGTACGCTGTTTTTCCATTCACTTGCCTATCATTTACATTTTGTACTGCACAATATTAATATTACAAAAGATAACGAATAGATATTTAGAAATTGCTATATAGTAGATCCTATTGCTAGCGACGTTATATCACAGAGTACAAAATTCAGGTTCAGTTAAGGCAAACAGTTATTTGAGGGGAGTTGTTCGTTTATCTTCGGTTAAGCGGTTGATTTGTCATAGGGATACAAAAACTTTGTATGTCGAAATACTCAGCGGAATGGCTATGGTATATTGCGTGTATAATATCATGAACAACAATGATTTAGTTTACAGGATCATCATATATCTGTAGTATATTTCCCAACTTCACTGAGATGAGCATGCGTCCTCCTCCTTTTGTCTTCCATATTGCTTTGCAATAATATTAACAACTACTAAGGTTGTACTTGCTTGGACATAAGACAATGTTATCATTAGCTGTACAAGAGATTCTTTGCTTGCTATGAGTCTAAAAATATACTTATAACTACCAATTACCAGAGATAGAAGTGTTCCTAATAACAAATTTACCGCAGCCTGTCCTCTGTCCAGATATAAATGAAGTTTCCAAGCACGAAAATCCGATAAATTGTTCCTTGGCTTTTCATTATTTTTCTCCTGCTTAGTTTCCGTGATTGGTGGAGTATCACTGCTTCTTTGAGCTGCGAAAATGACAATGTTGATGAAAAATTCGATTCCTGGAACAATGTTAAGTATTGCTTTGTTTTGTCCTTGGCCAAGTGCTTCAAATGCCATGCTAAATGGAATTGACACCAATAAGGAAAGAACAGCTATGAAGCAACCAACCTTGCGTGTCAAAACAACGACGTCATGGACTCTTCTTTCCACAGGATTCCTGTATAGTCGCAGAACCTCCGAAGTTAGATTGGACAATAACAAATAAAAAAGGCAGAAAAAGCAAACTATTGTATATATACGAAACTTGAGAGAATCGACATCAAATATCAAATCAATCAGACTGATGACTGACGTTGCCAAGACTGCACTTACTGATACTCTACTTAATTGACTAATGAACATCCTGGGATGACTGACATAGTCCGTGACTATCGAAAATACTGACGCCGTTAGAAGTAGTATATGCGACGAAAGGAATAAAATAAGATAGGCATCCATCCTAGCCCTTCTTAGGCCTTGGTGCTAGTTCATTTCTATAATATTTCAGTCTATTTTAGTGTCCAAAAGCATCAAATAGACAATGGCCACTGTTCTTCTTTTGTTGCTTTATCACGTGCCATGAACCACTAATAACAGTTTCAAATTGGAATAAACAATTCTCGAGTTGACTCTATTCAACAACCACCTGTTTCTACGCCATTTACGTGAAAAGTAAACCGGGGTATAAACCACACTCCTAAACCGGCGGTTAGTTGAAACAATGAACTGGTTGAACAAGGAAAAAAAGTGTCAATGAAAATATTCATATTGACCTTGTTGTCCGATTCTTCGTATTGCCAAGAGGGCAATGTTATAAGAAACAGAGCTCGAACAAAAAGAAGTGAAAGACGCAGGTGAAGCAATAACAATTTGGTAAACTGGGTTGCACCTCTAATCGTGAGTGCAGAAAAAACTAAATGCAAGTTTCCTATTTACAAATAATAAACAAACGTGACTACTGCTACAACCGACTGTTCGGTATCTCAACGGGAATGTACCTGTTGGTCTTCATCATGATGTTTTGGGTCTAGCCCCAAATGAAACACTTTGTTAGAAAAACACGGAAGAGAGGAGTTTATTCTCGTATAATATAACTGCAGAGACAATTCATCTCGGTTGTGACAGTGATGCGGTACAATTAATGAATGATTAATACTGAACCTGTTCGGGCTGCATATCTTACGAAGTATGAAAGGATTACACTGTAATTCTTATTTCATTATGACACTTAAACTTTCTTGAGAGGCCAAAGTTACTATTCCACCAATGACGATTCTTCGTCTAATGTAACCTGTTTAGAAAGAAGTAGACTTCCAAGTTCCATTTTAAAGACAATCGCACTCTTTCGTATGATTCTAAGGCTTCGGATAATGATCACAACCCATCAGGAATTCTAAACATATATATAAAGCCAGGAGTGCAATGATCATCAATTCTGCTTTGTTTATGTGTTTATTCCACCTCTTAACGAGTGCTGCACAATGTAAATTCATGCGTATTGTAAATGATTGGCTCCTTCAAAATACAGTTGGGTATACTCTTTCACACATTCCATTTCGGTCATTCTGACGTTAGTACACTGAAGAGTGTCAGACGAACAAAGCTTTTCAGTACACAATGTTTTCGCTATTTCGTGCAATAATCTTTTAATAAAGGGTGGCTACAATGCCACCGTTCAAAAATGACTCGACGCACAATGAGATGTACACGAATTGTGAAGTTATGTGACACCGTTTGACGAAGAAAAGGGGTACGTCGAAAGAATGCAGTGTCATACATTCGTAAAATAGGATCCACCCAATTTTCACCAATTCATCTATAAACTTATATGCCGCATTAGTAGAGTCTGAAGTCTCACTAAGAAGTTACATACATACAGATGTAGATATGTCAAGCTGTCTGTTACTCCTTGCTTTATTTGCAAGACCGCCGCTAATCCGTTAGGACCCACTGCTTATCAGGGGGCTGCATTGTGAGATTGCTAGTCCCCAGCAAGAATGAGATAGAAAATACCAGGCATAATTTCATCATCTGCTTGGCGTTAAATGTCACGAGTTAAGAAATGGACATTAACTTTACTCCTCTAGTTTTAAGTCTTGTGATGATGAAACTTTCTGATCCTGCATAAAATAGTGGGAGGGGGAGTAAAAACATGTCAAAGTTTGCGTGGCGCCATTTTCGAACGGCCTCTTAACAGTTGTGCCACTGAGTGCTTTGGGACTTGAGTCCCTCGTTGAGTCCCATAAAATTTTGGCCAAATATTTTTTTTTCTGGCAAAGAAAGCAAAGAAAACACTAAAACAAGAAAGAAATGAAGACAAGAGAGTCTTGTCGAATCATAGCGTCGAAAGGTGCAAACTTTTCTCTGATTATTTATAAAAAAGGCAAGGTCTTTAAACGTATCTCAGACCCCACCTTTGATTTCGTGGCGCCATCCATGGCCCTAATATATTCTTTGAGGCTATTTCTACGTGCTTTGTTGAACCCTAATCCATTGAACTATTGATAAAAATTCTTTGATATACAGTTCATTGGCTCTTTGGAGAACCAACATGGATGTACTGTTCCTTTAAGTACATATCAATAGATGTCAACGTAGCATCGTCCATTATTCTGTATTTGTTGTTATGCTGGATTTGGAATGGCAGCCAGCAAGAGAGAGGAATTTAACCAGTGGCTTCTCAGCAAATCAGGAAGACACACAAGTATGATATCTCGTGAATATGGTGAGAAAATCATTAGGTATCTTCGTGAAAAACGTGAGAAAGGGGACAGTGCTGAAGTGAAAAGGAAATTCGATCCACAGTTTCGATTTCACGTCAACAGCAAGAAGTTCCACATACTTAATGTTGTTGGGTTAGGGGACATACTATGTTTACCTGTAAAGGATAAGGTACGTTCATTCAATTTGGTAACCCCTTGACTTGATCTGCTGTTATCTAATTTAACGACGAACTAACATTTTATCTTATCCGGAATATATGCAAGATGATTCTGGTACCGTATTGCTTGGCCTTGCTTTATTAGATGCTAATAAGAGTTTTGACCGCTTCTCACTTGGCAATAACCTCACTAAACTTGTGCGCAACTTTAAAAAACATATGATGTAGAGTCTTAAGTACAGTGTGGGCCTATGGAAGGTAAATTGTGTGCTAAGCAAGAAAACCCTTTCAATTTACGTTTACAAAACTAGCTTGTTTGCTTTGTAATTTTCATGATTCATTGGCCATCTGTCTAAGGAGTTTTGGTAAGCTTAAAGTGCCTCTTGATCCTATGCCTGTATTTCCAGTTCTTTGAGGTATGTCATTTATTCTGAGTAAGGTTCTTAAAGCCATTATTCATCACTTTGTTTCGTGGCACCAATTATTAGGCTTCCTTTTGGGCGATTCCATACATGTCGTACGGGACATTTGGACAGTTTTTGTGACAGTATCAAAATATCATGAGGTTTAGAGGACTTCTCCCCTGCTCCTTTCATCCAAGATAAATGAATTTTTCTGTTCGAGTTTGATGGACCATCTCCCTCTTTTTTGTGTCGACGTCATAGATGTAGTGGCATTTTATCATAGAGGGCCCGCAGCCTATAAGAAACCTCTGGCAGAATATCGGCAATTAATTCCACTAGAGTTTGCTAATACCTTAATAGAGGTCTACAGGAAATGGCATGATACCAGTTGTGCAAATTACTGAAGTTGCGGTCCTCCCCTGTTAAATTGCTTTAAGGCTTAGAAACCTTAATATTACCTTGTAACAGTAATTCACAAAATCAAGATGGAGGAGTATTGATTCCCATATCGCTACATAGTTGGATGTCTTTAAAAACTGAAGCCACTCTATTAAGCTTTTTCTTGAATACGGGGCAACAAACCCTCCCTGTAGTTCTAGTTGTTTAAACATGAATGGTTCGTTGTGGCAATTTGTATTGTTTTAGAAAAGAACTACTATTTTATGTATGTTGTTCTTACCATACCATTAAATCCCTATCAACATTAATACAATAGAGCGAAATTCATTAAAAATTGGAATTATGAAAATGTTGACTGATTTTCTTCTTAAAACATTGTTTTTGCATGTACCCGACCTTCCCACACTAGTAATATTTTCCTTGGAACCGCTTCTTGGTAGCGACTGCGTCAAGCGTTCCATAGGCAGAAGTTGGAAATGCGAGTAGGCAGAAGTCTTGTTCTTAAAAACTCCATTGTTGTATGGAAGTTGAGTTTGACGTTTTGGGTCTTTTCCACAATAATTCTTGACAACCCGCTAAGGGAGGGGGAATGGAAGATGTCTGTAGATCTCAGCAACACCTTCCTCTTCTCTGTCACCACTAGGAAAAAGGCAGACATGGTGATACTGCGCAAGGAAAGGAAGATCATCAACATGATAAAGTTGACAATATATTGGGAATCAGACTTTGAAGATACATGGAGGACGAAATATGAAAGTTATAAAGAACTAATAGAACAATATCAAGAGCCGACTGGAAAGCAGCGTACCTACCAATAGAGATGGATGTGCCAGGCTTCGCTGGCCGTAGAATTTAATCGCTACTGAGTGATCTTGATATTTCCGCAAGGACAAGAAAAAACTTGTGTAGAAGCTTCAAGAGACTGTTAAATGGACGAGATTTTACATCTTGCTCAAAAGAGACGATGTTTGGGCGCCAAACTAACTTTCGCCACAGCACAAGATTAACACTCCTCAACCAAATGATCAGGGGGAAGGGGGCTCCGCAATACAAGACAATTAACAATGGCACATCACCTGATAATGCGTTTATCTTGTATCTGGAAACGGAGAGCTGACGGTGACAGCACTTATCAGTGAATGTTTGCTATTTTTCTGATGTATTTTCTGGCCTGTTACAGGTTGAAATTTTGGGTCTTTTTCAGTTTCTTAGAATATCTAATGACGACAAAAGTTGTGCATAGGTCATCTTAAACAGACTGGTCGTTATTAAGGGACATTCGTGATCAAACACACACAAATTAGTGTGTTCGGATACTTTTTCATCAAACATTTAAGTTTTACTTTTCTACAAAAATTTAATATTCAGAGCAATAGAATTATATTCCTTCTAAAACTTAACTTCAGGTCACCTTGCAAGAGAGATATTGTTGTCAAACCAATAATTTAATAATGTCTAAGTACTCAGAATGCTGCCACACTACTCGGTATATTGTGAAAGCACGGTCTATGTGTTATGTTTTCAATAGACCGTGGTGAAAGTAAGATTTCAAAAGTGAATAATCAGTAACAGCCTGTACACACACCTACCCAATAAAATCCACTAGATGATAAACATTAGTCATAAACAGATAAATCTAGGGCTTTAATTTAATTTCTATGGAATGGCATGTCTGGCATCTTTGGTGAATGGTCTGAAGCTAGAGAGCGGGGCAGTAGAGCTGTCAAATTGCATATTAGTATGGTTTCTGCCAAGCCAACAACGTAACCGTACCACAACAAGAAAAGAAACAGTTACAACACGACAGCATCTGTGCATTGACTGACTTCCACAAACGCAAAAAAGCACAAAATTTCGAGCTTTAAAGTCAAATTTCCCTGCACATTTAAATTTCAGGTGCTACCCGCAAGATTATTAAAAACCTTCGTTGTATCTGACCAAACATTTGATTGAATCTTGATTTTAGTCATTGTTTATCAACATACGCTGATATTTATAGACTTAACAATGATTGTTAAGTTTAAAGGCGTCCGGAAAATTAAAGACAAATCCTTGGTTGATCAAACTCTAAGCCCTGAAAAGCGGTTTATATTTAGCTCATAATCATGCACTAACAAGTAATAAGATCTGATAAATACTTAATTTTCACTGTCACCAAGGGATAAGCCGAAGAAAAGAAGCCGAATCAACTGATCAGAAAGAACGTGTACCGACAACTTGACGTTGTCTAAATTTTCAATCACCTGGCAGTCCATGCTTCCAACAGATTGTAAATACAATAAATTTTACAATCAGCAGTGGTGCAGCCATAGGGGTTATCGGCGCAGCGCCGCCCTCCTGTACCAAGAATCTTCCATGAATTTCGGCTTTATCATTCTGAGTAAATGTAGGCAGATTGGGTAGTTTGGTTGGCTTCAAAAATGTTCAATAATGAAAATAACATTGTGGATGAAGGCACCTGAGAGTACGCCACAAGAAAATCCATAACACAAACCATTTCTAGTGTTGACATTGCCCCCCTCTGCAGTTGCCCCCCCCACCCCACCCCCAGTAAAGTCGTTTGCTAGATCCACCAATGATGATCTCATATAAAAATGGAGACCAAGTTTGGTTGTTTACTACAAATCATAAAATCATGTTTACATGAAATCCATTAAAAACAACACTGTTCATTGCATATTTACCTTGGTCCATACGTTCGATAACACTTCCATTATACCGCTGAATTTTCGATGTTGTTTAAACTCAAAGGGGTCTGGGAGCGATTTTCTCTTTTGGCGCTTTTTTCTGGCTCGTTCGCCTGCTATAACATACCAGGGCCTTTCATCTACAGGCGCCACATCCATTCCTACCACCCAAAAATACAAAGTGGCATATTTGCGGCGTGAAATCTTCACGGTGACCCCTTCTCCTACATTTTGTTCGTCGAGTGCCTTTGTCACGGCATCCTCCGGCAGTTTGTAAAAATGTCCCTCGTCTAAGAGTTTATCGAGAATGTCCAAAATACTTCGCTCCCGAGCGTAGAGTTGATCTCTTGTGAAGAATTTCATCTGCACTGTGTCTCTCTCTGGTGCCAATGGGTTGTAAAGGCTCTATAGATTCAAAATTGCAAAGATAATACATAATATTTTAAAGGCTTCCCAGTCGACAGTTCAATATATTTTCGCCCCATGTACCAGTAGTGCAACATATATGTGGATCAGAAGTACTAATATTTTAAACGTTACGTTTAATACATTGATGACAATTTGCAGGTAAAACCCAATACGGAAATTACGATTTAGAACATGTTTTGACTTATTTCAAGACTTCGTCTTGTTTATTGTACTCTGAAATTAGCCTTACAACATTTCAGCATACAAGAGAACTGATGAAGTCTTGACAGAGAGGTAATGTTGTCTAGATACCTTGTTGGCGCTTTACCTCAAGGTAGTACTAACGTTCGTACAACAGAGAGACGACGAAGGGCGACGAGAAAACGACTAAATTTTGCCTCAAAACGCTTGGTCGAAACATAACAATAATGAGTCGCCAGAACAAATGACAATACAGGGCGCTACAATAGCAGGTATCTACATGCCCAGAAATTTCAACAGTATATGGAAAATAAGCAGTAAGACAACTCGCGAATTTTTTTGCAGGTATCTCGGCAGGAAAACTGGCATAATGACATTGTCTGAATGAGGCGGTATTGTTTATACTAGATTTGTCTGTATTAGTTTTCTATATCAACATTTGCTTCTCGAATTCATCTAATATTCATTGTGTGAGAATCTTGTAATGTATTCTCAGTTGTTCGAAGAAGGAATTTCTGTTGCCTAAAATTTAACGCAGTGCCATTTTATCAACTCTCTTTAGTTTTCTGGTATCTCCTATCCCGCATTGGTGCAAGAACTGGAAGCAATAGCAAAAATGCGGTGAGCTAGATAAATGATTCAGAGATCATTTTAATTCATGATAAAATGTACTCAGTCAATTGTGGACACTTACCTGACTACTCACTACCAGAGATAAACTTTAATGTCGATTTCAACATACAATCCAGTGTCACTTAAAGAACTGATCTTGCTCTTGATGGAGGAAGTTACATTGTTGCATTTGAGACAAATCACTTAATTGCTATTGCCCTCTTACTCACTTAATTGTAATTGTTGATTTGCATTTCCATTATTCTTCTCTCAAGCACCCATTTCAACTGAACAGCTGTGTTTTCTATGTCTTACTTCTCAGCTTGTTCAACTGCAGGAGGAATAACAATAGTAGATTTTAGTGCTTTCTGTGAAACCTTCTAGTATACTTTCTCGCAACATAAGTTATAATGTTTTGTAGAACTTAAACATAATTACCTCAAGAATGGAACCCTGTGGTACGCCCCAAGAAATATCTGCCAGTACTTTACGAGTATTTCTCTATCTAAGGCGTACGACGTCAAACTATTCATTCGTCATACCATAAACCATTTCACTTTCCAGAATTTATTAATATTGTAGGCAGTTGAAGGACTTTTAAACGTAGATTAAAAAGAAACCACTTTTACATACTAGTATTCTATTCTTCAATTGCGTTGTCTCAATGTTACACACCTTTTGAAGAACATTTTTCTCTATCCTCTCTAATAAGCTATATCGGAGTGGGTGAAGCTGTCGATACGTAGGTCCATGACCAAAGCTACTGGAGTTCTCAGTTGAAGAGTGGCGCAGGAAATTAGGTAGTAAAGGAACCGTCTCCTTTAGTCTGCTGCGCCCACGTTCTCCGTTCATCCTTTCAAAAGAGAGCAGGACTTTGTACTCTGTGTAATGAGTACATTGACAAGTGTAAGATCCTTCGTATGCTTCACCAGTTTTCCTTTGCAATTTTATTTCTATAGTAACCTTGCCTGCTTTGAGTTTCTTGGTAGCCTCGCGTTGCCCATCCGTTTGAATGGCTCTCCGTTGGGCGACGTCTTTCAACATTCATCAGTCAGGTCTGCCATACTGGATTCTGCTCACTCATGCGGACTAGATGATCAAACCAGTGGAGTCGGGATTGTTGTACCCTTTTCAACACAGGTTTAACATTTAGTTCTCTCCCCATGTCCTTCTTTCCTCTTCTGCATATATTTGCACATGCTCAAATTACGCTAAATTATCGAGGAGAAAAGCTTTAAAATCAATATTAAAAAGATACTTGAGAAATACAAAATATATCATCACCTCTATTCTCAATAATTATTTGCAACTTTTGATGAGCTTTGGCTTTCTCTTTGAGCTGCTACCTGTAGATACCAAAAGATTCACTAAATGTTTATTTAACCAGTGCTGCTGGTTTCCAGCTATTAAATGTTGTCAAGTTTTTACGAATGTACAAGTATGTTCACTCAGTTTTAACATTTTCATTATTGCAAGCCAATAAAAGGTTCCTTTCAAATACCTTCCCGTTACCATGCAAGCTTGAGAACTCTCTGCTACCCTATTTTAGCTGAGTATCAGACAAAGCATTGTTGAGATCCTAAACGGTTTTGGAGACGATTTTAGAAGTAAGTCATTAAATTAAATTACCAATAGCACTTTACATGGAAAGCAGGGTACTGTAGGGAAATATTGTATTGTTGAATGGGATTCTTAGTTAAGTCTTTCCTTTATTTGTTAGACGCATTATGTACTTAAGAAGGGAAAGACTTACAAATCCGAAGGTATTGGTCTAAGGTTGAGAATAAACAGCTTCTATCAACTCATCTATCAAGGCAGAATATCACTAGTTTCATACCACCACAATTGCAGTGTTTCAAAGAGTCTTGATACAAAAAATATTCTTTGAAGGTTAATATGGCATTTTGCAACGAAATCGATAACTTGTATCGCAATTTCTATTAAAACTTTTCCCCCAAATTATCTGATATTGCGCAGAGTATGATTTAAATAGGAGCCCAAGTCTCAGTAAAATGTGGTATTTGATTTAATTGGTTTTGATAATAATTTTTATGAGTTAATTATCATTTTCTACATAATTGTTGTGGACGTGGAATGGAAGTGACACGTAAACTATCAGCAGAGCAATGGGAAGACGATTGGAGGCTGCAAAAATGTAGTTCCTCAGATGCATGTTAAGGTTATCGTGAGTAGAAAGAGTTACAAACGCGCATGTGATGGAGAGGGCGAGGACGACGAGAGCACTAGTGAAAACAATACACCAAAGACAGGCCAGCTTCTTTGGACACGTTATGAGGCAAAAGAAGCTAGAGTGGCTGACGACAACTGGAAAGATAGAAGGGAAACGAGCAAGATGAAGGCAGCGAATAACATGCGTGGAAGAAATGGCCAAGGCAATGAAGACAACCAGGAGAGAAGTTTCGCGAAGGACGGAGGACAGAAAGGAGTAGCACTACATGACAGGAACCAACGTCAAAGGTTGACAGGGCAACCGACGATGACACAGACGACATAAACAGAACAACTTGCTAGTCTTTAATATACCTGTTTCCAAAAATCTTTCTGGCTTGAATGAAAGTGGATCATCCCAAAACTTGTGATATGACTGGACTGCAACTGCAGGTACCATCACAAAGGATTGTTCAGGTATCACTACACCTTCAACAATTTCCCGTTTGGAATTGCTTCGTGTTAAGATACCACATGGGGGAGTCAGCCTTAACGACTCTTTGATCACTAAATTTATGTACGTCATTTCATTTGACATCTCTGGCGATATGTGGTCGTTACTTCCTATTACATGCAAGGCTTCCTCTCTTGCCTTCTCTTGGACAGCAGGGTTCCTTGCCAGATGATACAATGTCCAAGTTAACGACAGCGTTGTCGTCTCGAGTCCAGCAATGAGAAACGTCCATGCGTTGTGCTTTATGAAATCATCGGTCATTCTTTGTCCCGAGTCCTCGTCCTTTGCTCTCATTATGACAGTAAGCAGATCTTCAACTCCGCAATCAGCACCTTCGGCATTTTCCATTTTTTCTCTTTTACTCTTAATAAGCTATCGAAAACAAAAAGGAAAACATACGTATCATTGATAGGCACAACGAGGAGTCTGGGAATAGAGTAATTTGAAAAGAACACCAGAGAAATAGAAAAGCCTGCCACCACCGGGAATTGAACCCGTGACCCACGCTTTCGCGGCGTACGCTCTACGAACCGAGGTAGGTGACCTCCGATGTTAACATACTCTATTTCCCTATTCGCCACATAAGCTTCCAATCACCCACCGGTGGACATCGACTTCCAGCTCATCGCAACTGGAGACCAGCCTCTCTGCGCCATTTGACTTGACCAAGGAAGGACCACCCTCCGCTCCGTCATCAATCCAAAGCCCATTGAAGATAGAAAGTATGAAAACAAACATTTCAAATCCTCTCTTCTCGATTACAAATTATTATATCTTATCTACTTGCAGATTCATTACATTTTTAGAATAATGAATAAATCTAGTTTGATTTATTAATAAATTGTCAATACTGTGTTACACCAGAATATATTCCAGGGGTAATCGCCTCCCTCCAACCCAAACACAAGCAGACACCCATTGTTGATGTTGTTGTTTGTTGCTGGCAACAAAGTAGCTTGTAGAATGTATGATTTTCGCACAAAATCTTAATGTTATTGAAACTGCTAGCCTGGTTTTAAATGTCTTATCATCCTCAGCTCCAACTGTTTCTTAGATGGACCCATCACATCTATTACAGCAGGTTATTTGATTCAAATACATGATCTAGAGGTTGTCAAATGCTTAACCCTAACTTTGACTCTACGATTTTAGGACAAATTCTAAACTTTATTGAAGCTGCTAGCCTTTTTTTAAGTGCCTTATCAATGTGAGCTGCAAATGTTACATACAGGGATCCATCACATCTATTACAGCAGTTTGTTTGATTAACATACATGATTTAGAGGTTGCCAAATGCTTAACCCTAACTTTGACGCTACGATTTTCGGACAAAACCTTAACTTTATTGAAGCTGCTAGCCTGGTTTTAAGTTCCTTATCAATGTGAGCTCTAAATGTTACTAAGAGTGTTCCAGTACATCCATTGCAGTAGTTTATTTGATTAACATACATGATTTAGAGGTTGCCAAATGCTTAACCCTAACTTTGATGTTACGATTCTCGGACAAAATCTTAACTTTATTGAAGCTGCTAGCCTGGTTTTAAGTGCCTTATCAATGTGAGCTCTAAATGTTACTTAGACCGACCCATCACATCTATTGGAGCAGTTTATTTGATTCAAATACATGATTCAGAGGTTGCCAAATGCTTAACCCTAACTTGGACGCTACGATTTTAGGACAAATTCTAAACTTTATTGAAGCTGCTAGCCTAGTTTTAAGTTCCTTATCAACGTGAGCTCTAAATGTTACTGAAAGTGTTCCAGTACATCTTATACAGCAGTTTATTTGATTAACATACATGATTTAGAGGTTACCAAATGCTTCACCCTAACTTTGACGCTACGATTTTCGGAGAAAATCTGAACGTTATTGAAGCTGCTAGCCTGGTTTTAAGTGTCTTATCATTGTCAGCTCCAAATGTTACTTAGAGCGATACATCGCATCTATTACAGCAGTTTATTTGATTCAAATACATGATTTAGAGGTTGTCAAATGCTTTACCCTAACTTTGACGCTACGTTTCTCGGAGAAAATCTTAACTTTATTGAAGCTGCTAGCCTGGTTTTTAGTGCCTTATCAAGGTGAGCTGCAAATGTTACTTACAGGGATCCATCATATCTATTGCAGCAGTTTATTTGATTAACATACATGATTTAGAGGTTGTCAAATGCTTAACCCTAACTTTGACATTACGATTCTTGGACAAAATCTGAACTTTATTGAAGCTGCTAGCCTGGTTTTTAGTTCCTTATCAATGTGAGCTCCAAATGTTGCATAGAGGGATCCATCACATCTATTACAGCAGTTTATTTGATTAACATACATGATTTAAAGGTTGCCATATGCTTAACCCTAACTTTGACGCTACGATTTTCAGAGAACGTCTGAACTTTATTGAAGCCGCTAGCCTGGTTTTAAGTGCCTTACCAATGTGAGCTCCAAATTTTACTTAGAGCGACCCATCACATCTATTACAACAGATTTTGTGATTAACATACTTGATTTAGAGGTTGCCAAATGTTTAACCATAATTTTGACGCTACAATTTCCGGAGAAAATCTGAACTTTATTGAAGCTGCTAGCCTGGTTTTAAGTCCCTTATCAGTGTCATCTCCAAATGTTACTATGAAGGATCCAGCACATCTATTGCAGCAGTTTATTTGATTCAAATACATGATACAGAGGTTGCCAAATGCTTAACCCTAACTTTGACGCTACGATTTTCGGAGAAAATCTGAACTTTATTGAAGCTGCTAGCCTCGTTTTAAGTTCCTTATCAACGTGAGCTCTAAATGTTACTAAGAGTGTTCCAGCACATCCATTGCAGCAGTTTACTTGATTAACATACATGATTTAGAGGTTGCCAAATGCTTAACCCTAACTTTGTCGCTATGATTTTCGCACAAAATCTGTAGGCGTGATAGGTTCACTTGCCAGTTATTTCGAATAGGAAGGAAAGATGACAGACCGAATACAAGAATTGCTTGAACCATTGCTTTCGTTTCATTTTTTTAAGCCAACTCAAAACTCATTCCGAATAGAGTTGACTAAAAACCGTAAAAACCGTAGATAACTAAGTACTATGTTTTTCGATTTTTTAAGAAATATCAACTTAAGTTCGCATTCTGAAAAAAATTGGCAGGCTTTCAGCCTACCCATATTTTTCGAAAATTAAAAAAAAAAATTTAGGAGGGGGTGGGGTAAATTTTATATACATATAAACTGCTAAAAACTGCTGTTATTAGGCAATTAACTATATAAAAAACAACAACAACCTATTACAAACTATAACAAATGCCAAGATGCCAGCTCACAAGCTTTCGGTATAAAAACTTTTTTCAATATTATTTATAAATGTATAGATATGGAAGAAATCTATAAAGAGAATAGGAAAGAAACTGAAATGGCCGACCTGACTCCATCCTACTTTTAAGGATCGCTTTAGCTAGAACTTTCATTTCTAAAATAAAACAGAAAGAAAGGTGACATCTAGTCAATAGAATAGAACAGAATAATAGAAGTAAAGTCTTAAAGTAACAACATTATTACATCAAACCTATTTAGAAAGTAATTAGCGAATAGAAATTATAAGAAGCAAAGAAAGGAACTAGAGTATATGTAATAAGTATCACATATTGGTATTGATATTATTTGAACCGTCAATGTTTTTTTGTGGAAGGCTCAGAGATTCAGCTAAAGTAGTTTTAGAAACAACAATATTTATCCTATTTCTAGAAATTTCTAAGCTGGTCTACCTACGATTGGAACAATCCTCGTTGGAGTACATGAAACTGATTTAAAATCCAACTATCGCATCATCTGATACCCTGTATGTTTACGTTGTAGGTAACTTCACCCGCTGCAGATTCAAAATAATCTCAACGACGATAAACAACTGATCTGATGTCTTTTCCTTGTCGCGAACACTGGGCCCATAACCAATGTTGGGAATATCCGATAAATGAAACTCTCATCAACCAAGATAAACATTCTTCGAATAATAAACCATAAGATTCTTGTTACACGCTCCTACTCCGAGGCTTACATTCTCAATACTACCTGTTACAAGATTACTGCAGAAACTAAAAAACAAAAGAGCCTACCTACGCAACAATAATGCCTATGGGGAATACGTCATAAACTCAAGCACAAGGGCGCCGCCGCCGACGTCAAGAGACAGAGTATCACTTGGTTGTGACAACTTTCTTTCTTTAACAGTAGGTACCTTCCGTTAGATAGGAACATTTTAAAAACCTATCCACACAAAAACGGGAATCAACATGAAAGCTCAATTCCCTTTCTTGATAAGATCCTTTCTTGATAAGATCCTTTCTTGACAAGATCCTTTCTTGACAAGATCCTTTCTTGACAAGATCCTTTCTTGACTTTGAATCCTAATTTTGTCTTTTCATATAAATTCCAGTTGGGGGTACGCCGTAAAATTATTCTTACGCAAGAAGATACCTGGTGCATGCCACTCACCCTTAAGTATTAATGGCTGAATGGTGTCCCTCTGATCATCCTCTGCACGAGATCGTTTCATTTTTGAAGTATCATCGATGTTGATGTCCATCGGTGAATGACTAGGAGCTACTGTGATGGCTAGAGAAATAGAATATGTTAACATTAGGCACTCACTAGTAGGCCCTCGGCTACACATTTCAGGTCATAACTTTTTAATACCTGGCTGGATTGACATTAAATTTTGTGACTTTTCCTAAAATTTACTGAGAATTATTATGATCAATAACTTTTTTTGAATTTTTTTCACAATTTTGCGATATTGGCGTTTTGTTGCCCTATAGGATAGTTTCTCACCGTTCGTTTTTGTTATTTTTCTTTGAAAAATATGATTATTACGTGTTGATTGAATCCCTCATTAAACCAGGTGACCACACCGCGGCCTTCGGACGACTCGGACTTGCGCTTGGCTTCGGTAACCGAAACTGCTGTCAGTGTGTCACCCGGGTAAACCGGCTCGAGATAGTTGAGGTCATAGACGCCAAGGAAAGGACCACCCAGGCCTTCGGAGCAAATCTCCACGCTTAAGCCCAAAATGACATTGAAAACCAAATGGGGGTTAACAACGATATCCGGGTGCCCTAAGGCTTTGGCGTACTCCCGGTTGAAATAAAGAGGGTTGTAAGCCAACGTCAGGTGGCAAAACTGGATGGCGTCGGCCTCAGTTATGGTTCGTCCCCAATGGTGGTGGATAGTTTCGCCGACTTCAAAATCATGGAACCCCTGGCCGCGCTTGCGCAATACGGCGGATGCCATTACCTCTTTAATCTCGCTCATTGAATGCCTGATTGTGTTTCTTAGATGGCGCTGAATTCTTCGATAAACTTATTGGTTTGTCAATCAATATATATTATCCTGTGAGTCTGTGCTTGCTGATCAGATAAATGTATTCAGCGGCGCATAGTGAAAGCGATTGTATTATTTTGATCCTGCCATAGAGTTCTAACACTCAGAAAGGAGGCGCTTGTGCGCTACGGATTTGTTATCCCGAACAACGTCGGTATCCATGATGCCCATGACCTCATTCGCCTGGGCGTTCGTGCGGAGAAGCTCGGCTTTGATTCGGTCTGGGTCAACCACCATGTCCTGCATGTAGGCTATGTCAAAGAAAGACTGGGCACTGATCCGTATCAGGACGCATTAACGGTGCTCACCTGGCTCGCGGCTGAGACCTCGACAATCAGGCTCGGCACAAGTGTGTTGGTGATGCCTTATCTGCATCCGATGAGCTTGGCCAAGCAACTGGCCACGCTCGATCAGATGAGTGGTGGGCGGCTGATCGTTGGCTTGGGTGCGGGTAGCTTGCCGGAAGAAAATGAAGCGCTTGGCGTGCCTTACGACTCCAGAGGCAGGTATTGCAACGAGTTTCTTCAAGTGCTGCGTCTCTTGTGGACCGTAGACGATGCAAGCTTTGATGGCGAGTTCTTCTCCTTCGACAACCTCAGTGCTTCACCCAAGCCTGCGCAAACCCCACATCCGTTGCTGGTTGTAGGCGGCAATCGTCCTGCGGCTCTCAAACGAGTTGCTCGGTTTGGCGACGGTTGGCATCCCATGAATGTCGCTCCCGAGGGCGTGCAGAAGCGGATGACGGTGATCAAAGAAGCAGCGTCCGCTGCTGGACGCAGTGACGTTGTTCCCAAGGCAGTTCAAGTTCGCTTGGATATGAACAGGGTCGATGAACAAACTTCTGCTGACTATGCAGCCGAAGGCGTAACCGATCTTGTTATGCACGTGTCGTCATCTGATCCAGCCAAGCAGATGGCTGCCATTGAAGAGTTTGCCGGACGAATGATTAGTTAGAGAAATGAAAATCTTCTGCGCCGATGCTTCGAGACTCGCAAGCTCTATCTCCAAAGAGGCAAGCTTTGCTCGGTACGTGGCATCACCCGACAAACCGTCTGCAAAGCCAGCCAGCGGTTTCTGCGGGCTGATGGTGCGATACCCTTGACGCGATAAAAATCAAGCGTTGGGTGTGGACTCCAGGATGACTACCGGAATCTCCCGCGATGTGCGGGCCTGGTAGTTCGCGTAATCGGGCCAGAAGCGCACCATCCAGTCCCAATAGGATGGTCTGTCATCTGCACTTAATACCCGCGCAACGGCGCTATAAGCAAACTTGCCGACTTGCACCTCGCATTTCGGATTACTCAGCAGGTTCAGGAACCACGAGGGGGGCTGATCAGAGCCGCCACGGCTGGCGACAACAATAAACCCGCTTCCGCTTGGTTGGTAGAGCAACGGGGTCGAGCGAAATTCACCGGACTTGTGGCCGACAGTGGTCAGCAGAAAATGGTAGGGCAGGCGCACCGGCAAGACGATCTGCACCGCAGACCTGCTGCGCGCCGTCTGCTGCGCGCGAATATCTCCTGGCGTGCACCCGTACACCTGCAGCAATTCCCGGCGCAGTTGCCCGACATTACGATACCCCGCATGAAACGCCGTGGATTGCAGGCTTATGCCGCTCCGGCACAGCAACTGCCAGGCCAGCGCCGCGCGTTGCAGTTTGGCCTGCGTGAGCGGGCTGGTGCCAAGTTGCTGCTGAAAACTGTGCAACAAGAGCTGCTGATCTACCCCAAGGGTTTCCGCCAGAGCGCCACTGTCCCCGTTGTCCATATGGCCAGCTTCAATAGCCCGCAACGCACGTGGTACCAGCACATCGGCAAATACCCAGTCCGGCGTGCGTGGACTCAGCAACGGCTGACACAACGGGCAAGGCACCAAACCGGCGTCATGCGCAGCACCAGCGGAGGCAAAAGCTGCCACTCGCTGCGTACTGCCACGCCGTTTGCAGGTGGGTGTGCAAAACACCGCAGCATTCCCGGGGGTATCGGGAAGCTGGGCGCCACTAGTGGCTTGGGCAACAAAAAAGCGTCCGTTGTACGCTGCATCACGGCGCCGCAAGGCGCTACGGCGGCGAGCCGGGCTGGGCAGAATGGACTCTTTCGGATCTGTCATCGCAGGTACACTACACGGGTAATAATTTTTCGGCCTGTGGTAAATTGTATGCTGATCAGCGCAAGGCACTGCTTATTTTTCTCGCCTACAATTTAACTGACCATAGCTTCTAATACCTCCCGGAATCGGACATTGCCGCAGTCTTCCAGCACAGACATTGAGATCGACCCCACCACACCGGTGCGGCTTACCCCTGTGCACATCCCTAAACCCTGGGGCCAGGAGATCTGGTACACCGGTATGGAGGAGCGTGGTGAAAGCCAGGTTTTATGGCACGGCCAAGCCATCCCGTTGTCGCACTATCTGGCGACTGACAGCGCATCACTGACCCGCAATACGGATGTACTTTTGTTAAAGGTATTGGACCCGGCGCCAGAAGAGGTAACCGGTGATCTGTACTTTGAAGTACACGAGCACAAGCAGGAAGTGTACGTGGTAACCGCCATTGATCCGGCCGCCTGGCCGGATGGTTGCGGCGGTATACGTTTTGGCATGAATCAGCAGCGCCGTGCGGAATATGCCGACGACAACGCTTTTCGTGCGGCTTACCAACAGGCTGTGCGTACTTACGAAACCGTGCGCAGGCAGATAGACGCTGGTGACGACAACCCGGACCTGGCAGCGCGCGAATTGGCCGCCAGAGACAACATGGAAGCCTTCACGCAGCTACGCAAACTGCAGGTTGCAGACGTCGTCCGCGTGCCTACCTGGACCCCCCATGCGTTACAACACGGGGTACGGGTAGTGGAATTTCAAACCCCGACCTATGAGCGCCTGATCATCTCCTTTGCGCAAAAAGTACTGACGCAGGACCACTGGGACACACCGCTTGCGGTGGCAAGCATGCACCTGGAGGCACCGGCGCCGGAAACATTTGTGACGGTCAGGCCCGGTATTGAACAGATCGCCAGCTTTACCGACTTTAACGTCTGGCGTGTAGACCTGGCGGCCAGCGGCGGCATCACGCTGCCCCACCATATTCCATACGCGGTTTGCATGTCCCTGACCGACGGTATTGAGGTGGGCAACCTGACATTGCAGGCGGAAGAGGCCTGTTTTGTGCCGGCTGCCGCCCTGCCAACCACACAGCTGTCCGCAGGGCATGCAAGCGTCGAGCAACCAGCCGCGAACAGGCAACTGCTGGTGGCGGCGCCGGGCTTATGACAACAACCAACAGCAGCACCCTGCAACTGCCCCGCCGGTTAGTTTTCCTGTTAGTTGTAACCGTGGTGTTCGGTGTGGTGATGGTGTATCCGCCCTTGCGCATTCTGCACTGGCTATAGCAGTTGTTTCGCCTACTCGTTGTATTTCTCTAATAGCTGCTGAGTTGAGAATGCACGATCCATGGTGGAACAATCTTTTCGAAAGCTATTTAAAAGAGGGACGATGTTGGCGTTTTCATAGGACCTGAGGAAGCAGAACGTCTCCAGGATACGGCTTATAGCCTTGTGGTAGATGTTAGTTGATTCCTCTGGACCTAATCTTAGCATTTCTTATAAAATACCATACGGACAAGGAACTTTGTTTGTCTTCAGGAGTTTTGTGGCTGCAAATACTTTATCTCTTGGTGGAGGAGGACCCGGGTCTGTTGGGTAACATATTAGTGAAAAAGATGATATGATGCTTGGGTCGGGCGTCATTGTAGGTTCCTTCCATCTTTCTCTCCTTTCCCCTAAGTTTAGGATGGGGAGTCCATGTTTGTCTAACAGTATGGAAGTATCAGTTTACTGCCTGTTCGATATTTTTGGAATGCCTCTTTACATTCGTGACACTTTTCATTGGCATTCTGTCGGAAGAGCTCTTTGGATAGCTTTTCTGTTAAGGGTTCCAGCCTCTTACATTCGTCTTTCCTTCTTCTATCGTATTTGTTAGCGTGGGAACACTTTTGGGCGAAAAGACCTATGATTTCAGGGATCATCCATGGTTTATCCGAGTGAATCTGGATTCCGTGATTTCCCAAGCCGAGTCTCTTATGATGGATGTACTTTCGTTGACTATTCGTACTATTTTGTCAGTGATTGGAGTTTTCTTGAGGTTATAGGGTATCCGAAGACACAAACAAAATTCAGGCTTGATTAGAATGTGGCCTGAATCGAGATCACCGCCGAATATACAAACTTTGCTCAGGATGGATGATTTCTGTCAATTGCAAACAATTACGCAGACTCAATCATGCTTTTTCTGCGGCTTTCAGGGAATTTCCGGGTCTGTGACAAAACGGAATTTCCGTTTTCTGTGACAAAACAAAATATTTGCTGTAAAGAGTTCATTATCGTGGCAAAAGCCTACGACAAGTTCACTTTTGTTTATTTGCTACCAATGACCAAAATTATCCACACCTTTATCAATTCTTTCATTTGATTGGCCTACGATGGCGTTGAAAGCCCCAACCACAAACATAACATCTTTCTTGGGAATAAATCTGGTAATTGGCTTCTTGATCACTCAGTGACAATTCTGTGGCATATACATGGATAATAGCCATGGTAATGTGGGCCTGGACACGGACAGTGATGATGCTTTGGGAGACAGGATGGAAAGGTAAGGAGACACTGTTCAGCTCGCTTAGAAAATAGGAAACACACACCTTGCAAATGAACTCTCTCTTTTCTTCCATGTGTAATGAGGTTTAGTCTCCTGTTGAGGGAAGGTAGGTCATTGATAGTCTAACGATGTGCCACCAGTAGTGGTTGAGTTCATTTAGGAATATTATAGTTTTCTGGTTTAACTAGTGTGCATACGTTTGGTGCCCCAAGTAGGATTTTGTCTTAGAGGGTCAATGTTGGTGTAGTCTTCTCCAACTGGAATTCGTCAAGCAGAATAAATAAAATAAATAATCGTTGGTTGCCCGAAACGAGGTAGCCCGAGTTTTATTGTATATTTTCTTAATTTATCATGACTTCCCCCTAAGAGCAACCTATTAAAGAGTGAATTTCAGTTCATAGTAAGTTAGAAATTTAGAAGCCCATTAACGAAAAATTGTGTCGTGAAAAAACCTAGTGAAAAGCGAACCTCAATCCATAGGAAATTAAAATTTAGAAACGTATGTAAAAAACGTGTTTCGTGAGAAAAAAACTGTCGTTTAATGCTGGTTCAAAAACCATAACTATTATTTTGATTCGTCTTAATTCTACAAGTCTATTTAAAAAAAAAAGTTATGGGAACTTCTTAAAACAGCTTGAAAATGCCTCGGGATTGAAATAAGAATTCACCGTTGGAATTACCATAGTGAGGCGATGGGGAGGGCCAATCCTGTCATATGCGGAATAATTTCTATTCGTCTTAAGTTTTAATGTCGCTCCTTACTTGCAGTTGAAAAACTTGTTTTTTATTTATTTAATCTTTAAATGAATTGTGGTTTCAACGTATGAACCTAACATGAGTTGAGGTGGGGGGGGGGGAGCACGAAATATTTTTAATCTGATGCCCTTGGTGCAAAGTAGGCAATAAATTTTTACCTCCTATATGCCAGGTCACTATCAGGAGAACTACACAGTTAAGAGACAAAATGATCTTGTTCATTTTGAGTCTTAGGAAACGAGTTTTATTCTGTTTGAATGTTCAACAAATTTTATGTGAAGTAGATACAAATACGGAAATGATCCTAACATGATTTTTTCAGCCAAAACTGAACATAAGAACGGGAAATTTTGTATACATACTTAGATATTTTCTCAGAGACAATCCAATGCGGAGGTGGCATTATTCTCGCTTTAATCTTTTTTTGAAGCAATGGACGTATGAGCCATAAGGAGGTTCAAACCCGTTCTTCGTGCTGGTTAACTACATTTATTTTAATTTCCGATTAAAAAAGTCGCTTGCACGAAAAGTATCTTGTTTGTGGACGAAACTATTTACTGCGTACAGTACGTGAACTACGTACAGTAAATTATTTACTGTAAGAGAGCATTGTTTAAAAAGATGTTCTGCAGGGTAAAAGGAGCATCTGGCTAAGGACAGATATTTAAATTTTGTCAGAAACACTAAATTTACGTATCATTTTTTTTTCGATTTTATTGCGAACAAAACTGTACCTGGCCTATGCTTACTGTTGCTTTTTGTCACAGAACATTGAAGTTAATACATCGGAGTAGGTGTTTTAACGCCACCGCGGTTTCCACCACCGTATATTTTCCGCCACCCAGGAAATCTTGCATCATCAAGAGGATTAGTTGGGTCAGAATAGACAGGTTAGGTTAGGTTAGTCTATGTCTATGTTTTTGTCTATATCTGTGTCTATGTCTATTTCTGTGTTTGTCTGTTCTAATGTCTTTATCTATTCTTACCTACCTGAATTAAAAGGTGGCGGAAAACCGCGGTGGTATTAAAACACTGCTACCGAAACCTTGTGGACAAAGGAAGTAAATTATTTATGTTGTACATAGATTGATTAGTCAGCGTTTTGCTTAACAATTAGAGAGATTATAAGTTTCCTTTGTCTTAAATTATCCTCTTGGTAGCTTTTCGAACCTGTTGACACATCCAAGATCCCCTATCAGTTTTTACCAAAATTGTTTTGGAAGATCCCTGTGGTGCTGATAAAATTTGCTAGTGAACTCTTTGTCTTTGAGACTGCCTGCCAACGATGAGACTCGCAAAATAATATTTTTGGTGTCAAACGTCCTTTATGAAAAAAAAGTAAGTTGTAGGATGTGAAACTAGGCTTCCTGCCAACGATGAGACTCGCAAAATAATATGTTTGGTATCAAACGTCCTTAATGAAAATAAAAAAGTAAGTTGTAGTATATTAAACTAGGTTATTATCAACAATATAATCAAGACATTTAAAAATTTAATTTTTCAAAATGTTAGTCTCACTCTAAGGTCTATTAAGGGGATTTGATACTTCAAAATCCTTTTGCGAGCCTCAACTGCCGGCTGACCGTGTGAACGACAAGGCACAATTAGCAAATTCTCCTAGGGGACTAGCCATCACTGAGGGCTATTGAGGATATGTGGTTTGACTATGAAATGTGATTGAAAAGACAATGAAAGTCTACATGCCCTCTGTTGGTCTCCTTTTGAATTAAAGCGGGTATAACCAGATTGAAAGCAAAAGCTTCCAAATTACTCAAAAGATATTTCCTTCGTGCTGATTTTTTACATTTTCCTAGCAGATATGCTACAAAGGTTTTTGGGACTCCCCTTTACTGAACTTTAAGAGGAAAATTCTGCGGAGGTAGTGCTATAACTTAACACCACTGTTAGTTTAAAAAGGAAATGTTTCCTTTTTTTATTCCGGTAGTTTTCTGGTCCTTTTCTGAAAAGTTTTCCTTTTAACAACATCATTTGATTTATAATTTTCGAGAGCAGAAAAGTCAAAAGCTCAGATTTGGTATATGTACTAATTTTGTTTAAGCTGTAGTTTAGAAAGACCTTATGATTTGGATGGTCCCGAAATTGACGAGTTGTCAGGACTGAAAGCTAGCTTTCTTTCTTGGGCCATCTTTCTAAAAGGGAAAAGAATCCGTTTTGTAAGCATTTCATCATTACTTCGATGTAGAGAACCTTCATCTTTACACGAAGACCAAGTTTCTTAGTAGAAGCTTTCCTCGATTTTACTGCTTTTCAAGTGTTTTTGTATTTACATTCCCACCCGCTTTCTCATGCTTATATAGACTTTTTCCATATTCTTCCAGGAAAAGCTTTCCTTCCCGCAAGAACAGCTGTTAATTAAATTGTCTATGCCACTATCTTTTGAAACTTAGAAGAAAAGCCTATCCATTAAAAAAGAATCTGCTGCGTGGCAATCAGAGGGAAACAGAGACTCAAGTTTCTATTTCTAAGTTTATTAGCTCGTAAAAGGACAAGGCTGGCTCTAAAAGCAGCTGGAAAATAAGAAAGACTCGCTGGATTATTTTTTCGTGTTTCTTGTTTTGTTATGTTTGCAAACGCCACAAGAAAAGAAAAGTGTATTTTTATTCATCCATTAAAGTGGACTGAATAAAAAAAATAATTAAAAAATGCTGCTATAAGAAGGAAAGCTTTCTAAAAAAAAATGCTAATAAAAAAGGGAAATTGTATGCAAACGCGTTCTTTTCAATCAAACTGTGGTATTTAAACTATAGCACTAACCTAGCTACACCCTGCTTCTTCAAATTGAAATCGACCTAAATTGAAATCGACCTAAATTGAAATCGACCTAAATTGAAATCGACCTAAATTGAAATCGACCTAAGAAAATGAATTTTGAGTATACTCCTACTTACAAGTATGCAATGTTATGCATCGCAGATACTCCGCAGTCCTAATCGTGACCATCTTATCATTTGTATGTGTGCATACATTTGCAATATATAAGAAATTTTCAACTACTAGTCCAAGTAATTTTTGTCCTGTTGGTTATTTTTAATACACTAGTTCAAAGGTAAGGCAAGGGCAACTGCAAAATATTTGCCAAGTGGAAGGCTTGAATAGATTATTTATACTTTTATGTACTCGTCTGAAGTGAGGTATGCCTCCTTTTTTTGCGATTAATTCAGACTCTGAAAAAAATCAGACTGATTCACTCTTCGATGGTTTTACCTTCTAAGTTACAAAAAAAAGATTACGGCAATTTAGCTTAGAAGAGCATTTCAAGATGGAGAGATAATTTGTTTTTTGAATAAATTGATGTTGTTTTAAATTAAAAGCTATCCCAAAATCCATCCCTATGCTACTAGAAAACTAACAATAAACCATCAACGTCACAGAACTATCAAACAGTTTGTGGTAACAAACCGTAAGCAGGAGTGACGCGGCTCAATAGTAGCCGAAACTCTAAGAAACAGAATCTTGATAACAAAAGATACATCAAAATAATCGAATCTTGAGGCTTATTTAAAAAGTGCAAAATTTATTGAGTTTAATGTTACCCATTAAAAGTTGCGAGCCCAAGAAAATTTGCTTATTTTTCAAAAAAGGGGTGAACTCCCCCAGAACATCAAGCGATCCTAATGAAAATAACACCGTCAGATTCAACACATAAGAGAGTGTTATTGTAGGGGTTTCAAGGCTCCTATATACAAAATATGGAATTTTGCGTTTTTTGCTAGAAGAATAATCACGGATGTGTGTTTATTTGTTTTTCATTTTTGTTTGTTTTTCCCAGGGTTGATCGTATCAAACCACTAACTCTAGATGGCAAATTGAACTGAGAATTATGGCACATCTATCTGGAGATCATGGGCTAGTTAATGCTTTTGCTCAGGGTACTGACATCCACCGCGCAACAGCTGCAGAAGTTTTTGGGGTTTCTGTGGAAGAAGTTACAGCAGATCAAAGACGCAGTGCAAAAGCTATTAACTTTGGTCTTATTTATGGTATGTCTGCTTTTGGTTTGGCTCGACAACTCAATATCCCAAGAGCAGAAGCGCAGCGCTATATGGACCTTTATTTCGAACGCTATCCTGGTGTGCTCAACTACATGGAGAAAACAAGGGAGCAAGCCAAAAGTGACGGCTATGTTGAAACTGTAAAAGGGCGCAGATTATACCTGCCAGAAATTAACGCCAAGAATGGTGCGCGCAGAAAAGCAGCAGAACGCGCCGCTATTAATGCGCCAATGCAGGGGACTGCAGCTGACATAATCAAAATAGCGATGATAGAAGTAGCAAACTGGGTAAAAGCTCAAGATCCAGATAACATAAAAATGATCATGCAAGTACATGATGAATTGGTTTTTGAAATAAAAGAACAGTTTGTAGCTGAATACTCAAATAAGATTAAGTCTATAATGGAAGCGGCACTCCCCCTCTCTGTTCCGCTATGCGTGGAGGTTGGAGTAGGAGACAATTGGGAAGAGGCCCATTAAAATATTGTAATTTTATTTCATTTATGTTGTTGACTTTCATTTTCTCTACGCTATAGTAGCAGGCGTAGGGTACAGAGGTAAGATGTTCTATCTTTCAGACCTTTGCTTTAGCCCCGACCAGATGGTCGGGGTTTTTTTATGTCTATATTCCAGCGAATCACATCATTTTTTCCTGAAACGTAAAAAGTTTTCAATTTTTTAAACTTTTTTTGAACTAAATTACAAGAACACACTCTTAATTATCAGTTTGTGTGTGTTTTCTCATTATAGCCCCCTTCATTGGGGGTTTATTTTTTCTACCCTCCTATTTTCCTGATCACTCGCCGACTCCTTTGAATACCTCGTCAACTAGAAGGTAAGCTCATATGAAACCTCAGTAATAAATTCCAATATCAGGACAAATTCATGTAAACATCAACCGAACGTCAGGTATTTTAACAACGAGTCTTTACACTGCTGGCTGATTGAAATTCGCAATTAAAAATTAGAAGCTGGATTTAAAGGAGAGACACTATGCAGTGCATGCTTAAATTTTTGTTAATCTCGCTCTTGGTCATATCAAAAACTTCAGGCGCTACCGAAACAATAAAAATTAATCCAACAAATAATGCTCCACTATTTGATGGTCGTTGTGGCGAGAAAGAATGGGGAACTGCCACTAAGTTCAAATTACCTGCTAAAACCGCAATTTACTTGATGCAAGATGATAATTCCCTGTTTGTTTGTGCCAAAGGAAAAACAGAAGATTTTGTAGTAGTCGATGTTTATTTAGAAAATACCAAGACAAACCGACTATATAATTTACACGCGTCAGCACAACTATCAGAGAGCGTGTTGAATGGCAAAGACTGGGGTGAACCCAATCGTTGGAACCTAAAGGATTGGAGTGGATTTTGGGTTCCTTATGCCGGAAACCGAGATTACGAGGGCGGCATTCGGCCAAAATTTCTAAAGGGATCAGATAGAGAAATACAAATACTGAAAAAGAAATTTAGCGGTGACACCTGGAATATGATGTTTGCAATCAGTGGGGTTCATCAAGATGGTGAGTATGGTGCTAGGTTCACCTACCCTAACGATGCTTCTGATACAGACAAATCGACTTGGCTGATGTTTTCTTTTTCTAAATAAACTAACTTGAAACCCCACAAGCTCTCAACTCAATTTGAGAGCTTTTTCCAACTTCAAATTAGGCACTATGACAATGAAAAACATCCCAAGGGTAATTGAAAATCCTGCTTAGTTAGAAACCATTTTAAGAGTTGCCTTGCAGCGATACACAAATCTTTGTGAAAGTGATTAAATATGGTCATCGGGTATATATTGCTATTATTTTGGAGGAGATTAGTGCAAGGAGACAGCATCATAAAGGATTTATGGACTCGCTTTTTAGGGGATTCAATGGGTCGTTGTGGGCGGGACGATATGTTGTTACGTCGAAAGCAAGAGATATCATAACTACAGCGTGGTGGCGCTTGCTCTGTGCCTCTATTCAGCCGTCGCCTTGCCGACATTTAAGAACAATGTGACCATAGACGGTTGTCTCTTTGATTGCTGTAGTAGTTTACTTCGTTTTTCTCGGTAATGTGATACATTTCATCAGAGCAGACCAATTTTGGTCATATGGAAGGGTACTCTTTTTGGCAATTTACATGTCGAGGAACTTCTTTTTCATCTTTTTGCAGGGGACGCTTGAAGAATGTGTTGTCTGTGCAAGAAAGATAACCGAACGAGTAAGTCAATTAAGCGATTTGGAAGGAACACAATTCGTTTGCTGTATTTGCATTTTGACCAGTTTATTGTTATCGGGATTTGTTGGTTGAAACCGAACGAAACTGTTGTTTGGTGCTCATTGCTTGATTTTTCGAAATTGTGGCCAGGGATTCGATTATAGCGCGGTAAACTGCTCACGAGAAACCAAAGGAGTGATGATTTGAATCCACTGGTGCCTGGGGCAATTTTCCTTCCCCAACGGGTGTGAGGTGTTTTCCAATTTTGGGTTTTAGCCCCGGGTGAAAGGGGAAGGGGGGGGGGGGGGGGGGGGGGGGGGGGTGTAGACCTCGGTTTTTGAAAACGTCTTCTTGATTTCCTATAATTCCTGCTCTCCCAAACAGAGACCTCGTCTAGAAATATCCATTCCCTATGAGAATGTACACATCCCCCAATATGCTTACGCAAGGGAAAAATGGAAAACTCTAGATTTTAGCATACTGATTCTTCTCTTCCAATCATGCAGTGTGCTAGCAACGTACATAAAGTCTAATTAAATGGTTCAAAGAGGTTTCCGTTGTTAGCATTCAATTCCTTCAGCACAACGTTCCCCTCGAGACTTCTTTTTACGGTACTCTCTCTTCTTCCCGCCTTCGAAGGTACAGGAACTTGGAAGATATTTCCATTCCTCCAAAGTTTTATCCTGACAGTTATTTTGATTTCACTTAATAGGAAAGACAGGACTCTTCATGTGTTAGGCTTAAAATATTTCAAGTGACTAAGAAACCACGTTTCATTATTAACAAATATCCCATTGAATCACATAACATTTGATCGACTCTAGGCGTAGGTGCAACTGGTGTTAAAGATGAAAGCTAGTAAAAATTAGAAAAGGAATTCTGCGCATGTTGATAAACAGAACTTGTGGTGAAGTAAGAAGCCCCCCCCCCCCCCCCCAAATTGCCCCCCCCCCCCTTCCCCCCCCCCCCCCCCCTGACACGCCACCTTAAAAAGGAGAGCCCGTAACGTTTAACAAATTTTTTGTTTTAATACAGGTTTATA
>JAAAKM020073195.1:8976367-9073138 GCA_010016025.2 Alatinidae sp. Z8VKAUB7J3 | reverse complement strand
GTTGCCTCCCCGCCATTTCCACCCCTTACACACTGTGACAGTATCAGTAAAAATGGAGATCCTGAAATGTTAAGCAATGTTTAGGTATTAGTACAGTTTAGATTGTATTCTACTCTTATTGACTCAGTGCTATTGCCCTTTGTTTTGAACGGCCGGATGAGATTTTGGTATTGGAGAGGGATTTTTTAACGGACAAGTTTAAAAATATTCGTTGCAGTATATTATGTTCATTCTGTTAGTTTTTAACCCCATTTTATTCTTCTTCTTTAACTAATGTTTACATTTATTAACAAATGTTAGGGGTGTTAACCCCGTATATATGTAATAGGGAAGCACTGCTAAAAGGTTTTATTATATGTATGCATAAGACGAATTCTTGTTACCAAATAACGTAAATCTTAACATTGTGCTTTGTTATTTACAGATCCTTCGGGCGGTTGGGTATCTTTAGTTCTGAAAATGCAATTCTTGTTATTTGAGTATAATTCTGAGCCATATCAATGTTTTTTTTTTTTGAAATTTAGAAAATTTATTTGCATATCTTTAAAACCTCTGGGATTGAGCAAAGTTGTGTTGATGAAAACAATTTTGTTGTACTTCATTCAAGCAGAAGATCTATTTTGCAAGGTTTCACTTTTATAACACACATATTTATGAAAGTCATCAAAGGTCAGGGCCTTCTAGAGAGAGAAGGAGTGAAGGTAGGTACTTCAAAATACCTTCCTGGAACATACTTTAGCCTGTAGACCAATCCCTGAAAGTTTCATTTTCTTTACCTAACCCCTTTCTGAGATATCAAGAAGCCAATCAACTAGAATTTTACCCTAAGCTACCTTATTATAAATAATTTTAGCACTGAGAAAATGTAGCATATTTTTTTTGGAAATGATAGAAAAAGATGGTGATGAGAAAATTTAGTATTATATTGTGTAAAACAACTGATAACTCATACTTTAATTGAAAATTTGTCATTTTAAGAGCTCAAAAAGTACTTCAATTTGAATTTGCAGTATAAGTGAATATTATATTCATAAAGAACGTAAAAAAGGCATTGAGTGATGTTCACTTTATCACTTTTATCACTTATCATTTTTAAGAGGTCAAAAAGTGCTTAAATTTGAATTTACAGTAGAAGCAATTATATTCATAAAGAACATAAAAAAAGGCATTGAGTGGTATATTCACTTTATTGGTAAGCCAGTTATATGAATTACTATAATTTTACCACCAAAATTACATATACCCAATGAATTTCAGTAGCACAACTCTTTTCTTCCTACAAAAGTAGGCTCAGTTCCCAGAACTCTATAGCCTAGTGTTTCCCTATAGAGAGTAGGAGTACTAAAGTAACAGATAAAGTTCTGTATTAGGGACTATTGAGAAAAAAAACATGTTAAGAAAACAATTCTTACTTTACAACAATCAAAGAGTTATAAGAATTGTTTCTGTTGCATGTTTAACCTACTGCTTGCTATTAAGTCATTCTACTGAAAATCAGTTTAGTACACCTTCAGGCTATATATTTGCCCATTAGTAGGGTTGGGGTAGAGGAAAGATAGAGGTATGTCAAGTAGGCTATCTGGAATTTTTAAGTAGACCCAGTTCTTGGAACTTTATAGCCTAGTGTTTTCCTGTAGAGAGTAGGAGTACTAAATTAATAGTTAAAGGTCTACATTAGAGGCTATTGATAAGGAAGCATATTAAGGAAACTTTCACTTTTCACTTTCATTTTTGACACATTCTGACAACTGTTGCTGGTAATTTTTGCTGCTGATTATTGTTTAACTGCACATTTCTTTGTTCTCATTGTTGCATATCTTCTACAATAGTTTTCTCTGTTCTTCATTTTCATTTTGATTTGTTCTGATCCTCATTGTTGCATGTATTGTAACTGCATATTTTTTTTTTTGTTCTTCAATTTTGTTTTTGAGTTGTTATGATTCTTGCTGCCACTTATCTTTTAACTGCACTTTTCTATGTTGATCAACTTTGTTTTTGACTTGTTCTAAGCATTGGTTTCACTAATATTCTATTTCTTTGATCTTTATTTTTGTTTATCATTCCTTCGAACATTTTTCTGGTTCCTTTTCCCTCAGCTGCTTGGATTTGTCTTATCCCTTTTGATAGTCTTGGTTGTTCAGTATCACCCATATATTTACATTTCTCAGGTCATTCTCTTGATCTTGTCTCATTTGGTGGTCTTGTTTGTTAGGTTTAACTTACGTTTTTGTCCTCCTTTGTTTTTTTGTACTCACTTTGAACTCATCAGTTTCCATTTGTCTCTTTTATATATTATGAAACTGATTCAAATACCTTTTGAATTTTATGTCACCAAATATGGGCACATGAACTTACATATTTCTAAATTTTTGTTCTGCATATGCTTCTAAAACGCGGCTTTCAAAATCAAAACGATTGATCCCCGTGTTGCCGACATGGGGAACCGTCAGAGCAACGATTTGCCCGGTATACGAAGGGTCTGAAAGAATTTCTTGATAACCTGTCAAAGAAGTATTGAAACAAACTTCCCCAAAAAAATCTCCCGAAGCTCCAAAAAAGTGGCCGGGAAAAACCCGGCCATCTTCAAGAACAAGTTTTCCATTCGGCTTCATTGAGGGCCTTCAAAAGTAGCTTTATCGATGTAAAGAGTCTGCTCATCTTCGATGAGTCCCCCATTGGTGTAATCACGTAAAAACCTTTGAATCTCTTTCTCATTCAAAATAGGGATATGGAGATCCCGAGCTCTTTGAAAACGAGTGTTTTCAGGGTCTGTCTCTGAGTCGCTAAAACGCCCCACCACCACATGATCCAGGCTGGCGTCGATCGTGTCAGAAACATCGCCTCCATCTCTTTCAATCAGACGCTTAAGCTCATCCTTGGTGAAACCCTCAAAACTGCCAATCAGAGCAAAACTGCGAGTTTGCTTGACATCGTAAACAATATTGGCAATCAAATCTCCCTCAACAACCGGGTCCATCGAATTAACGAGATTAATGATTCCTACTTTAGAAGTATGGTCGTAAACTTCTCTGACAATTACTTCAGCTTTTTTGTGTTGCGTGCCGGCATGGCTCCATTGAAAAACATCAAATCGCATCCCCCGCGTGATTTTGTCTTGACGCCCCAGATTGATATAAGCCGTGCTGGTGTGGATCGATGAGTCCACATTGATCACCTCACCATCAGGAAGCAACTGATCACGGAGACTTCCCGTTTTTTGATCCAAAAGGTTTTCTAGGCGCGATACTTCAATTTCCAGGCGCCTTCTCTCAACGCTGTGATCACGGCGTTCATAGGTGATGCGTAATTTTTGCTCTTGAATACGCTGATTCAAAAGCTCAACTTCGGTAGCATGATCACTGATCATTTCTTCAAGACGCTGATTCAGATTTCCTACCTCGACGTTCAGTTCGTCAATGGTGGTTTGCAACTGACCGACTTCGCTTTGGAATCTTTCCTCAAGCTCCTCACGACGACTCACTAAAGTTTTCTTCTCTTCTCGCAGGCTTTTCAAGTTGTTGTCATACTGCTGGGTCAGCTCATCTTTGAACTGCGTAAATTCTTTATCAGGAAGATCATAATCTGTGACGACAATACCTTCTTGTCGAATGTATTTGAGCTTTTCTTCATTGGTTTGCAATCGCGGATCGAGACGATCAGCAAATTTTTCGACCATCCACAATTGAAGACTTTTGAGATTTTTGGTGTCTCCACCAAACACATAACGTCTTTCGTCTGTTCGTTGGCGCTTCTCTTCAATCAAATCCTGCTCATATCCTTTAGCAACGGTCCTGGCATTTTTAAGGTCAATTTCTACTTTTTCGAGCTTGGCGCTGAAATCATAAGCCACAAAGGCCGCAGAGCCCGCCAGAAGAGCTAATACCACAAGGCCAATGAGCATACCGGATTGAGCAGACTGATTACGTCGAGCCACAAGGAACTCCTTAACTAACAAGTAAGAGTTTTTAAGTTTTTTCGAGGCGTTATTCTAGCTATCCCATACTTAACGTCAAGAAAACTTAATTTTTACAAATAGAAATTTTTTAATTTTCCTCATTTTATTGCCTATGTTTGGCAGTTATTGACACCTGGGCGATCCGCCATGAGTTAGAATTTCATTCAATTCAAATAATTCAAAAAACCTGAACTTGAGTAAAATGCCAAACACCCCCAGACTTGTTTTGATCGATGGGCACGCTCATCTTTTTCAATCCTTTCATGCGATCCAATCTCTGAGCGATCCCCAGGGCCGCCCCGTAAATGCCATTTATGGGGTTTTAAATATGCTCTTTCGCCTTTTGGATAAATTCCCTTCGAGTCATCTCGCCTTTGTTTTTGATCTCCCAAATAGTCCGTGAATCCGCCGTCTGCGACGTAAAAGGACTTGGCCGATCGTTCCCGGTTCTTTTTCGACGCGTCGGGTCCGATTTCGCGCGGCAGTAGTAACATCTTCAAGAAGTGGGGGACGCCTTTTTCGTGAATCAGACAACTGCCGATGATCCACGCCAGCATCAAAGCGATCGTTGCGCTCGGCCAATCGCGGTCAGCAACTGACCCAACGCCTGCTGGCCTTCTCCCGGCGCCAGGCCCTGGATCCCCAGCTGTTGGATTTAAACGAACTGGTCAGCAACATGACCACTCTGCTTGGCCGAAGCTTTGGCGAGAAGGTCGAGCTGCTGACCCACTTGGAGGCGGATGTTTGGCCCTGCCGGCTCGATGCCGGGCAGCTCGAAACGACCCTATTGAATCTCTCGATCAATGCCCGGGACGCAATGCCGTCGGGCGGCAAGATCCTGATCGAAACATCCAATCGGACGCTCGCACGGGATGCCCCCGAGCGTAGGGATGAACTCCCGCCGGGCGACTATGTCGCCCTGACCGTGACAGACCAGGGCACCGGGATGGACGAGGAGAGCCAGGCCCGCGCGTTCGAGCCCTTCTACACGACCAAGCCACCCGGCGAAGGGACCGGATTGGGGCTGCCCATGATCTACGGTTTCGTGCGGCAATCCGGCGGTGGGATCAGTCTCGAGAGCAAGCCCGAGACGGGCACCACCGTGCGGCTGTTTCTTCCCAGAGCGGTTCCCGACAGCCCCTCTGACAGGCCTGAGGAGCAGAAGGACTTGGACCTGGCCGGAAATGGCGAGTTGATTCTGGTGGTCGAAGATGATCCCGACGACCGCAGCCTGGCCACCATCATGTTGACCAACCTGGGATTCACCACCATCTCGGCGAAAGACGGCCATGCCGGCCTTTCGCTCCTAACCGAGCGTCCTGAGGTGGACGTCCTGCTGACCGGTCTGAAGCTACCCCACGGCATGGACGGGAGGGAGCTGGCGCAAATGGCTCTCGATCGTCGCCCCGACCTGGCCGTGCTCTATATGTCAGGCGCCGCCTGGGAGGAAACACCCGAGGCCTGCCGGCCGGACGCGAATGCGCTCTATCTCGTCAAACCGATCACCAAAATCGCGCTGGCCGAAGCGGTCACGCAGGCGATAGGCTCGTGATAGCCGTGCTGGGAGTAGAGAGAATGAAGAAGCTTCTCGTCATGGATGACGAGCGGGATTTCGCCGAGTTCGTCGGCGAGGTCGCGGTCGACAGCGGCTACGAGGTAAGAATTGTGACCCGGGTCGGCGAGTTCGAGTCGGCCTACTGGGCGTTCAATCCGACCGTTGTGGTCATGGATATCATCATGCCGCAGATCGACGGGATCGAGCTGGTCCGTTGGCTGGCAAACGTAAAATCGACAGCCAAGGTCATCGTCGTTACGGGCTTCAATCCGCTCTATGCCGAGACCGCGCAAATTCTTGCCGAGCTGGAAGGCCTGAACTCCCTTGAAACCTTCACCAAGCCGCTCAAGGTGAGCGAGCTCCGCACCGCCCTCCCATGACGGACGAGCTGTCCCGGGCCGTACCTGGCGGGCCAGAGGTCTCAGCCGGCGTCCCGGCCGAGGCCCTGGAGCCGGATGAGGGCCGTGCCAAGGAACTGCTGGCCGAGGTCAATGCTCGCTTGCTCGAAACCTTGCATGACAGCGAGCTGAGGACGACCGAACTCTCGGTCAGCAACAAGAGTCTTTCACTGACCATCGATGTTCTCAGGAAGGAAATTCGGCGCCGGCGGGAGGCCGATGCGGCGCTGGAGGCCGCCAAGGACGCGGCGGAGCGGGCGAACCGTGCCAAATCGGCCTTCCTCGCCAATATGAGCCACGAAATCCGCACTCCGATGAACGGCGTGATCGGCATGGCCGAACTGTTGCCCGATACCGAGCTGAGCGAAGAACAGCGGCTTTAGAAGTCCATAGAGAGACCAGGATCATAGAAGTCAATGGGCAGTACACGGTCGTAGAAGTCCAGAGAGAGCCAAAGGGTCATAAATGTCCACGGAGAGTCAAGGGTCATAAAAGTCCATGGAGAGTCCAGGGTCATAAACGTCCACGGAGAGCCAAGGGTCATAAAAGTCCACGGAGAGTCCAGGGTCATAAAAGTCCACGGAGAGTCAAGGGTCATAAAAGTCCACGGAGAGTCAAGGGTCATAAAAGTCCACGGAGAGTCAAGGGTCATAAAAGTCCAGGGAGACCACCAACGAGTATATTCACCAACTCTTCTGCGACACTACAATCGACCAGGAAGAAATCCCTACATCAATGACAGAATTTGTAGAATAAATGTACAAAAATTTATATGCATGGTTTCCCCTCCTTGTAAAAGTGCCCATCGGAACTACTAATCTTTAAAAAAAATGGAAATGAAATCAGTAACACACCAAAAAAACAGCCGAGTGGGTTAGGTAACACTATTTTATTTTCCTTCGATGAGCTATTTAAATCTATTAATATTCACAATGGTATCCTCCAAACACGATCACATGTCAACACCTGGATTATATCTTTTACACAGACTACTAAAACCCCAATTATTCTCAATCAGAATAAAATAACATTATACACCCGCTCTATTTATATACATAATTCCAATAAATACTTCCCTTTCTTTATTACAGATAAAATTAATTGACAATCCTGTAAATATTGTACAAGGAACGGATAGGAGGCAAAACTATTACATCGTAATGCAATTTCTCATCAGATCGAGGCAATGGCTGTTCAGGACAGACCACAGTTTCAATATCTCAAAATCTCACCAGGACGTATGCAGAACAGTTGTTATGTAGGCAAATTGGCTAACCGCCTATCTAACATGTGAGTCGAGGTTTGGGGGACACGTAGCTGTCTTGGGGTCTCCACACTAGCATAAGGACGCACCCTAAATCACTTGATACCGACTGGCTGTTGAAACTCTACGAAAAGCATCCAAGCTGTACAAGCGAGTCAATCTTTTATTGGGTAACTGTATTTCCTCGAAAATTGGCCGACCTTCGAAAATAAGCCAAAACAAATGTTAGGAAATACAAGAAAAATAGTCCGACCTCGAAAATAAGCTGAGACACAGTGACGCCATTGCATTGCACACTCCTTTAAGCCAGTCCAACTGACGTTCGAATCGCATCATTCGAACCTACTGGGAAATTGTTTGAAAATAAACACTGGTAAAAACGACTTCTACGAGAAAGTCGTTCTCTGCTAAGTATAAAAGAAACGTTAAATTTTTTGTTAGTAGTTAAAAAAGACTTTGTTGTTCAGATTTTTTTTCTCTCTTTTTTTTCAGAAAACACTTAATTAAAAGATTTAATTTCATAAAAAAATGCAGCGGCATATTTTCGAGGAAATATGATAATGACATCGAAGCCTGTTGAAGATCCAACATATCAACTGATTTTCAGTCGGTTATTATCTATAAACCTCCCTGTTTATGACACACTACAGGCTCTTTACAAGGAAAACCGATAGGTTGCCAAAGGGAAATTTACATGTGGCAGACGCAGAACCACAGTGGACGACTGTGTTTAACATGAGCATACGACTTGCACTCTCAAAAATAATGTAACCCCGCACAGAAGTAAAACACAGAGCCATAGTAGAGTGAAAACAAGATATCAACTGGTGAACAATTTTCTAAGTACCGTAACGCTACAAATAAACGCCCTGGGCGTATACTAAAATTTCGGGAAAAGAAGGGGCGTTTATTGCAAGCAGGCGCTTAAACTCGGAATGCATTTTTAAAAGGAATTTATTCCAACATTTTCCCATCAATGCTTTTTCAGGTAGGCTTTTCCCACTGTAAACGGATCGTCCTATTCCTTGTTTCAAATTTCCATTTCTAATTTCATCAAAATTTCATAGAGAATTTTTAGTATATGGATTTTAGTAAGTCATCAGTACAAGTGACTAACTAATTAAAAGGTTCTGATATTTAAAAGACGTACTAATCGAAACGTTCAAACACTTGGAATTTAAAGACCCTTGGTTGGTTCTGGAAGAGTTTAGTATATTGAGTGACTACGTACACGTTAAGGGTATTCCTTTTAGCTGAAAACTGGCGCGAAAGATAACTTCAGGGAGAATTTAGGGACACGACCAAGGCTCACCTGTTCTTTGCCGACATCTTTTCTCGTGTTTTCACCTGAGTATGGCTTGCGTTATCAGAGGCAGGGTTACGAAAAAGAAGGTTCACAAAGACCGTTTACTGGCACAGTCGTAACGTTGCTTTGCCCTTTGTACTTCAACTGAGGTGCAATTAATGTATTATCCTCCGCTGTTTCTTTTATCCTGTGTACGTGCTTGGTGGCACATCGTTTTGATGATGCCTTAGCAAAGACGGGTTAACAACCCCAAGGGAAATAACCTGTAGATCTACTGTGTCTCTAAGGACACGAGTGTAATGATTACCATTTCGGACACCCAGAGTAGGTATATGAAGATGCTATCCAAACTTACAGTCATAATGGACATCAGTTTATGCATACAGCGAATCAAAATGATGGACTATTTGAATATAATCAAGGAGGAATTCACCTCCTTTTTTACGTTTCTCTTTGCTCATTGACTTTTTCTGACGCTTTTTGACTTTTGAATTTTGTTGACGTTTTGCCATTTCTGGTTTTGTAACTTTTTACATATTTTTTGACATTTTGGGGGCTTTTTCAGAAAGGTATATAAGACGTTTGTATTGATTAAGCCGTCGCGTATCATAGTTTGCACGATAAGGATCACGTGGGATGAAATAATTTATGTTTAACTGATTAATCGGGGAAAGAATAGTATGGCGGCATCGCTACTTGATAGAATGTAGAATCTCTATTTCTTTTGAAGAGCACAGTATAACAAAGAGTCAATAAGCAAACAGTTGCAACAAATTGTAGTGATACAAAATTCAAGTATTTGTTTCACCAAACAACTAATGATGTGAGGTTAAAAAGCTATTTACGTTTGATTTTCATCAGAATCTAACATAAAAAGAAAAACTATAGTTACAAAAAGAGTGTAAAGTAAGAACGCGATTGATAAGAGAAAATGCGGACGTGAAGCATGATATATTTAACGGATTTGTAACGCGAAACATGCTTTTGTAATAAGTTTATTTGTATTGTACTTATTGTAAGTCGAACGGTGGAGGCGTGTACTGAACTGTAATTAATCGTATGATCTTAAGGAGTATGGAAACTAATGATTGCAATTTATTTCTTTGAGACATAGTAGTTTGCTAATCTGACGTCACTCAATTCCATAATCTTCGGGCCACAGGGAGTCTAGGAATGTAAGGTCTCTGTCACTTTTAATGTGATAGATCGACTTATGTTACGCAATATGAAAGAATGTGACGTCTGTCTGGAAGTGTAATACAACAAAAATTATTAGGTTATATCATAAATATCACCTTCAAGAGCTAGATAGGTCCTTATGTATTCATAGTACTCAGATGGCACCCAAAAATTAGTTCTTTCGAGAAGTATTCAGTACTTTCAAATACTTAATATACGGCAAAGTACGGTTATTCGTTTTGAGATTTTTCAAACACACCAGCTAGAGCTTATTATGACCTCATCGCTTATTGCCTCTGGACGTAATTCTTATCAAACCAAATGGCAAGATGAAACATGAATCATTGGAAGGAAGTGGATTAGACAAGCTTCACTTATGTTAATAGGTGCTTAATCTTTGCAGTTAGAGACACATTTTGCTGTTTTGGACATTTCAACTGATATTTAACTTGACTGATCGTTAGAGTTTCCAAGAATTTCCTACTCCTTTTTTTGTTACCACCGTTTACTAGACATCTGAAAGCAATTTGCTGTATAAAATTTTGCTCATAAGAATCAATCTGCAAACTCCAAGTTGACCGGTGCTTGCCGTTGCCAATATTACAATGAGCAGGGACACATTGAACCCGGGTTTGCTTGTCTGATATCCAATCAGATTCAAATCATTCCCGCCTCGTGTCTAGACTCTTGAACTGAAGTTTGAGGACTAGACACAAGGAGGGAATAGATGCGACGGTGATTGGATAATTTTTCAAGAGATCGTTCAAGAGACCCCCTATATCATGTCATTATCAAATTTTCATTGGCCATGGATGGCAGCATGACATATTGAAGTAGGTAGTAGGGCACGGTAGTTGGATAGTGGGGCCAAATTAGTTAAGTAGGATAATAGTAGTAGTTGGGTAGAGTAGAAGTAGTTAACGGGGTAGAAGTAGTCGGTTCGTGTAGCAGTTAGGTAGCATGGTAGAAGTAGTTGGGTAGAGTAGTAGCAGTTAGTGGGGTAATTGGTTAGTGTAGCAGTTAGGTAGTGGGGTAAAAGTCGGAGGGGACTGGTATGAAACATCGATAGAAGTAGTTGAGTAGGTTAGTAGTGAGGTAGCAGGGTAGAAGTAGTTGAGTAGATTTGTAGTAGTTAGTTAGTTGGATAGAGTAGTAGTAGTTAGTGAAGTAGAAGTAGTTGGGTAGAGTAGTGGTTAGTTAGTTGGGTAGAGCAGGGTAGTAGTAGTAGTTAGGGATAGAAGTAGTAGGGTAGAGTAGTAGTTATTAGTTAGTTGGGTAGAGTAGTAGTTAGTGAGGTAGAAGTAGTTGGGTAGAGTAGTAGTAGCAAGGGAGAAGTAGTTGGGTAGAGTAGTACCGTATTTCCTCTAATTATAGACCCGTCTATAATTAATTGAGGGCAATGAAGGAGGGTCTTTAATTGCCAGAACAAAGTTTTGAAAAAAGAGCATATAGCGTTTCAAAATAAACTAAGAAAGTACATTTATACTGTTCATCACTACATTTATAGTTTGCACCAATACCTTTTTGTCACTAAATTGCAGCCAAAAACGAAAAACCGTTTGCATACATTCAGTGGAAATTTAACAGACCTCCATATCTTAGTCCGAATCATTGTCAATAGGTTAATGTTCGGAAGCTCACATTTCCGCGTTCCGTTTCTGTGGTTACTAATGGATTTCCAAGAAAAGGGTCGTTCAGAGTGCCGAGTTGCTCCTTGAGGCGTTGCACACCTTTTCGCACGGTTGATTTTCCATTACGCAATGTATTTTGTCATCATCATAGCCGCCAACGGATAAAGTGAGTGCACAGAACTTGAATGACTCAACAATCAATTTTGTGAAGAGACTGTCCCAAGAAGACAAAATCCATATCTGCCGTTTTCATATAGATATAGAAGGGGTTTGTAATTAATTGAAGGCACCAAAAATAGGGTCTTTAATCAGAGGGGTCTATAATTGGAGGGTCTCTATAATTAGAGGGGATCTATAATTAGAGGAAATACGGTAGTTAGTAAGTTGGGTAGAGTAGTAGTTAGTGAGGTAAAGGTAGTTGGGTAGAGTAGTAGTAGTTAGTTAGCGGGGTAGAAGTAGTTGGGTGGAGTAGTAGTTAGTTAGTGGGGTAGAAAGTAGCTGGGTATAGAGTTTGAGTAGTTAGTTAGTTAGCTAGTTGGGTAGAGTAATAGATGTTAGGTAGCAGGGTAGAAGTAGTTAGGTAAAGTAGTAGTAGTTGGTTAGTGTAGAAGTTAGGTAATGGGGTAGAAGTAGGATAGTAGTTAGGTAGCAGGGTAGACGTAGTTGGGTAGTAATAATAGTAGTAGTAATAGTTGGGCAGTAGTACATGTTTGTAAGTGGTATTTCGTACATCAGTAGTTGTTTTACATTTCGTGTACGGCGATAGGAGGTCAGTAGCATAACAGAAAGCTGAATATTGCACGAAATAGCGAAAACATTGTGTACTTAAAAGCTTTTTTCGTCTGTAGGTTCAGATATAGTTTCGTTATTTTAAACACGCTTATTTCTGTACAAATCCTTTTAAAATTCATTACTTATTAACTATTGATTCATAGAAATATACGTTTTTCAATTTGTAATCCTAAAAATATTGGTCAAAAATATTAAAATGCAACTAAATAAACATTTAGAGCCAAAGGTTGAGGTGGAGGACAACAAAGTCAAATGTTGTAGGTCTATCAATACGTGAGGGCATGAGTTCTAAATTCCAAAACAAATGAAAATGACAAAATACAACCTAAAGTTTGCAAATGACTCAGCTGAAAAACTTTTCGGATTTATTTTACAGTTGAAATTTTCAAAGCATGAAGTTGATTATAAGAGTGCTTTAATGAGAAATTTACCCGCCCGAGATCACCAAGGGAAGGTCGCCATTTAGATACCTAACCCACTACCTTGTTTCTGTAATTCACAAATATTATGTTTTGTACGAGGACAAAATTTATAGTAGAGTTAGTTCCCCATTGCACACGCACAGCCATTGGATGCGGCATGCTTGGTGATAAATTAGCGATATTACTGCAATTGATTAAGTAGTATTCGAATTACAATAGGACAGTTTATATAATGGCAGGAATTTCCTCTTCCAAAGTTCTGATACAGGAAACAAATTATCCGTTTTTGGAACTAGGGTCTTGGAGTAATTTTTGCTTTACCATGAGAAAAAAGTCTCGTAATTAATTAATTAATCTCGTATTGTCTTAAGTACAGATACGGTCAAATGGAAAAGATGTATAGATTCTGTTCATTATGGTATAAACATAAAATTTATCCCATACAAGACCCATTCAGTTTTTGATGGTATCAAAGCACCCTTCCTGGAATTTGATATCTCGCTGAGTGCTGGAAGTCCCTTATATATCGTCTAAATATTCTCCTAGCCCTATCTCTCTTTTACATCTTCTATGATCTTCTGTAAGATGCCAATTGTCTTGCAGATCATTAACTAGGAATTCTAATATAATACTTTGAAGATTATTGAAATAGTCAAACAATGCTTAACGTTTCTTAAACTAGCATACTGCATAATGTTAATACTATTTTTTATTTCACAGCTATTCGACCAGGATATTGCGAGATACCGCCGAAAACTGGATGCAGAAATCCTGCAAATAATCGAAACTTCTGCAATGCAGACCAAGATTGTCCAACCAAAAAGAAGTGCTGCAAAACCGAATGTGGAAATCGATGTATCAATCCATTACCAATGCATCCTCGTAAGTGCTAACTTCGTAAAGCAGTCATTTTTGTAAAGTAGCACAAAATGTCATATTAGGTATAAAACGGATTGAATCATTGGTGCTGGTTAGTTTACTAAAGGTTACTTTTTGTTTCTATAGTAAACGTACGTACGTAGATACATAAGGAGGGAAAAATAGTGCAGTTGGTAGAAAGCTGGTCTAGCAAGCTAAAGGATGATAATTCGAGCCTATACTCTGCCCTCAATCTGAAAACTCCTACAGTAAAACTAGTAGAATTATTGGCACATTTCATTAGCGTAGGAAATATGAAAGGCGGAAAAGGAAAAGAACTACCAACGCTACATCACATTGCTTTGGCTAAGGACTTTCAGGTGATTCTCTACCATTTCACATTCCACACGTTTTGAATGTAGTACAGGACTAGCTTTACGTAACATTACTTCCGTACTACAATGTATCATCGAGGGTCATGAGTGGATCATGGGTCACGGGTCACACGTGGGTCACGGGTTCGATCTCCAGTGGTGACTTACTTTCTGTTCCTCTAGTGTTCTTTTCAAAACTTAATACAACGTATACGTAATGCTAGAAGGAAAGATCTTTTCCCTTAAAATTCTACATGAAGTTCTGTTAAGATTAACGACATCTTCTCTGTCTTCAATGCAGGTATGCCTCCATGCAGCACTCTCGTAAAACCGTGTAGTCATTACTGACGGCATTCGTACTCATAAACGACATTACTGGTTTGATGGGTAGGCAGTACGTCCTTTTGACCAGAAGGGAGGATCGGCTTTGTTGTAAAAACAACTTTCGGCTCGCTTGACGCATAACAATCCTTGATTGCTTTTCTAATTCTTTTTTCGAAATTATTATTGAATTGTTACGTATCTGCATATTTCAAATGGTGCAACTAACACTACGATTTTGAGTTAAAGTGAATTGATGATTTACTCTTTATATTATTATTGTTTTGAAGAGCCTTGGCTACATCCATGTCCAACATGTTCCCTCTGTTTTTTACAGTATTGTTTTGATGAAGAAGAAAGCATTGAAGTATTGGTTTTGAAGATAAGAAGACTACAGACACCAATACCAGGATAATACCAAGAATCAGCTTGGTATTGTTTGCTTTAGCTAGTATTTAATAAGCAGTTAGATTGTAGGTGTAGCCAGACTCCAGTCTAGATATCATTCTTGTATTGTAAATATAATAGGATCACTAGCTTTCACATGAGAATGACCTGCGGGTCTAAATTATGATTTGAAGATGATGGAGGGTACCCATGGGAGAAGGATGTAAGGAAGATGGAACGAAAGCTGCTCTGCTGCAAACACTCTTTAGTCTGTGTATAGCACATCAAAACGTATGTGTTATCATTTATATCATATACTCTTGGGTGCCTAATAGACATACGTCCCCGCTAATAAATTTTTCATGAACTTTCCACCCAGGACGTTCTTACTGCACCCCGGCTATTAATTTGTAAGTAATCTCTCACCCATGACAACTTTTTGAGGAGGTAATTTGTCGGGCAAGTAGAAAATATCTTTATTAAAATATGAAAATCACACATTCAAAAAATGAAGGTGGCCTTTGACGAGGCTCGAAGAAATGTGAAGAAGCGCGTTACATTTGTAAGCAATAACACTGCCATTGAGCAGGATGATGAGGGGCACAGTTTAAAAATCTGGAAAGGCATGTAGGAGACTGCCATGGTTTCGAATAACTAACTATTGTTTGTACTGCATGACACGTTTATAGGGTACTACGTTTAGGAAGTTGCAGTTGATTCTAAGATATATTCATTACTTCATTTTTAAAACCTTTTGTCCACACCCCCGTCTATTACATTTTTTCGTGATTTTCCAACCCCCCCATTTATTCCAACTCCCCCTTCTATTAAGCACCCAAGAGTATCTGCACTGCTGGCCAGTGTTCCTGTTCTTGCACAGAAATGATAGCATTTTATATGCTAAGGCACCACCTGCTTACAACCGTTCAATAAAGTTATCCTGTTGTCATACTTAGTGACGAGGAAATGGATGAGGCTAATAACGATAAAAATGATGAAGATGATAATAATGATGATGATGATGATGAGGAGGAGGAGGAGGAGGGGGAGGAGGAGAAGGATGGTAATGATGATGATGAGGAGGAGGAGGAGGAGGAGGAGGAGAAGGAGAAGGAGAATGGGGAGGAGGAGGATGGGGATGAGGAGGAGGAGGAGGATGTTGATGAGGATGTTGATGATGATGATGATGAGGAGGAGGAGAAGAAGGAGAATGGGGATGATGAGAAGGAGAAGGAGGAGGAGGATGGTGATGGTGATGATGATAATAATGATGATGAGGAGGAGGATGGTGATGATGATAATGATGATGATGCGGGGGGCTGGTGGAGGAGGAGGATGGTGATGATGATGATGATGACGATGAGGAGGAAGAGGAGGAGGAGGAGGAGGATGGTGAGGAGGAGGAGGAGGAGGAGGAGGAAGAGGATTATGATGATGATGAGCATAGATTAGCATAAATGTTTACTTTTTATTAAAAATATGCTACGTGTATTAGTAGTTTGTCTGATATAAAATACTTTTTTAATGATCAGCCGATGTTGTTGTATTAGAAGCAAAATAAGTTTATCCCATCTCTTATGTTACAATACCAGGTTAAAATACTTATTATAAAGATAAGTGCCCAGCACAAGGCGAGTAGGTGAAACATAATGACAAAACGTAATTTGAGTTTTCGAGAATCAATTAATTAAGAGATATGAAACGTGTTCGGTTAAGAGCGTAACATAAACAATAGAATATATTAACAACTAACAAGAGAAATACTAGAAAAGGGAGAGGGGAACTGAACTCTTGTTTACGTTAAGTGAATAAGCGTGTTTAGACAAAATAAGGCTTTCTTTTAGAAGAAGTTCGAATTCAGAAGAAGCAAAGGTGGGAAAAGTGAAGTCAGAGGCAGAGAACGGATGAGAAAGCTCATCAAATTACGTTTTATCATTATGATTCACATGCGCGCCTTGTGCTGGGCACTTATCTTTATAGTAAGAATTCGTTTCCCGCCTGGCTTGTCCAACGCAGACGTTATTGTCACCATTCTGTTTGTTTAATCTATATGTGTAAAAGCATGTAGTTCTATCTTTTTCTAACTTCCATAAGTCGTGGAGGGAGAGGAAGATGGTCGACTGCAGTCTGAGCGAGCACCAATGCTTCTCCTTCCTTGAAATAACCGAACCCGTTACGGCATGCTCATTCAACTCCCCACCATTCAGGGACGGAGGAACAGGGGGCAGATGGGGGCACTCAAAGATTTTCCAAATCTCAATTATTCCCCTGACCACTCTTCATCTTTATCAATATTTAAATTGCTTTCGACAGACATTGTGTCAGATTCACAGCAAGATATGCATATCAACGCTAAACACCCCTTTTCAAACAATGATCAAAGACACTTTAGTGGAATGTGAAAAAAATTTGAACTTGGCTCCCCCAATCCGCCTTACCTCCACCCGTCGCTGTATGGATGGGTGCCATAGCTGGCGTTGATGGCTTTAAGAAAGATTTTTCTTTTTAGCAAAAGAGTTAGTTAGAGTTTGTAACATACGCTATTGACACCACTGCTATGCCAAGTTCAGTTTTGACTAGCAGAGTTTGTACACAATGAGACAATAGGACAATAAGAACATCATCAAGTTTACCCCTTGTAAATAGGTATTGTTTTAATAGATTAGTTTCAGTTACTGTTTTCACGTATACAAACATGACGTACTAGTATCTCGACTTCATCTTCATCAATTTGGTGCCGTGACCAATTTTACGTTCCTGGCATTTGGCAGTTGGCGCTCATATTCATCGAGCCCGTAAGGATGGCGACTAAGGGAAGATTGATAAAACTGTCTCACATCTAATCATGATTGCTCTATTTGTGATAAAAGACCGATAAGAGCCACTGGATCACCATGCCAGTACCACAAGTGGTGCTAGATTCTATAATAGTGTGTTTCCTTTAAGGAAGTGTTAAATGTTTCTACTAAGGCAGTGTTCTCCTAAAAGTGTTTTGCGCGGGGCTACGCAAACAGTTTTTAACGGCATCGTCGAGAGCTGCATGTAAAACATCAAATGCCACCGTTTTCGAGCGACAACGAACCATTTTGAGACGAATAAAAACGCCCCATTCAAATTAATTGGCATCTTTGAAAAAGCCATTCCAAGGCATTTTCAGGTCAAAAATAGCGTAAGCTCCCGGAGATTCGCCCCGGCTCCACCGGGGGCTCAGAACACCCCCTGGACCAAAGTTCGATTTTGTTCCAGCCACTACGCACAATTTTTTTTCACAGGGAGAACACTGTACAAGATAGATGTGGCCCCATGAACATTCAAATGCTTAGCGCTAACTTCATAATTAACACTGTAATGGCTATTTCATGATTATATTTACCTGTTTCATAGACGCTGTAAGATTCTGGACCACCGCTGAAATACTCCGAACCTGCTGCACATTTGAAGCATGTTTGTGGAACGACGTCGTAATAACCATACATGCCTGAATCTTCCTTAGGACAGAAGCACTTGAAACTATAAGTACCACTATTTACAGCGGGAGCGCTTATCACCTTTAGACTTACAGTATATACAGTCTTATCACGTAGTAACGCTTTCTCAGATAGGTTTTATATTTGTATAATAGGTTGTTGAATACGGTAAAAACGCACGACATTGTACAGCTGCAAGTAAAGCAGCTAAGCATTTCAACGAGTAGGGTAACCTAAGTAATACGTCATATCCCCTTATGCGCAAGGAAGCATTTAAGCCCAGGAACCACTGCTGTCTATAGGTCTCTCGTTGTTACTAGGAATATACTTTTGCTGTATTGATCAACTGTACTGTACAGTAAGTACGTGCAAAGACAATTTAGGAAGCAGAGAATAACTGCTGCCCCAGTCCAATTCAATAGACTTTGCAATCATGCAAGTAGTGTCGTAGAGACAAAACTCTATGCGCCATCCCCGTCGCGGAAAGACGGCCATTATAGTTTTGTTTGTGCAAATTTGTTAATAAATGAGTAAAAATTCTTAACGGATAACAATCAGAAAATGTATTAAATAAATTGTACGTCTGTAGTGACACACTATTAAGATTTACACCAGTATACTAAAATACTAAGTTACGGGAAACACAACGGAGATAATTAAGAGTTTCCTGATTTGGGTAATCATCTACTATAGACACATTTCTTCGATTGCATTCAACATACGTACGGCGTTTAGAGGGAGGTGGATGCCCTGCTTCAGCTTGCAAAATGTAATAGAACTATCACGTTTGAAAATGTGCGATTTTAATTAAACGTGTTCTGCGTTTCTAACAAGATTGAAAGTGAGAGATTATTGTTGTCTTCCAATCTGTCAAGTTACTTACTTGGATTCACTGTTGTGATATATGGTTTTATTAAATGGAATGCAAGTCATGGGGTAAAAACATGGGACAATAAGAAATTATTGCAAAAGTCCACTTCATTACAAGGCCTAAGCACCTTGCAAACCATCATCGATGTTGCAATTAATGATGATTTGCAGACTGTCCTATTGCGCATATAATCAATAGAAGTATGGGACGCCGCCTCCGAGGTCATTTGAAGTTTGTAGAGAGAAGAGGGAGATTTCAATACCAAAGGTTTTAGCGATAGAAATGGCAAGATTCCTCTGTGATGCGTCCACCTCGAAATCCGCAACTGATTTCGTCACAAGGCTTGAATAATCAATTTTCTTGTACTAAAAGTGCACCAAAAACCCTTATCTAAAGTACAGAAACAAAAACTGTGCTTAATAAGTCAGATTAGATGCTCTCTTGTATGTTCTCCAGTAGTTTGCAACCGTAACGTGAGACGAAAAAGAATTGTCGGGGGACTTTTTTCCTCGGGGGCAAATTTCCAGGGGGTAATTTTCCTCGGGGTTTTTTCCGGGGGCTTTTTCCAGGGGGGTTTCCAGGGTTTTTTTTCCAGGGGGCTTTTTTCCTAGAACCTCGACCAAGGCTTCCACAAAATCATTTTTAATACCCTTTTTGAACTTCGTATTATTTCTCTGTTTTAAGATATCAAATATCGAACTCCCCCCCCCCCTTTTCCATTTTGTACTCCTGGGTGCCTAATAGAAGGGGGTTGGGATAAACGGGGGGGTCGGAAAAATTTTAAAAACGTAATAAACGGGGGGTGGAATAGACGGGGGGTTGGAAAATGACCAAAACGTGTAAAAAAATGTAATCAATCGTGAGAATCAAATGCAACTCCCTAAACGTAAGGTAATACAACACAAACAATAGTCAGTTATTCAAAGTCATGGCAGTCTCCTACAGGCCTTCCAAGATTTTGAAAATGTTCCCCTCATTCTCCTGCTCCCCGACAGTATTATTGCTAATATCTGTAGTGTGCGTCTTCACACTTCTCCGACCCTCGTAAAAGGGGCCATCTTCATCTTTTCAATGTGTGATTTTCAGATTTTAATAGAGATATTTTCTACTGGCCTGCCAAAGTACCTCCTCAAAAACTTTTCATGAATTTGTCCAATTTTCTCTGACTATACCCCCGTCTACGTTTTCATGCGCCATTTTGTTTGCCCAAACCAGATACGTTTAGGCATTTAGTATGTTAATTTGCATAAAATTGCGGTTCTAACGGTACTAAATATGTTAACATCAGAATTTATTCCCAGTCCAGCCCTATTTCTGCCCTACTATTTAGTTCATCTTTAATTCCCTCTTTTCAAGTACTCGCTACCCAACATGGCAAATTACACCAGGACAATTGCCCCCCTGGATAATCACCTCCCTGGAAAATTGCCCCTGGATAACTGCCACCGAAGACATTTGCCACCAACGACAATTGCCCTCTGGACAAGTGCCCGCCACCCCCCCCCCGATAGCTATCCTAGAAGTTTTTTAAAAAATAAAGAGCTAAACCTTATAATTTTGGGGTCTTGTGGCCACCTTACTTCTCACCTTGCCCAAAGGCATACAATGATAAATTTTTGTGGGGTTGGGGGGGGGGGAGAATTCTCATATTGGAAAAAATGCCACCATGGGAAAACTGCTCCCTCAGAAAATGTTTTCCTAGGGATACTGCGAGTTGCTCATGACGTACATACAATCGTAGAGTATTAAGTTCCTGCCTGACATGTGTGATAGAGGTCCTGTGGAAAGGTCTTTTAATAAGAATGGCGACCAAGAAGAAAAGAGTTTAGACTTTGGTAATTTTTATGTGATAGGGAAGTGGCACAATACCAGAAGCACACTAACTACGTGACTTACCTATACAGCATGATACTAAAGAAGGCGAGATTTCACAAAGGGAAGAACTGTCTTTAATGTGCAATTTAGTGAGTTTTTTTTAGTTTGCAAAATTACTCTCCGTCTCACATCACCGCAAGTACTCACTCTCATCAATGGAAATACCCCCTCGTACAAATAGAAAAGGCTAAACCCACAAGCCCCTCTGAAAAAAGCCTTTTCTCTTTGTAAGTAACAGAAGTGATTTATAAGTAAGTACAGCTTTGATTGTTTTCAAACCATCAATAAAGGTGGTGAACATGAGTATGCTAACATCCTAAATGATGGGCAATGTTACGTCCAGTTCACATATCTACAGCGTTTGGAGGCATAGCCCCCTTCCACTTGTAATATTTCTACCCGATCGATATTTCCGATTCCGATTCATGGTTTTCGATTCAGCACTGACAGGCTGTAAGACAGTGGCCAGTTAATGTAGCACACCATGCGGAAAGTGATGTAAGCATGGACAAACTGAAGCGGAGATAAATACAATCACAGTGATATGCTGAAAGGAAATAGTTAGGGATCATCATGGATGACTAAGAAAAAAGGGAGTGCCATGACATAGTACTCAAAAGAGTTCTTGGGCAGGGTAACACTTGGGTGAAGGAAGAAGCAGAAGAGAAAGAAGCTGTTTAAGATGGAGTTCATAATAAGTGAAAAAGGTGCTAGGAAATTGGTAAGGAATAGATATATATTTATGTATTTCAGAGGGAACTAGCGAACGGTGTAACATCCTGCGAATTAAGGAGGAGAGGTCATTTGAGGTAAAGGTAACCTGCATACAGACTGAAGCGGGTACTACGTCAGTAGTTTCTGTCTACTTGGCTGAGTCTTACAGAAGAGACGAAACATCATCAAAGTTGTAGTTTCTTCTTGGCGTTCTACCTATAATCCTCAGTTGTTGCACTTTTGTAATTTTCGTTATATACCCATTTGAATTGTCATATCTCCATAAATAAATGAAGTACCATATCTATGCTAGTAATCTGGACAGGAGATTTTACTACCAAAATGTAATTTTAAAGCCCGAAATAATATTTACTGAACGAAAGCTGTTTAAAATGTCCCAAGACATTCCTTCTGGCGAAATATTTGAATCACTTTGATGTTTACTCTGCAATTTTGCGTTTTGAGCAAAGGAAAGACGCAAGACGTTTCTTCCTTGCTTGATTTGGAAACTCAATATGCCAGGTATACCTAACTCTAGCTCAAATATCAAAGGATTTCAAAGACATGGGTTACATGGGTGGTATACTTTCACATGGAATGTGAAATGACCCTTCTGCCAAATTGTATGGATAGTTTTATGGAAAATGGTAGACTTTATATGTCAAAGCCAAATGAACATGATATCATTGTCAACCATATTATATATAGCATATCTCAGATTTGACCTTTGTAGATTAAGAGTAAAATGGTGAGTTACAGGTTTAACATTGTACATGCATTGGGCTAAATACAATGCCTTGTATATCAAACAACTATTCATACAGTGATGAAATAATTTTTACCCGTTAGCATAGAAAGCTCCAGGAAATGGGTTAATGTTACACTCTATAGTCTTTACATATGCAGTGTAATTTCAAGTATAGTTACTGTCTTCTGTCATTCATTACTTTGTTGAGAGTTATGTAACTTCCTTGGAATATATATCAGCCACTTTTCTCATTCACACTGCCTAGTTTAATAATTGTAAATATACAAATATTTGTATTATTATTTTTTGTAGATTACTGGATTATTTTATTCAAATGATTACTCCTTCCTAAATCCAAGATGGGATTTCAACTATTATTATTTTTTTCAATGGTGGTCCTGAGTTCAAAGACTCTTGGATAATTCGGCTTTTCCCCACAATGAATCATTTGATGTGATTTAAAACGGTCCAAACGGGAATATCTTTTCTTATAAATTTCTCACTGATGGGGCTTTTCCCCCACAATGAATAATTTGATGTGATTTAAAGCGGTCCAAACGGGAATATCTTTTCTTACAAATTTCACACTTGGGGTTTTTCTCCAACTCGATGGGGTTTGTCCCTAGAGTGGATCTTTTGATGCGTTTTCAAATTACCCAAACGAAAGAATGTTTTCTTGCAAATCTCACACTCATGGGGCTTTTCGCCAGAGTGAATTAATTGATGCGTTTTCAAAATATCCAAACGAGAGAATTTTTTCTTGCAAATTTCACACTCATGGGGCTTTTCACCTGAGTGAATTAATTGATGCCTTTTCAATTTATCCAAACGAGAGAATATTTTCTTGCAAATCTCACACTCATGGGACCTTTGCTCCGAATGGATTTGTTTGTGTAATTTCAATGAATACAAAAGAGTGAATCTTTTCTCACAAATGTTACACTGATGGGGCTTTTCACCAGAGTGAATTAATTGATGCCTTTTCAATTTATCCAAACGACAGAATTTTTTCTTGCAAATCTCACACTCATGGGGCTTTTCGCCAGAGTGAATTAATTGATGCGTTTTCAATCTATTCAAACGGGAGAATATTTTCTTGCAAATCTCACACTCATGGGGCTTTTGCTCCGAATGGATTTGTTTGTGCAATTTCAATGAATACAAAATAGAGAATCTTTTCTCACATATGTTACACTGATGGGGCTTTTCACCAGAGTGAATTAATTGATGTGTTTTCAATTGATCCAAACGAGAGAATTTTTTCTTGCAAATTTCACACTCATGGGGCTTTTCACCAGAGTGAATTAATTGATGCCTTTTCAATTTATCCAAACGAGAGAATATTTTCTTGCAAATTTCACACTCATGGTGTTTTTCCTCAGAGCATGCTTTCCGATGCGATTTGAAACAGTCAAAACGAGACAATCTTTTCTCACAAATTTCACACTGATGGGACTTTTCTTCAGAATTGATTTTTTGATGTAATTTAAAATGGTCCAAACGAGCAATTTTTTTCTCACCAATTTCACACCGATGGGGCTTTTCACAAGAATGAATAGCAGACTCTGCAGACACATTCTTGTAAACTAAAAAAAGGATTTTAACATTTAGAATACAAAGAACATCATTCCATCATAGTCCACAAGTAAGATAAAACGGCCAATTTTTTTTTTATAAACGCCAATAACAAACATAATATATAAACATCACACATCACACATCACACATCACACATCACACATCACACATCACACATCACACATCACACATCACACATCACATTTTTCGTTCCAATCGATAAGCAAAGACCTTTCTGCATCTTTTGACTTCATGACTTGGCAAAACTTGGCTCAGTTCCCTTTTTTTCCTCTTTTCTTTCCCTTAGCTCATGCCCAAGCCCCCAGCGGCAACACCACGTATACTACAAGCTTTTCTTTGCCTTGATCATTCCAAAGCTTTGATAAAGCGTATAGGTGTCGTTGCGTAAAGTAAACACGAACGATAGAGTTTCAATAGTTTGGCAAAATTGTTTAAAGAAAATACCTAAACTTTCGAATATGAAACCCTGCAGAGGAAACCACAACTTCTACGTAATGAAAAATAGGGTCATACCCCCGGCTACAAAACAATCAGACAAATCTGAAAATTGTTTCTTATTACTCTTCAATTTATGCATGCCTTAAGTATCTAACAAATAACACGAAACCCATCAATTTGCAGGCGATCATAAACGGCTGCGACAGCGGGTCATTAGAAATTACCAATGCTTTCAAATTACATGAATCCAGCTTAAAAATGCTGTTTGGAACAAACAGTTGTCCTGCAGCTAGGGTTTTCTCAGCAACAGCAAGAACGAAAAGCAGTGAAAAGACTCCTAGGGCTATTTCCAAAGAGAGGCGGGTCGAAATGAATAAGAGGCTTAGTCGTAGAAAGTTAAGAATGTTACCTCTGTGCTACCTATCAAGTTTAAGTATCCAACCGTCTATCTGGCTAAATTTGAGATTTCAAATCACATTAAAAAACCATTTGACTTCTAATCTGCTCACTACATCAAGCAGAGATTGCTTTAACATTATTTATTGAACACAGATCACAGCTCTGTATGATTCAAGACCAGCTTCAATACTGGATTTGTGGTTAACTCATGGAGATGCGAAGTACCTTGCTACGCTCGCATTTAAATAGCTCCACTGCTTATGGTATTTTGGATCTTTGTTTTGTGTAAAGAAGAAAAATGTTCAACTCTGGAATGCAGTATACTCTCAATATGACGAACTTTGGAGGAAAATTTTTAAAAAATTGTTCGCTGTACCGAAATTTCGTTGCATGAATTTTTTAAAAATCAGAATGTTATGCTCACCGATTCTGTTTTGTTAGACGTGTATGATTCTCCGTAGAATAGCAACAAAAAACTTACAGCAGCCCAAATTTAAGCAAACCTAGACGTTTGCCTGAAAGGTAATATTAACAGTATATTCACAGGTCGGCCTTTCTTACATAAGAACTAGTAGTGCCAAATGGCTAAGTTGCTTCTGTTTTTTAAATTAGGCCCACTAGTTGTGTTAGAAGGCTCAATCCTATTTCTGATTTTTCAAAGCACTGGTAGGCCACATATAGATTCTGTAGTTCTTGTAGATCAGCACTATTTAATTGATACTAAGTAGACATGTCATCTTACGCTATGTTATGAATTAACTTTGATTCAACAGTGGCGTATCGAGAGAATCAAGCATGGTACCGCGCCCTCTAGTAGCATGATAAAAGATTCTTCGGATATATAAGAAAGTATATAAAACGTTTGGACGTTTGTCTCAAAATAGAGTATTCGTGTATTACCAATAGTATCATATTCACAATTTCTGAATAATGACCTTGACACACTCTGCTACGTGATGGCTCAGGTATTTCACTTTTAAAGTGCCCCAGATCCCCTTCGGAAATTCCTCTGTGTGCTACAATTATACTGAGACAATATTATATTATATTATCTTTTGTCTGTAAAATTTCTCACATACTCCCTCATCCCCCGACACATATTGGTGTCACTAACTCCACTACTACTACCCCTTGCCTTCAAATGTCCTTTTCAGAGGAAATAACAATGGTTGGTAAATCTTCGTATAATTTTGGGGACTGTGAAGGATTGCAAATCAGAATTGTTATGGGAATACCAAATATGATGAAGAAGATATAAGATATCTTAGCACTAGTACTCTTTAGGATTCGTGTAGTTTGGCCTACAAAAGAAGTAAAAAAGAAAGCATTTTGAATAAATACAAAATGTCGACAAAGTTAGATCTAAACTTATATGGGGTTGTTTTCATAACTTTTAGCTGCTGATTTGTGTATTAATTCTTATTGCAAAATTCTTAAAGGCGGAAAAGCAATACCATTGTGACGTAGAAAGAGATTTTCAATTCACCTAAATGTACTTTGGTGTTTATCTGATCGTACGTAATGTGCGTGACATTACTTGAATGGGAACAATCTATTATTATCCTTGTTATTTCTTACATATATTTTCAACTCATTCAAAAATTTTTGGTGCTGTATTAGTGATCTGAAGGTAATACATTATTTGTGCGCAAAATTTTTTAGGGAGTAAAAGAAAGTTAGCTGATAAAACTATTTGGAAAACGATTTCCTGGGTTGATTCTTGTTTAACTTCGATTCATTAATTAAAGACCATTATTCACATTTTCTAATCGGGGAAGTTAGTACTAGTTATTGTTACCCAACGTTTCTATCTTAAAAATCCTTGATTTGGTATACACAAAGTATCAAAATTGTCATATCAATAGAATTTAAATTACACACCATTAAAATTTGGTAAAACCAATATTTGTTAACTTATATAAGTCTTTATTTTATAAGGGTGGTACTAAATAGCTTTCAGCTAATAAACTTGTGGCCCTCACTTAAAACTATAATGTCAATATGCAGAATTAAAATAAGAGATATTAATCGATACAATAAAACAACAGGGTCCAAAACTACACAGTAAATTGACTAATTGATAGATTTTTAGTAAACTAGTTTTTTGCTCCCACATTAACTTCCTAAAAGATGCTAATGAGTCTGTCTGCCGTAAGGGGAGTCGGAGGCCGTCCCATGTGTGGCATGTAGTAACAGTAAACATTCTGCCACCTTCGATATTTCTTTTGTAACCCGGACACAACAAATTATAGTTACAGTATCTAGTATTTCTGCTGTGTGTATCGCTATTTACCATGATTTTATTGTCAAGATATATAGACAAATGACAGGCAATACTGAAGAATCAGTGTTTAAGATTATTCTTGCTGCTCTCTTTTGCACTTTTATTACCTGCCTCAGTCTTTCTTTGTCATAGGCTGTCCAGATAACACGAATGGTTTTATCATATTATTTTAGTACATCATTTATGTATTAGTAGTGAGCACTTCTAATTTTTCTCAAAATACTGATGCGCTGCGAGAGTTTCTTTGCGCTTGTGACACTACACAGTGTTTTGTTACTACGTGAGCAGTATCACGTCTAACATCATTTGAACGTGAGACTTTTGTGGTCACACGAAAAGGCTTCGAGCATTTTATGACAAAATAAACCTCACAAATTACCTCCCTTACCTGTTCCTTGACCAGTGAGAATGTGATAGGCAAAGTCTGTTGCTTCTAGAAAATTCCACAGGTTATCTGACGTTATTGGTTGTTTCTTTCGAATTAGTAAAGTCTCTTCATATATGGGTCTCAAAGCTGCAAATCTTTCTGACGTAAGGTTGTAACTCTAAAAGGCAAAAGATACTTGAGTTGTTATCTGGCAGCATGAGGTAAAACAAGGTGGTGTTGCCAATCAGTAGATTTTATTCGGATGCAACATGTTTGTAGCAGGATTGGATTGCAAATCAGCAATGTAGTCTCACGTAGTATAAGATGCAATATGATTGCAGAAGAATACACAAGAATTGTGTTGCCATTCAGGAAGATATCATTGTCATTCATTAGGGTGCCACTAGGAAGCACATATGTGTATTTGAAAAGCAGAATTGCGTTGCTATACAGTGAGGTAGTATCGACGTCAAGAGGAATGATTGCAGTATAGCGAGGTTATGTTATGCAACATCAATTAAACCCCTTGCCCCTCCACCCTTGCTTTCTGTGTTTAGATATCACATAGTGTTTGTATAGAATGTAGCGCATTTAGAATCGAGCACAGGTATGGTATAATACATAGACAATAGAACGCAGACTCTGTATGTGCAGTGATCAATATACAAAGGTGAGGATAAGGAATGCTAAACAATATGGAACTGGTGTCAACAGACTTTACTACTAATCTATCCAGGGTATAAACACTACACCTTCCCAATAGGGAAGTATGGGGATAGGCCTTTTTGTAACACTGTCTCTAACAATGAGCAAGAAAGAGCAAGCAAAGAGCAACAAGGAGCAAGCAATGAGCAACAAAGAGCAAACAAAGAGCAACAAAGAGCAACAATGAGCAAGCAAAGAGTAACAAAGAGCTACAAAGAGCAAGCAAAGAGCATGGAAAGAGCAACCAAGAGCAACAATGAGCAAGCAAAGAGTAACAAAGAGCAACAGAGAACAACAAAGAGCAAGCAAAGAGTAACAATGAGCAACAATGAGCAAGCAAAGAGTAACAAAGAGCAAGTAAAGAGCAAGGAAAGAGCAACCAAGAGCAACAATGAGCAAGCACAGAGTAACAAAGAGCAACAGAGAACAACAAAGAGCAAGCAAAGAGCAACAATGAGCAAGCAAAGAGCAACAAAAAGGAAGCAAAGAGCAAGAAAGAGTAAGCAAAGAGCAACAACGAGCAAAAAAGAGCAGCAAAGAGCAAGAAAAGAGCAACAAAGAGCAACAGTGAGCAACAAAGAGCAACAAAGATCACGCAAACAGCAAGTGTGATGGGAATTTTAGCGTATAATTGGAAGTGAGAATACAACAATAAGTAATATGCTTTTAAGAAATCAGTGTTTCACTGCATTTCACTGTGTTGATTTCTTGTCAAATCTCTTAAGAGAAGATTTTTAAAAATGGATTTCCCCCAATCCCTACGATGAAGCACAGAAAAGTATTTTGTGATTATCTTTTCCCATAAAACCATCATTACTTCAGTTTCAATATTTCAACTGGAATGAGCTTCTACTTTTTAAACAAAATTTTCCAATTTCCTGATTTACTGACCTTCGTTGATGTCTTTACGGCAAATATTTTACTCAAGCAGATAATGGCAAAACGTGTCCCAGAACTTTACCAAGTATGCCAGCACTTTTTTTCTTTACACAATAAGGCAAATATACAGAAAAAATAAGATTACAGATACACTGATAATTAACTAGACATTTTTTCTGTCACTTCGATAATACTTGATAGTTCACATTTGATTCAAATCTACAGGTAACAGATGAACCATGAAATTACATTTATGATTTACTGCAGATGCTGACTACAAAATTGCCAGTAGTACCCTTAACACCATAAAGATAGTATGGAATAATTTATACATATTTGTATATATTTGGAGAGTTATTTCCTTTATGGGACCTTCAGAGTTGGAGGGGGGGGGGGGGGTCAACTTCACCAGTCGTCACTTCCTAGACTTTCACTAAAACATTATCAAGAAAAGTAATACATAACTTAAAACTACCGTGGCATGGGAACGTTTCACTTCGTTTTGATCCATAGGGAAGTGTTTTGGCGCTGTCGCTCCGCGCGTAGTTTATACAACCAAAAAAGCATTATCAACCAACCACAAGGATCATGTGCCTTCCACAAATTCTAGCTCTGTAGTTTATCAATTTTCATGCCAGTGCGAGGCTGCCTATGTTGGCTGCACGACTTTGAGGTCGGCTGACCGAATTAAGCAGCATATACCATCGTATATTCGCCAAACATCGACTCCTAAAAGGAAACAACCACCTCGGGTTTCAGAGACCAAGAACACCACTAAGCAATGTTACTCTGCCATAGGACAGCACTTGCTTGAGAACCCAGACTGTGCCAAAGTGTACACGGACAATTGCTTCCGTATCATAGGAAAGGCCAGGTCACCATAAGAGGGCTAGCATCATCTCTCGCACTCCCCTTTACCTATAAACTTGTCTATATCATAAAGTTTATACGATTATGAAAGTTTGCAAGTCTTTTAAGAATTATTGGTGGATATCTTGAATGCGCTTGAAAGAACAGATTATAGCAGAAAACCTAGCCGACAAACAACACTGTGTTACAGGGCTTGACCCAAACATTTGGTATTCAGGGGGATCGTTAATGAAATAACTCTCTCTAACCACAGACGTTTATGTGGACACATAGGGTCAAACCTTACAGGGACGACGACTTGCCTTGCTTCAGGTTTTTCATTACCAAATTGATGGCAATACCAAGGAACTCATTTTGTAAATAACTTATTGGCATAACAGTAAACACAGATTTTCAAAATCTCAACAAAATTGGTATGAAGTAATGAAGACTGACAAAGGAAAGGACACTTTTTTAAAAAATTAAGCAACTCGATTTTCAGAGTCAGGGCTAAGGTTGCTAAGGGTATGACACACTTTCAGGGCTAAAGTTGCCTAACAGGTTGCTAAGGTTATTTTTTCTCTGTGATACCGAATCATGAAATCACCGAAAAAATTCACACGCATCGACATATTACCAAAACTAAAGTAATAAGGTACCCTGAGGTATTTGCTTCAAATCAAAAAAGAATTCTTCTGTCATTGTTTTTAAGAAAATTTGTAATTTTGTTCTGAAAAAAAAGTTGCTAACTAACTGTCAGGGATGAAGGTTGCTAAGCAAGTTGCTTAATAATCTGGCTAATTTGAGGGGTGAAGCCTTAGCAACTGGGTTGCTTATAAATGCAAAAATGTGTAACTGATATCTACCATTATTGGCTTCGACCCAGACATAAGATTGTTCAGAGGAGCAGATGCTGATAATCCATAAGTTGTAAGATTTAACTTAAAAACGTCAATGGAAATAGACTATTTGGTACTGGTTATTTATTCCAAACTGATGGCATTGCTAGGTTGAACATATGAAAACCACCGCGTAAGTTTATTATTGAAACAAAACATCCAAACACTGCGATTCTAAGTGTTTTATCAGACAATGGTTAACCAAAGACAATCTTATGTCTGGGTCGAAGCCAATAATGGTAGATATCAGTTACACATTTTTGCATTTATAAGCAACCCAGTTGCTAAGGCTTCACCCCTCAAATTAGCCAGATTATTAAGCAACTTGCTTAGCAACCTTCATCCCTGACAGTTAGTTAGCAACTTTTTTTTCAGAACAAAATTACAAATTTTCTTAAAAACAATGACAGAAGAATTCTTTTTTGATTTGAAGCAAATACCTCAGGGTACCTTATTACTTTAGTTTTGGTAATATGTCGATGCGTGTGAATTTTTTCGGTGATTTCATGATTCGGTATCACAGAGAAAAAATAACCTTAGCAACCTGTTAGGCAACTTTAGCCCTGAAAGTGTGTCATACCCTTAGCAACCTTAGCCCTGACTCTGAAAATCGAGTTGCTTAATTTTTTAAAAAAGTGTCCTTTCCTTTGTCAGTCTTCATTACTTCATACCAATTTTGTTGAGATTTTGAAAATCTGTGTTTACTGTTATGCCAATAAGTTATTTACAAAATGAGTTCCTTGGTATTGCCATCAATTTGGTAATGAAAAACCTGAAGCAAGGCAAGTCGTCGTCCCTGTAAGGTTTGACCCTATGTGTCCACATAAACGTCTGTGGTTAGAGAGAGTTATTTCATTAACGATCCCCCTGAATACCAAATGTTTGGGTCAAGCCCTGTAACACAGTGTTGTTTGTCGGCTAGGTTTTCTGCTATAATCTGTTCTTTCAAGCGCATTCAAGATATCCACCAATAATTCTTAAAAGACTTGCAAACTTTCATAATCGTATAAACTTTATGATATAGACAAGTTTATAGGTAAAGGGGAGTGCGAGAGATGATGCTAGCCCTCTTATGGTGAAAGTTTCTTGTCATACATCTCACCACGAATCCATTCGATCTCCAGTAGCAAGGATTGGGCACATAACTTTGCAGTAACAAGTTTTGTAAACACGAAAACAGGACCAACTTTGTGTAGAGATTAGTTTTGCACGCACGAATGCCGATTTTTCTAGTTGGATTAATGTCGCCGATCAGTCATAGCTACTGCCTGATAGGAAACATGAAAATATAGTTGCAACTACTATTATTAATATTGCTATTATTCTGTCTGCATACACATTTTCATAGCTCCAGAATTATGTATTGAGTGCTTTGGTAAGAAAATGTCATACAGACACGCACGTACGTAATGGAGTGAGTACGTAGGGAGTACGGTAGTGAAGTTGAATGAGTACATAATGAGTAAGACAATACAATAAGAAAATACGTATGTAAATAGGTAGATATATATATGTGAAAGCATAAGTAAGAAACGAAAGTGATTAAGGAAGGTAAGAGGGAACGATATAAGAAAGAAAGAAAGAAAGAAAGAAAGAAAGAAAGAAAGAAAGAAATTAAAGGTAAGCGGAAAGGATAGAAGAAAGGAAGGGCGGAAAGAAAGAAGGAAAAAAGGAGGGAGAATAGGAAGGAAAGAAAGAAAGAGGAAAGGAAAGAGTCGGCTCAATCAGTAAAGAGCTGGTGTAGCAAGCTGAAGATAAATTGTTCGAGCCGATGCTCTTCCGTCAGGAACAAGGGAAGGAAAAAAGGAGGACAGAAGAAAGTAAGGTAGGAAAGAAGCAAGCAAAGAAGCAAGCAAAGAAGCAAGCAAAGAAGCAAGCAAAGAAGCAAGCAAAGAAGCAAGCAAAGAGGTAAGCAAAGAAGCAAGCGAAGAAGCAAGCGAAGAAGCAAGCAAAGAACCAAGCAAAGAACCAAGCAAAGAACCAAGCAAAGAAGCAAGCAAAGAACCAAGCAAAGAACCAAGCAAAGAACCAAGCAAAGAACCAAGCAAAGAACCAAGCAAAGAACCAAGCAAAGAGGTAAGCAAAGAAGCAAACAAAGAAGCACGCAAAGAAACAAAGAAAGAGGCCGGGAAAGAAGCAAAGAAAGAAACAAGGAAAGAAGAAACGCGAGAAGCAGGAAAAGACGTAAGGAAGGAAGGAAAGAGAGAAAGGAAAAGGAAGCTAAACATTCAGACAAGTAAGTATTTAAGGAAGAAAGGAATTAATGAAGCTAAGGAAATCCGTGTTTACTACTTGAGTAATTAACTTACGCTGGTAACTAAGTACGCAAAGACACAAATATTTTTGTTCTTTTATTATTGCAATGTTTAACAATATTGGTGGGATCTATTTAATAAAACGGTGATTATAGTTAGTCCCATTTGTTGAAACCGTTCATTAAAAGCTTTACGCTGTTCTACATCGGGTATGTGATAACATTAACATGTTCTATTTACAACCCATTTCATCACAACCTAACTGAGACTTACCAAGATTGCAAGGCGCTTTTATATCTTCCTTGACGACTAAGCAATTTTTCATTTAAATCACAATCGCCACCTACATCACCAGGTTGAAATAAATCTTCCCTATACCTGAAAATGCAAATGATATTGAAGCATCAATGCAAATAACACCTAGTGTTGTGAAGTCAGTAATTTTCAAGTCTAAGAACGATTTAGGCGCCCACTATAAGACTGGTGGAAGAGTGGCTTTCCTTATTGCATTTGGAGGTTTCTTACAGTTTTCGCAGCATTTAATTTCTCAGTCAGTCCTGCTTTGGATATGTGGCAACTTTTTACCTTCGCAAAATGTTGGTAAATGGGCTTGGCAAATTCCTTGTACCTTGGCTGCATTAAACTGGCAGACTTTTGGAGGAAGTCGAATTCATAGCGCCTACACATTTAACGTTAGTCAAAATTTGTTGAATGTTAGGTAGGGCAACTGGCAGTGGGGTATGATCGACAGACTGGACGCCAGTCCCTTCCTGAGCGTGGTCCTTTGGATGCTTTTTCAAGTGTGAGGCAAATCATAGAGAAACGTAAGGACAAAAGAACTCCACTAAACATGTCATTGATTTTAAATCTGCTTCCGATACGGTATGGGGAGGATGTTTTTGAAAGTGTCGACAGCAATTGGTTCAAGCGCAAAATTTGTAATGCTGTCAGAACAAATGATTTAAGATAAGTCAGAATGCAAAGTCCTTTTAAAAAGTAGAAATCTTACAGAATAGTTTCGGATAAAAGTGGATGTTCGTCAAGGATGTGTACCATCTCCCAGGCTGTTCAACATTTCTCCTAGTTCGTCATGGTTAAGTTACCAAGCTTACAGCAAACTCTAAGTCTCAAAAGCTATCCTTAGACATAAGACATGCAGACGACAAGAGACCGATTTTGCAAATAATCGAGAGAAGCAGAAACTTTCAACTAAGAAGCTTAAATCTGCCTAAAAAAGGGGGGCCAAACTTTAATCTCAAAAAAGTTCTAACTAAGGTGATAACTGCATCACTATTGACAACAATCCCCTGGAGAAAGTTAACAGACTTGTATTGCTAGGTTCTCTTGTGCCACAGATCTCTGACGACTTAAGAGGCGCATCGCGTTTGCTTGAACAATCTTTGGAAAACGAAAGCAAAACATTGGTAAAGACTTCTCAAGACTATACTGTACTATGCTCTGATAGTTTCCCATTTGCATTTACGGATGTTAAACCTGTGTCCCAAAAAGGAGAACACGCAAAGGCTTGCTGTATTTGGAAACAACTGCCTGCGGTCCAAGCTAGGCAAGACCATAAAAAATACAACAAGAGTTCAGCACCCAAGAAAAATCCTAGGAAATATGACGGACATTTTGAGTATTGTTAGAAGGACGAGACTTAATTTGTTTGGGCCTGTAGCTGGTAGCGAAGAGCAAAGCTATGTCTTTATATCAAAGATAGGTTTCCCGCCAAGAGGACGCGTGGGTGACTACCAAAACGATAGACTGACCTGATTCGATGAGATACCAACATGCCAATTGTAAGGCTGGAGAGACTAAGTCAAGACCGAAAGCAATTGCAGTGTGGAGCGCAGATGTGCAAGGATCTCCACGGGATTACACAGCTTAGTCAACTGCGTCAATTAAGAGATTTCAAGTACTAATTTGATAGAAGAGCAAAAAAACCACAAAATTTACTAATACCATTACTACTTTGCAACCACCAAGGAAAACTGAAAATATCAAGCAGGGCAAATGTACGACCTACCGCAAGTTCATTCGACAAATCCACCACTGCGGCCCATAATTGCAATGAACCATACTCCAACGCACCAAATAGCACGCTACCTCTACGGCATCATTAAACGGTATATACCATCGAACCATTCATTAACATCCACTTTACATTTCATTAATCTGCTCCAAGCCACATACATCCTCAATTATGGCAACCCTAGACATCGAAAACCTCTTCCAACGTACCAGTTAGAGATGCCATTAACATCATCCTCACATACGTTTATAACAATCATAGTATACCTCCACCCAACATGTCACATAAAACATTGAAACAGCTGGTCTATACTTGCTCCATAGACACCCCATTCCAATTTGAGTTACAATTCATTATCTAAACAGATAGAGTAGGCATGGGCAGCCACTTAGGACCGACATTTGCGAATTTGTATATAGGTCACTACGAATTTAAAGCACTAGCAGAATTAACAGAAAAAGAGAGACCGCTTTTATACTGCCGTTACGTAGACGACTGTTTCTTCATTTGAAGGAAACAAGCGATGACCAAAAAACTGAAAACATTGCTAGAAAAATACACGGACCTCAAGTACACCATAGAAAAGGAAAGACACAAAGTTTACCATTCCTAGACGTTTTCATCACTAAAGAAAACAAAATCCAATCGGTCTTTTCCACCAGCGTCTACCGGAAAGAGACAAACAGGTCTATAATTACTTGACATGATGCGAAAAGGGGGTCTATAATTGGAGGGGGTCTATAATTAGAGGGGATCTATAATTGGAGGGGGTCTATAATTGGAGGGGATCTATAATTAGAGAAAAGACGGTAATTAACCCAACACAATTGCGTTTAAATACTTCGAAAATACATTTCCTGTGCATACACTTACCAATGCCATTTGCTGCATAAATATTTCGAGGATCAATGCGAAGTACCTGTTTGAACATTGCAATCGCTCGATCCTGGTGCCGTTTCTCTTTTGCATGATCACGACTTGGTGTATGCAGAGTCTGGAGCCAAACATTACCAAGAGCGACCAGCGAATACGTATCATTACTAGTCGATGTCTGTTTCAGTATTCTTTCGAATTTCTTTTGTCCAGGTCCCCATTCCTGTTTTGCCAGATGGAGGTTACCAATAAGGGACCAAGCATCAGGGTGGTCCTATCACGAAGAGAGAAGGGTGATAAATGTCAGGAAAAAGTCGTTTACACTTCGATTTCCCGAAAATTGAAAACCGAAATTACACTTTGTGCGGTATGTACTAGAGGTCTTACAAATTTCTTTCTTATGAAATAGTCGAATCATCAACGAAAAATTCCGGCTTTTCATTGGTCATCTAAAGAGCCAATCAGCGCTCTGACACTTTGCTTACGTTGAATGGCTCATCTGAATGACCATCTTACGTTGTTATGAGGCATAAGGCATGAGGCATGAGGCATGAGGCATGAGGCATGAGGCATTAGGCATAAGGCATGAGGCTTGACGGCAACCAAAATTTTAACTATAAGTTTAACTTCAAACTATAAGGACCTTTATTGAAGCAGGCGCCCGCACCCCCACGTGTCCGCCACTGCCATGAACGAGAAATTAAAAAGGCCCGTATTACGTCTGCACTTACTTGATCAATCTGAAGAGCCATTTTGAACCAATCAGAAGCTTCATAAATTTGACCTTTGTCTCGCGCCATGCATCCAAGCCTCAAATAACCTGTGAAAACAAAATAAGATATCAATGATCCTAGGACTACGGAAGTGACTTGCCTTGACTTGATCAGATCTTAGTAACTTGATACTTTATAGTGCTCTGGGTGAGTGGAGAAGTCGATCATAAAAGTTGACAACACCGATGTACTGAATCACGAAAAAGCGTAATGGAGCAAAAAGCAATCCACCTATACTTCTCAAAGAGAAGAACTGCAAGACTCTAAAAGCAATCAATCTCCAAGATCAGCGAAGGACAAAAAACGTCTTCCGCACACAACCTAAGGTATAAGCAATTCGTAGATTACCTCGAGTTTGTGAAAATTTTCCCATTTCTTGTTAAATAACTACAATTTGTTCCAGGCACAGATCAATAACACTGCATCAAATAGCGAAACCATTTTGCACTTAAAAGCTATCTTTGTCTGACACCATTAGGACGATAAATCGTCAGAAATGATCGAAAACAAAATGAGTTTGACAGTCCGAACTTTGATTGGCAATCTCTCAATCTAATACTTCCGAGGAGCGGTGGGCTCGATTAGAAACTACTTTAAATAGACAGTAAAACCACCAAACAGACTAACTAATATATAAAGGGCATCTGGGGCGTCAAAGGGCAGCGCCCCTCAATTTTGGCCACCGGGCAGAGAAGCAAGCCATGAGGCAGGCTCAACCGCCCAGTAGGACTGCCTCTCACAGATTATGGAAAGCATCTGTCATCAATGAGAACAGATACTAAATCCATTCCTTGCCAAAAGACCGAGAAGCCTGTGGCCCACCTTTTATTGGTGTGAGCTTGACCAATTAAGCTAGTTGCTGCATTAGCTCCCAATCATCTACCCGTGAACATCAACATCTAGCCCCGTTTAGCTGGAGGCTAGTCTTTCATGTAAATAGACCAAGGAAGACCTGTCATTCATCCCATCATACTGTTCAAAGCCAGTTAATATCTCTTTGCTGTATCTTGTGAAGAGATTAAATGAACCTCCATGACATTTTTGACCCTAGAGAGTCCTTAAAAACTCAATGTCCCCAAATGCATTCCTTGCCAGTTTTAGCATATGGCAAATATCCAGTACCAAAAAGATATCATTTTCTGGTCTAGATGGATGTTTAAATGCACCAATCATATGTTGGATTTGACAGCCTATCTTTGTAGCTGTTCCAATATTTTTGGCACTGCCGTCAAAAGTTACAGCATGTACATCAATCCCAATATCTGTCAAGAGATTGATGGTCTCAATTATTAATTTGGCTTGTATATCAGCTGTCATTTTGTTTGTTAGGAAATAAGCAATGGGAAAGTACCATGGCTTCTTTAGTCCAGAGGCCATGATTAGCAAAGCATTACTCTCAATTCTTTTGGGTTCCTCAGCCTTTAGCTTGCCACAAACTTCTTTAATTTACGATCCCAAACAGTCTCCTTCTTAATGGACATTTCATCCAAAATGATGATGCAGTCCCTTTCACCTTCTGACACAACCTTTTGATTGTGGTCTAAAGAGCTTTGTAGAAAACCAGGCTCACATTGTAATGTAGAGGATCATGTTCAAATAGTTGCAGGGTGTGGTAAATGTAATGCTTTACCTACCAAGCGATATGCTTTGGGGCTGTAATAGTGCAAGGAGATAGCAAACTCCTTTATCTCATCAGAGTACCTAGACCCTGTTAGCCTATCTAAGTTCTGAGACTCATTTCTGAATATTGCCATTTTCATGTGGCCAAAGTTGCTTAGAAAAGTGCTGCTCATTTCAGAGGATATGATTTTTTGTTGCTGTAATGATTGCATTAGTTTTTCTATGGTTTTTCTCTTCTAACATTCTTCTTTTTCATTTGCTTTATTTGTTTGTTTTTCTATACCAGTAATGTTTTGTACTTGTCTACTTTCTTTGTTGGTGATGTAGCATAGCTGTGTTCAAATTTGGTCCTTTTGGAAGGGCTTTGCTCATGTATAATAGAGGGTTGCCCTTGTTGGTCAAGCAACTTTCGCTTTAGTGACTTCTTTGCATCATTGCCATTAGCAGTGAGAGGTCTTTCCTTGGGAGTCTTTCTTTGAGACTTTTTGCATTTGCAGATGGGCAGGGAAGTTGAATAATGAAGGAATTACATCCTTTTTAAAATATTTCCTTTGGAGACATGTAGCATAGGGTAGGTCAGTAGGATAAAGAAAGTCATCACCCTTAAAATGTTTCTCACACAAGACTGAATTTCTTGATGGGGTCCACTGTTCTCTCTTGGTTGCTAGTATCCATTTCTTTAATAAGTCAGGATTTTTGTGTGGAAATCTGTAACGTAGGTAGCACATGGATCATCAGAAGAGATGCATGTACTTGAGACCATCCTAAATATCAACTATAATCATGTCTGTAGCATTACTGTAGGGCAATACTATCACTATTTCTTATCAAAATTACCTAATCAATAGTCAGCTACTTGTAACACAAGGTGTAAGCGAGACGACAAAAATGGGAAGTGGTGGCTGGATGAATTTCTTAACTTAAAGAGTTACAAGGATGTAATAGATGGATGTATTTATAAGTAACACAACTGCATAAATGAACATAGATTACCTTTAAATGAAGTACTATACTGTGTGTTGTCCTTAGTACTGTTTTGTGAAATATTATAAGTGTTGAGTTTTTTGAGTGCGTTATTGTCAAAAATTGTTATCATCTTTCTGGTGCATAAATAAACTGGGGTTACAATAACAATGTCGGAATGTTCGGCTTGGGTAAAAATTTATCTAATCAACTCCAGAGTGGACAGTTTATCTTTATTCTTGAATACAAGATGCTCCACAGAATCATTCGCTTTGCCATAGGCATGCTTCCAGTAATGCTTGCACATTTCCCGTATTTTACTGTTGACTAACCTGCAGTGTCACTGGTGGTGTGGATTTTCAATAATAAATACAAACTTTCTTCGCCTTCTTAAGTGTCGTATCTTGTGACGTTGGTGATCATGAAATGCTCTTCTGTCCATCGCCAGCCTAATAAACTGACTCTTTTCCATTCCAGTCTCTGTTGCAATGCTCTGCACTTTGCGTTGTTCTTTAACGCCCTCGATCTCTCTTTCCTGCTATCTTCCCATTGAGAACCAAGCATTTCAAACCGCCTTCCCTCACACATTGGCCTAAATCAATTAGCCCAAATCCCGCCACCTAGCCAAAAACATTAAGCAACTTGCTTAGCAACCTTCGCCCGCACAGTTAGTAACTTTTTTTTCACAGAACAAAATTTTTTCACAGAACAAAATTTTCTTAAAAATAAAGAAAGAAGAATTCTTTTATGAATTTAAACAAATATATAACAAACTATTTACATGTATAACTCACTGTAAGTAGACAGAAGAAAAACTAGATATTGTATTTATTTATACGATTCGGTATCACAGAGAAAAAATAACTTTAGCAGCCTGTTAAGCAACTTTAGCAATGAAAGTGTTTCATACCCTTAGCAACCTTAGCCCTGACCCTGAAAATCGAGTTGCTTCTATAAAAAAGTGCATCATAACAATTATATGATCATAATTGTGTGAAATATCCCAAACAGTGGAGTAATGTAACCGGATACTGGAAAAGCAGCAGGGTATTGGGTGAAGTAACATAGATCATGTATCATAAACCAAGGACACGTTGACATTGAAGTGAAGAATTTTTGTAAAGTCGTACTTCATTAGAGTACTGAGGACTTGAACTCTTTACTGACTTGGAAGGCTCTGTTTCATTTTTGAAATATCAGCAAAGTGAGAATTTATAAAGTTTAACCGCATAAAGAACCCCGTGAAAAAGCACATAAAATTCATTCAAAAAAGCATAAACTGGGGTGAAAAATGCACTTGTACTTCAGTATATTGTATAATCCTTTGCACTCAAAGCTGTAGGGTTTTGTTGCTGCATTTGTAGTTATAGTATGTCCTTAATATGCCAAAGTGTCTTTTCTCCCCTTTTCTTTATAAAAAGGACCAAATTATGCATTCCAAATGCTTTAGAAATATTTTACTTAAACAATCCTCAGCTATATTATATGCAGGGCCATTCAGCTCAATTCTTTTTAGAGGAGCTTTTATACTTTGATAGATTTTTTCTATTGTGAAACCAAAGGAACTAGCTGCAGAAAGTCCAGAAATTGCTGGTTGTATGCCTTGTCATTTTAGCCATGGAAACTATTTCAAGGCAGTAAAGAAATGCTTCCCTTCTTCTTATCCTCATTGAAAATAAAAACTTGCATTTTCAATCCGTCTTGAAAAGCTGCATGCAAACCCTAACTTTGTGACGATTTATTGCCAACTTTGACCTCAGCTACTTCTCAGCAGATATCTGGAATGATTCCAACCAGGAACAGGTTTGAGTAATACTATCTGGTATGCGGTACTAGTGCAAAACTCGCTGGGTGAAAGTATGATTCACAAATACTGATTCCTGCTTAAGACAAATAGACTCTTGTTTAAATGTATTAAACTTTAATTAATAAGAGGTCAGTCGAAGATATTCTTTGTTAAGTATTTGGATTTGATCGATCGATCTGATTTCTCATTTCCGTATTTGGAAGCTTTTCAGTTTGTGTATAACTCTTGAGTGATCATAATTCTGATATCTTATTAGGGTGATTGTAAATCTCAGGTTCGAAACCAATCTATTCTATCCACGCTTGTTGACAGAAAAATGTCTCTTTAATCCGATGTGAGAATAAATACCTTTAACTATTCACCTTGTCTCTGATATTACTAGAAAAGTTATTCAATAAAAGTTTCCTTTGAAACTGGAAAAACTATGTAAGAAATTATAAATCAAGAGTACGTTAAAGGCAAGAAAAACGATACATCATCGTTGCTCAAAGAATTGTCTTTGCAGGATCGCTCGATAACGAGGTACTTCACCGGTAACAGATGGCAGCAATCTTTATTTGAAAAAGAGAGCGATGTGTACGGTTGTAATAATTAAGGCTGGGCAAGCGGATTTGTAGGTTTGGTAAGTATTTCAACGTGTCAACTCCCTGTCAACCGATAAAGTGCGGCCGGTGAAATTCTGAGTGATTTTTGTTAATGTAAAATAGCCATTCACTCCCGTCGCTCATGGGAGGCGCATTTAAATTTGTATTTAAAAAATGAAGCCTGCCTAGGCATAAATAAATGATCGGTGCATATATGGCAATGCTAGACTTTGGAGAGGGGATGCAACTTAATTGCAGAATAAGAAAACACTTTTTTGCGTTAAGAATCATTATCAGCGTAACGGTATGTTTACGCAGAGAAAGAAGTGTGTTGCTACATGTGCAGGTTTGGTGATTTATCTCCATAGCCTATAAGTAACTTCAGTACGTCATGAAACCTGCAAGGCCACTAAACCCGGGAAATAAACTGGCAGCTAAAATCATTACTTGATGTCAAAGTTTAACTTGATGTCAAAATGTGTCTTTTGGATCTCGAAATTCGAGTATTCATGTACGTGGAAACAAAATAGCACTATATGATTACTAAAAATGGAGAGAGGGGGGATGCCTCTATCCTACACAATTGATATCAAGGTTGTGCAACGTTGCCAGCCTGGGGTAGGATATGTAACTGAGATGTAAGACGTTCATTAGAGGGAGGGGGGGTGTGTTGTTTCACAACATATTGCTTACACGCCGCGAGATTTTTACGGGAGTTTATCAAACACTCTTTGCCGGGCCACTATTCATAAAAGCTGCATTAAATTCAGTTCAACATGCATCACAACCTCTTCGCAAAGAACTTCATTTTGTGAAAACATACTATCGTTTAAAGATTTTGACAGATGAGCCAAAATTTAATGGCAAAACAAAACATAGTTCGGAACAGAAAGGTGGTGACCAGGTAACACTGCTCCGGTCGGTGTCCCAAGACGCCTGTAGACATTGGGTATTACACGATAGAGAACTAGTAAGTTTTGGTTTACTTTCGCTCAAAGTTATTACATGAGAAGTATCAAACAATGAAAAACAGTCCGTAAAATATTGTAGACTATAAAAATCAAGCCGATCTTTAGGACAGAAATTATCTTGATCTAAAGTAAAACTCTCGTTATTTGTGGAAGAAAAATATCGTTAAATTGGTATGCAAAATTGCATAAACCAATCAACTTTTTAACAGTTTGGCTCATTATAAACACAACCAGATCAACATTTCGATGATGTTCTAATCAACAATGGACACTCAAAGTCTCACAAACAAACCTTGACTCTATAGTTTACTGTCACGCGAAACAGATCATAAATTTGTCGAAAGGAAAGGGCATAGGAAAATAGCAAGATGGGTATCCATAAACCCAAACATGAACATAAGACCTCTTCAGTTACGCATACGTGACAACCTTTCGCGCATGGGCAGTTGAAGATCCGTTCATGGAAATCCTTAAATTGTACCACGACTAAAAACAAACTCAAATGAAAGAACAGACATCGTTCCTCTCAGATGCGTTTGATCATAAACAACTGAATTAATTGTTACAGAGTAAACTTTATGTTATACAAAAACCTCTGCTCTTAACAGACAAATACATTACTTTAAACAGAAAAAAACGAGAAACTTATAAGAGGCAATTCAAACGTCCATAGTCCATAGTCCATTTTCGTATTTCCAATACTCCTGACAAATAGTTTACTTCTTCATCATCTTTGAGACTTCGTTGGCGTAGTTGACAAACTCGTTTCCATGTTGGGTTCTAGAAATCCAGTTCGATGGAATACTTTGGGATCCATGTTGGGCACCAAACCAAGCTCCAATGGCGCATGCTCGAGAACAACTTGATCCTCCTGATCTCATGTTTGTAATAACAGTGTAGAATGTAGATCCTTCGACAACACCAGAGAGTAACCGGTAATTGTTATAGCCTCTGAAAATGTGGGGACAATGTTTCAAAGCTTTCAATAATATTCACTGCAAGTACCAACGAGCATCTCCTATATATCTAAGTACTTATAGACAATAATGAGAGGTCAGATTTACTACAAAGCCATATGCTGAAGATTAGAAACGTCATTACACAGTCGAAAACGTTGACAGGGGCAGATTAAAGGTGAAGTAGCGACTGAGGAAAACAGGAATAAAAAGAAAGTGTTTAAATGCTTGGGGTTCTCCAACTATGGGAGCCGATGCACTTATTATTGTAGAATTCCGCTATTGAGTTTTCAATGTCGACTTTTGTCAATATGAAATATATGATTGTAGCCGGCCCTTCTTTTAACCGATAGATCGATTTTATAGGCCTAATTAAGGATATTGCTCTGTGGTTTCTATAAAGCTTGGTGACATTACTTTTGTAATCATTTTTACTCAAAAATTGCCAGAGTGAAATAAATCATACGGTATATTGTATCAGTAATGTTGTTAGTTGAGCGATGCTACGTTTCGTACCTCCCTCCAAAATCATCAATAATGTAGTTTGATTTAAATAATGTTTATAGAGTATGTAGCTTATTCTATCGACAGTTAAATGAATGCTTATTGGCAATTGTTACTTGGGTTTAATTCCAAGTACAGAGTTTTATAGATATTCCGGTTGCAATTAGCGATTCAAACACGAGCGTGAGAATTCGCATCTTCATCTGCCAAATATGATAGTAGGCCTACTGTTCACAATGACGTGCGTTGATGACAAGCCTTTCTACAGGAATTTAATTTTAGAGTTTATACGGAGCTTTCTCAAAAAGATGCTTTCTGAATTAAATTCAAATACATTATCAATGATTTGGAAGAGGGGCAAGGGGGGAGGGGATGTCCAAATGAGGAAACATGACTTTGTAGATACTCTGACATCTACCTTTTGAATAACAAAATAAAAATGATAATGCAAAATGACTAGTGGGGTGCATGCAAATATCCTAACAGACGTACATTGGAGCAGTTTCTGTAATGTACCCAGTTAAAGCGTAGAAGACGTAACTACTTTTTAAAATCCAATGTCTAGGAAAGAGCCAGTAAGAAAGGTTTATCTTCGTCGTAGCAATCCCGATGCCTTTAGTCCGGCCTCTGGAAATTCCACTTAGAGGGAGCCCTAATGGAGTCGTGGCTGATGTTTTCACTTTACCTACTCCTCCTACCAACACTATTAGCGATTAGTGAGCTTGAAAAGATTTTTTCTTTTGTAAACGGGAACTACACTGCCCTACAGCCTCTGCCAAAGGGGCTAATCAATTTAACGTAAAATTGGAGTAAAAGAATTAAAAGTGCATCACAACAGTTACCACATGTAGGACATTTTTCACTGCTTTAATCTGTTTGACTGTGCCCCTTTTACCATCATGATCATGATCATCATAATAAACATGATGATGATGATGATGATGATGATCATGATCATGATCATCATCATCATTATCAGCAGCAGCAACAGCAGCCACAACAACACCAACATCAGACCATAAGTTCATACGGTGGTTAGCTGCCTTTTGTTTTTCTAGTGGTAACACTAGTCAATACATCAATTTAGTGTATTTCGGAAGCATATCATTGTCGCATATCATTGTCGCACGAGAATTTGTTGAATTCTTATTCTCTCTGTACTTTAACTAGCTTAACTGCTGTTCTTGCTAGATTTCTGTACGGCTGTTTGTCCATTAAGGTCCTAAGGACTACAAATGAAAACCATCTACAGTGGACTCTCTCTATCTCGACTACCCTCTATCTCGAACTTCTCTCTGTCTCGAACAAAAAGCTTGGTCCCATGGACATTTACGTACCCTGTTAGCTATTTTTATCTCTTTATCTCGAACTTCTCCCATCATCGTCATCATCGTCATCATCATCATCATCATCATCATCATCATTCATAAACATTCATCATTATCATCATCATCATCATCACAATCATCATCATTATCATCATCATCATCATCACCACCATCATCATCATCATCATCATCATCATCATCATCGTCATCATCGTCATCATCGTCATCATCGTCATCATAATCATCATCATTCATAATCATTCATCATTATCATCATCATCATCATCATCATCAGAATCATCATTATTATCATCATCATCATCACCATCATCACCATCATCACCATCATCGTCATCATCATCATCATCATCATTCATAAACACTCATCATTATCATCATCATCATCATCATCATCATCATCATCATCATCATTACCATCAACATCATCATCCACGCCTTTGTACCCTCTCTGCCATTCATCTACGTACTTTTCTTAACTGCATTTTTGTTTCTCGTGTTGTAAATGTGAACTATATTTACACAAGACCTCTTTAAACTTGGTTGTGAAAATTGAGAATGTGTAATACGAGCTCATCATTGAACGTATACATAAATAGCCATATCCTTGTTATTTTTCCAAAATATACATATTTGCTAATAGTAATTCATAGTCTTGTAAGCCTGCCAAGATTTCAGTAATGCGATCTTTAAAGTACTGTAACGCAAAAGTACCACAGATTAGATGGTTAAGGGTTATTTTTGAAATTCCATGGTTATAACAGAATAAAGTAGAAAGTAGAAATACAAAGGGAAGGAGTAGTAATTACTAAAGGTGTTTAGAGGCCGCGTGCCATCTGCGATCGCCTGGGCTCCCTTTATATGTTTAGAAACACAAGGACAAAGAGAGAGGAGAGAAAGAAAGATGCAAATTAAGATGGAATATTAGAAGTGAATAGGGAAAGTGGGAGAAGAATAAAGGATAATGAGGCATGAAAAAGAGCGAAAAGAAATGGATAACGTATAAGAACAGGAGAAAAAAAGAAGGGGAAAGTTGCAGGAGATACAGGAATTGGAGAAAGGAGAAAGAAAAGAATACGTATAAGGAGAAAAGAAACAAAGTGGCTAAGAAAGGTGAAAAAAGTAGAAACGGATAAAATAGAGGAAAAGAAGAAAAAGAAGAGAGAGAAAAAAGTGAAAGGTGAGGGTTTGCTCTCAAGAAATAATCAGTACACTAGAACAACAAAAAATGGATTGAATGTGGAGAGATAAAAAAAGAGGGGTGCAAATATTGGCATATGAGCTGTTTAAAGAACTACAGCAAGAAACATGAAGTGAAGAAGAAGAAAAGGACAATAAGTGAAGTCGTAGGTATGTGCGTCAAAAGGTAACCTGCGTCGCAGACCCCCAATAAGGTTCTGGACAGATAAATGGATCGGATGGCAGCCCTTTCTTGGTCAAGACACATGGCGCAGAAGGGCTAGCTTCCATTTGATCTGAGCTGGATGTCGATGCTCACCGGTGAATGATTGGCAGCTAATGTGGCGAATAGAAACATAGGAAATGTATGAATTTGGGGGTTCACGTGCCTTAGCTGATAGAGCATTTACCGCAATAGCGCGGATCATGGGTTCGAGCCCCGGCAGTGACCCCTTTGTATTTCTCTAGTGTCTTTCCTAAATTAGCTAAAATGCCAAAGCATGAATCACGGGTTCGAGTCCCGGTGATGACAATTTTTCTTATTGTTCTAGTGCCTTTTGATAATTGATATATCAGTTTAGTAAGTATATGTGTACTTCATAATACACGATATGAAGAAAGTTGACTTGCTATTTGTATTGATTGAGGGTGGAGGGTTTGTTTGTTGTTTATCTCAGGACAACATCATCAATTCATAAACACTGACCTCAAAACAGCCCATGTTGAATTACGTTAAGAAAATACCCCTGTAATTGAATTGCAGGTTGATGCCTTTTATACCTTCACAGTCAACGTTTCAGTGCTGACTACGATTTCATGTAAGAGTAAACTTCAACACAAAGAACCGGGCCTATGCTTATGTAATAATTCACTTATGAAGTTTCTGTTACAAAGCTGCATAAACAACGCTTTCTTTGCCAGGAAATGGCGATAAATCGCAACCCTGTCACTGCCAAAGCTTTCGAGCACAGAAAATATTAACCACTTACCACTAAGACCAAACTGCTATCTATTGCCATCCAAATATCCCCTTGCTTCTTAGAATTTGTAAATTCCTTGGAATTTTGGCCATAAAGAACTTGATACATTTCCACAGCCACGATCAAATCTTCGACTCTTTCGTCCCCCATTTTGAACTCGTCCCTGCTGTTTTCTATTCGCTGATTGACTGCGCGCGTTTTATCTTTCCAGAATCGATTTCCCAGCGATATCGTATTGGTGTCGTTTATGGTAGGACCGCTATCATGTGAATTACGGCCAACGATTTTTTTTATAGTTACCATTATCGTTGTTGGTGTGACATAGCTTTTAAGCTTACTGTTGCCGCCATAAGGAGTTTGAGGGTGTGATATCCTCTCCCAATGCTTGCCGTTCTGACGAGTGCTATCCTTTTTTGGCCAGTTGAGCTGAGGTCTTATGAAGGGATGTTCTTGTGTCACTGACTTTGTCTGTACATAGTTACGAAATGTTTCAGTTTTGTATCTGCTTATTGTGAATAATGTCTACTTTGTGCTTTTTATAGATAGAAGAGGCCGCCAAACGGGCCAATGCGCATACATTTATCGAAACCTTTGACGTAAGTACTTTTACCATCAAGGTGTGTAGTTGCACTAGAATATCCAAATTTACACTGCAGAGTGTGAAGATCGGACTATTAATTTTCAGTAAACAGTGTGTCGTTTTGAGTTACATTGGAACTTCTTTCATTATCATCGTAGATTTTACCATGGAAGAGAGAATATAATATATGTGATGTTTAGCAAATGTGATGGTTTCATTGGCATAAATGGGAAATTCTGACTTTGACTCAATCCATTTGATCAATGGATTGCTTGTTTACATGAATATAGATCGTGGTTACTTCATCAGTAGGACAAAAGTTGTAATGAACATGTGAGAGTAGGCACTTCCCAAGGTAGAATCGCATTGCACAAGGAACGGAAATACACACATTGCCTTCTAAAACTATTTCTCCGCTTTCTTTCAGGAAAAGTACAAAACCTCTGTTGGGGAAAGAGGCATCAAACTATCAGGGGGACAGAAGCAAAGAGTTGCTATTGCACGAGCCTTGGTCATGGACCCCGACATCTTGTTGCTTGATGAAGTAAGTAATACTTAAACGTTTAAGTAGGATTAATCTATATAATCAGTGTAACATTATGAATGAGTGTAACTATATTTTAGATCACTGCTGGCATTCATGGACTTCATAGTAGACATTCATAGTAGGCAGACAACTAACAAGAATAGGAAGGTATGTTTGGAATTGCTTGCAATTTATAAGATGAGAGAAAGCGATGTAACACTAGCTACTTAAAAATTGCTATTGGCTATGAATATCGATAGTGGACACGAGGTATTGTTGTTTGTTGAAGACTAAAGATGGTTGTCTCAGCCTCTCCAAACTAATACCTCGACCCGCCAAAATCAAATTGTTGTTTCGAGCAGTGCATGAACTTTTTATAATGGCAAATCTTTCGGCAGGCGCTAGATTTAACTTATGATTTGGACGAGATGTCCTGCTTATGTATATCTTTGGATATTTGCAAAGTAAAGTTACAGGCCTTGGATGGCACTAGCAGTTTCCACTGTCTTGTTTGCAACTCATAAACCATTTCTGGAAGTACTATCGGTTGAAGTAGTCTTAAGCAAGAGTATGATCCATGAGCCATATTTCTTTGAATAAAACTGCTAATATTAGAAGGTTATACTAAGTGAATTACATTGTTGCGAGTAGCATATGGAGAGAGTACTCACACAACAGGAATGGAGGCCACAATCATAATCAAATCATCAGGTAAGGCCACTGCCGTCATAAGCATGACCGGGATCCAGAGGCCAGCCCAGCGGCTGTTACAGACCGTGGTAATTACATTTGCGCTAATTGACACAAAGTTCCTAAGCTGGCATTTTGAAACAAGTTTAACAAATTCATTGAGTAAGTTGTGTGCTCAATTCGTAGAGCACCCGCAGTAAGTACACAAGTTCGGACGTCGCATCACGCGGATAGCATACCGTAAAATCCCGAATGTAAGCCCTCAAGAATATAAGACCCCCGAATATAGACCCCTCTGTAAACTAACCAAAATATTCTTCCGAATATAAGCTCCCCGAATATAAGCTCAGGGCTTGCATTTAGGATTCTGTGTATTGGAATTGTTCTTTTGTGAAATTGTACGCATTAAATGTTGTAATTGGTCCCTCTGATTTGACACAGAATTTTTAGGAATACACAAGTCGCCTGTTAGTCCCAAAAGACCATCCGAATATAAGCCCCCTGTACATCAACCTTCCCCGAATATAAGCACACCAAAAATGCTTAAAAACCACTATAAGCACAGGTCTTATATCAGGGATTTTACGAAATTTTCTAGTTTTCTAGCATCTTTCAAGACTAAATTAGAGAGGGCGAAAGACAAGGCAGATTTCTCTCACTCAATGGTTTGGACCATGATGCAACGACTAGCACCTCGAAGTTCCAAAAATGAAGAACGGGATTCGATTCCTCGTGGCTCTACGTTTTTACCATTAAGCTTTTCATCCTTTATCACCATCAACACGCGTAACGTCCAACCCTCAGCATACTATATAAGATTTATACGAGATTGATATTCGTCTTGTACTGTCCGTTAAGTCATCCTTTATCACCATCAACATGCGTAACGTCCAACTCTCAGCATACTATATAAGATTTATACGAGATTGATATTCGTCTAGTACTGTCCGTTAAGTCATCCTTTATCACCATCAACACGCCTAACGTCCAACTCTCAGTATACTATGTAAGATTTATACGAGATTGATATTCATCTAGTACTGTCCGTTAAGTCATCCTTTATCACCATCAACACGCGTAACGTCCAACTCTCAGTATACTATGTAAGATTTATACGAGATTGATATTCGTCTAGTACTGTCCGTTAAGTCATGCTGCAAGGGCTTCACTGAAAACTGGAATCAATCTATGATATCTGCTTGGTTATATAACACACTCGTGTCATTCTGTGATGTGATATGAGACCTTTTAAAGTACTTTAGTAATCTGAACGTTAGAAACTAGTAAATACTCGAAAAGTAGGCCGATCTTGTTTAATTTCGGCATAGTGTGCAAAGCAATAACTGAGATCAGATTTGGTAAACAGATTTGTGACTGGATTTTTCGCAGCGCTGAAGTAAACTTCAATTTTCGGTGACTGAATGTACTTATTAAGGTCAGACAATAACAATGATGTGCAGAGGATGTTCTGAAGGAGTGTGTACGGGGTGGTGGGGGTGGTGGAGAGGGTGTGCATGCAGGTCATACAAGGTTTCCAGATAAGTAACACACCAAATTAGGTATAGTCCACCAACAAATTATGATAAGTATGTTCCACCGACAAATTATGATAGGTAAAACGCTAAACGAGAAAACTTTACTGACAACGTTTCGTCGAAAAGATTTCTTCTGGTCACTTGCAGACCGGTACTGAAAATTGACTGAACTAGTGACCAACTAGTAGTAGTATTGTATATAATTTTTTATGAAATGTATACTACAACTAACAAGTAGTAGTAGGAGCTTGATTCTGTAGCAGTAGTAGTTGTTGTAGTAGTAGTAGTAGTAGTGGTAGTAGTAGTAGTAGTAGTAGTAGTAGTAATAGTAGTAGTAGAAGTAGTAGTAGTAGTAGTAGTAGTAGTAGTAATAGTAGTAGTAGCATGTAATAGAAACAAACAACGAAGTTCTGTGAACTTTCATCAATTTACCACCTCTTTCAAAAATCTTTTCGTGCCCTAGGGTGCGATATCGCCCACTTTCTGAAACACTGCTATAGAGCACTAAAGTGATGATGTTATGTATATATTTTCGGGAAAACCAAATTGTAGCTACATCGAAGTGACAACCTAACCACTAAATGTCCGTAAACAAAACAACGCGTGAAAATCTTGTATCAACTGCGAGTCTTGAAATCTGCAAAAAGCCAAGAGAAACACTGTTAATTTTAGTTTCAGCTCATAAAATAAAGTACTAAAATGATGACGTCACAAGAAACGTTTTGCGAGGAATCGCAATTAGACATCTCAGTATCGCCACCAAAGAGCCGCATACAAAATATCGCGTTCAAATCTCGTATCAGCTGTGAGAACGGGCCGTTTGAATTTTCAAAGTCCTTAAGAAAACTCTGTTAATTTTGCTCAGTTCATAAAATTATAAAGTGGGTTCATTTAACAAGGTATTGATAGGCATGATTTAAACTTTGAAAGAGTGCATCTCACCATTTACTCAAGATACCGTTCTCACATTTGGACAGTTTATCTATTTCAACATCAAAAATGAAGTGAGTCCTAAATATTATCAAATTTCTAATAGTCACCAAACAATGACGTCACACTTTAGTACTTTGTTATGAACTGGGTCCAAATGATAAGATTTTGAAAAGCATGATCAAGACTATGAAAGGGTGTCTCCCAACAATTGTTCCCAATCTCGTTCTCAAATTTCATTATGAACAAAAATATGCAACAAGTGCAAAAATATTTTAAAACTTTTCATTTCGGTCAAATTATGACGTCACAATTATGTAATCTATTGTGCTCCGACGTGCTAAGACGTAAAATAGTGACGTTGCCAAGATGGCATAACACTGCGCGTGGCTGTGTTTTCATTGCCTAGGGAATTGCAGGCCTGATGGTATGAAGAGCTTTTGAATGTTCCTGACATGGATGTGGCCTATAATTATCCTATCTACTTTACTGTACTTCACTCTGTGACCTCCTTTCACAACGCGCACGCCATACAAAATTCTTGCCACAAATTAAATAGGTATTGCTGACCTCTGATATGTATTCTGATAAACAAAGCAAGGGCTGCAATAGATTAAGGGAGTGGTCCGAAAACATGATGAATGAATTCCAATTTCACTGGAAAAACCTGAAAGCCACTGCACGCTTACGATCACAATGGGTCGAGTTATAGACTGCAAACTTAAAGGAACCTAGGCAGGCAACTACTACTCTATCCAGTTATTCCGTGGGACAAGTAAAAACCTCTCAGTGTCCATGTTCTGTATTGGAGGTAGTTCACCCGTTGGTGAAATTGTCACGAGCAAGGGTGTCACTAACGGTTTTCAGACAATTACAACTTGCGTAAGAATTCCAAAGTGACGATTACAGGGCATTGCTGTAAAAAGGAATTGCTTCGCTTGGAAGAAGGAGTGCATAAACAAGGTACTATTGTAGTATTCAGTAAAGTAGAAAATAATCTTGTGAAGCCTGGACAATTTTTCGCTATCTGATTCGCAGACCCAAATAAAGAACACTGTTTGAGTCTGCGACGCAGGCTACACACTCATATTCACACAAGAAAGGGAACAAGCTCATATCAAGTTTAAAGCTTTGTTCGTAGAATTCAAACATAGACATTTCAGGAAGGCTTGGGAACGATAATTTACACAGTCAGAGTACATTCATACATTGGCTTCCAGTTACCCTCAAGGTAACGTTTCGTCTTGACATTAAAAGTTTATAATACATTGTATCATGTTCATAATAGATACTTAATAATACGTACATAAATGCAATATATTCGTACAGAATTTAAAGACAGGTTATGGAAATGAAAGGTCGTACGAGGGAAAAGAGCAATAGTGAGTAAAGGGTGATATAGTAATGCGTAACAGATAAGGAGTGGCAGATCACGAAGTGTTGGATAAGGAGTGCGAGATGAGGAGTGACAGATAATAAAGTGATGGATACGGAGTGATTGTTCAGGAGGGACAGATAAGGAGTGACAGATAAGGAGTGACAGATAAGCAGCAACAGATAAGGAGTGACAGATAAGGAGTGAGAGATAAGGAGCGACAGATAAGGAGGAACAGATAAGGAGTGAAAGATCAGGAGTGAAAATTAACGTGCGACACATGGATAGTGACAGATCAGGAGAGACAGATAAGGAGTGACAGATAAGGAGCAACAGATAAGGAGTGACAGATAAGGAGCAACAGATAAGGAGCAACAGATAAGGAGTGACAGATAAGGAGCAACAGATAAGGAGTGACAATAAAGGCGCGACACAGAAATAGTGGGAGATAAGGAGCAACAGATAAGAAGTGAAAGATAAGGAGTGACAGATAAGGAGCAACAGATAAGAAGTGACAGATAGGGAGTGAGAGATAAGGAGCGACAGATAAGGAGCAACAGGTAAGAAGTGAAAGATAAGGAGTGACAATTAAGGCGCGACGCATGAAGAGTGACAGATCAGGAGAGACAGATAAGGAGTGACAGATAAGGAGCAACAGATAAGGAGTGACAGATAAGTAGCAACAGATAAGGAGCAACAGATAAGGAGTGACAGATAAGGAGTGACAGATAATGATTGACAGATCGGGAGAGACAGATAAGGAGTGACGGATAAGGAGTGACAGATAAAGAGTGACAGATAAGGAGTGACAGATAAGGAGCAAGAGATAAGCTGTGACAGAAAAGGAGTGACAATTAAGGCGCGACACATAAAGGGTGACACATAAGGAGTGACAGGTGAGGAGCAACAGATGAGAAGCAACAGATAAGGAGTGACAGATAAGGAGTGACAGATGAGGAGTGACAGAGGAGGAGTGACAGAGGAGGAGAGACAGATAAGGAATGACAAATAAGGAGCAACAGATAAGGAGTGACAGCTAAGAAGCAACAGATTAGGAGTGACAGATAAGGAGTGACAGATAAGGAGTGCGAGATGAGGAGTGACAGATAAGGAGCGACAAATAAGGAGAAACAGATAAGGAGTGAAAGATAGGGATTGACAATTATGGCACGACACATAAAGAGTGACAGATCATGAGAGACAGATAAGGATTGACCGATAACTAGTGACAGATAAGGAGTGACTGATGAGGAGTGACAGATAAAAGGTGACAGATGAGTAGTGATTGATAAAAAGCGACATATGAGGAGCGACAGATAAAGAGTGACAGATAATGAGTAACAGATAAGGAGTGAGAGATCACGAAGTGATGGATAAGGAGTGCAAGATGAGGAGTGACAAATAAGGAGTGACAGATAAGAAGCAACAGATCAGAAGTGACAGATAAAGAGTGACAGATAAGGACTGACAGATAAGGACTGACAGATTAAGAGTGCCAGATAAGGAGCAACAGATAAGGAGCAAGAGATAAGGAGTGACTGATAAGGAGTGACAGATAAGGATTGACATATAAAGAGTGACAATTAAGGAGCAACAGATAAGGAGTGACAGATAAGGAGTGACTGAAAAGGAGCAACAGATAATGAGTGATAGAAAAGGAGTGACAGATAAGGAGTGACAGATAAGGAGTGATAGATAAGGAGTGACAGATAAGGAGCAACAGATAAGGAGTTTCAGATAAGGAGCAACAGATAAGGAGTGATAGATAAGGAGTGACAGATAAAGAGAAACAGATAAGGATTGACAGATAAGGAGCGACACATAAGGAGTTACAGGTCGGGAGAGACAGAAAAGGTGTGACAGATAAGAAGCGACACATAAGGAGTGACAGATAAGGAGTGACAGATAAAGAGTGACAGATAAGGAGCAACAGATAAGGAGCAACAGATAAGGAGCAACAGATAAGGAGTGACCACGTCTGACATTCGTCATCTTAAAGGCACACATAACAGCGCTGCAGATGCTCTCTCACGCAACACAATTAATTCCTTTACTCCTCCACATGCTGATATTGACTTTACTCTCATGGCATGACAACAAGAAGCAGATCCAGATCTCTCAAATCCTGACATCAAACAAAATTTACAACTTCAACCTATGCCTCTCCCAACTCAAGATGGTACTATCTTATGTGATATTTCCACAGGTAATCTTTCGACCTTATGTCCCTCTAAGCATGCGCAGATTGATATTCGACCTTCTTTATTCACTTTCACATCCTGGAATTAATGCCACAGTCAAACGTGTTTCACAACGCTATGTTTGGCCTGGAATGAACCAAGACATTCGTTCATGGACTCTTTCATGTCACCAATTCTAAAGCTCGAAAATTCATATCACGTCACCGACTTCAACTTTCACTACTCATGATATTCGCTTTTCGCATGTTCACCTCAATCTTGTTGGTCCACTACCTGCGTCAAATAGATTTACTTATTTGTTAACAGGTATCGACCGTTTCACCCGTTGGCATGAAGCTGTTCCTATAGCAAACATATCTGCTGAAACTGTCGCAAAAGTCTTTGTTACAAATTGGATAGCTCGCTTTGGTAATCCGACAACAATTACAACCCACAGCGGATCCTAATTTGAATCTTCTCTTTCCTCCTCATTAACAACTCTACTTGGTTCGCACCGTATTCGCACCACTTCATATCACCCTCAATCTAAGTGTATGGTCAAAAGATTTCATCGTCAACTTAAAGCATCTTTAAAGACTAAGCTTAACACTAATTCATGGACTGACGTCTTACCCCTCGTTTTATGAGGAATTCGCTCCGCTCTCAAAGCTTTTATTGGTTGCAGAGCTTCAGAACTTGTTTATGGTACAACCTTACGCTTATCAAGTGAATTCATTTCTCCAAATGCCGATCACTTCTCTTGATCCTGCTCATTACGTCGATAAACTTCGATTCATAATGCAACATATAACACCTACTCAGCCTCGTTGTCAACACAGACCTTCATACATTCCTTCAACCCTTTCTACAAGTACACATGTTTTTGTACGTTGTGATTCACACAGAAAGCCTTTACAAGCACCTTACGATGGCCCTTATAAAGTTCTTTCCGGAGCAGACAAATTTAACACATTAGACATTAATGGTAAACATTCGACTATTAGTACTGACCGACTTAAACCCGCTCACTTGGATTCAATATATTTACTTACAGAACATTCTTCCACACAAACTGCCACTGCTACTTCTACGTCAGCAAATTTGACTGATCCACCTAATTTGAACTCCTCAGGATTCCTACTTCTCGCTCCGGACGTCGTTTTCATTTCCCGCCTTATCTAGGTTATACATAGAGACTAAAAGAAGAACTTTATCGGCCTTAACTTCAACATATTAAACATTTTTACTTAATTTAATCCTTCACTCCTTGCACTCGCTCTCTAGCGGGGAGCATTTGTAGTGACAGACATTGACGTCATTAGAACTTCTAAAGACATAACAATCGCGACTTCCGATGTAGAACAATAAACCTTTTGTTTTGTTTTTGGTAAATGATAAAAGCACACGTTTGTAAGTTCAGAGTTAGAGTTTTTGGAGCAAGGAAAAAAGCAGCACTGTCGCACGTCAACCAAAAGAACATAATATTTGGTGAGTTTGTTCTTATTTAACTTAACTTAACTACAAATATTAAATTGGTGACCCAACGTAGACGTAAGACACCGCTGAACTTGCTGTTTTCTTTTTATCGCTGTTAAACATTGTCTTACACGGTTTTTTATCGACTGACATTCACATCATTCACAAAGGCAACATCTCCAACATCTTCATCATCTTCATCCTCTTCTACTCCTTCGCCTTCACTTCCAATTCAAGCCATGACTTTAAAACTTCCTCCCTACTGTAAAAAACAAAAGCAGCTGGGAAACACAGAAAACATCTTTTTGCCGGCCAGGCAAGAAGCTGTGGGCAGCTCACCAAGAAGTCAACTTATAAAGCATAAATAAGAAAGGAAGGTATCCCATTTACAATAACCATATAGTCCATGACATGATCCTCAAGTCAGTGGTTGAACACCTGCACTTCATGTACCCTTCTCTCATCCCATTATCATACGAGTACCCGTCTGTCATCCCATTATCATATCAGATAAGATGGGAGATTTGGTTTCTGTTAACGTTCACTTGGTAAAAAGAGTTTTCTGGAATGTTTTGAATGTAAATTGTCCCGCCACAGGAAGGTAAAGTATTTCTATGGGCTCTTGAGCAAGAATCTCTGAAATTAGATGTGTTTTCAAAATAATACCTCCCTCTTAATACACAACAACTTACTTTGTGGATAAAACTTCTGAGGGTGGCGAACACATGCTTCAAGACATATTCTGATTGGCCGATTCTTAGGAAGCACATTAGAACATTGAAGATCTACGGAGAAAAATAGTATGAAAATTAGGTTGTGATATATAGAAACTCTATGAGCAACACAGACGAGGCGGAACACTGACAGAACAATAAAGTGTCACTCGTAAAGTAACTGTGTCGTAATAAATTGAAGCTGGACCCCCTTCGAAAAACCCACACTTACGCTACGCTTCTAATTTCCCAATTTATAAACGGTCTTTACGGATAAGATTCCAACCTAAAGAGAGCCAGTAAACAGTATGTGCGGATCTCACTTTAAAGAGAACCGTGTAGCCCTCTCGCTTTCTCTTCTCGTACACTAGCCTTGCAAGTTGCACGCTTTAAGATGTACCATTATCACCCAAAGTATTCGATTTTCGGCACTTTTGTTACCTTGTTTAAATATTCTTGACTATAACAATATCTTCAATTAGTCTTTCTAGTATCTTAATTAATATCTTACTAGTTTCGATGAAATCAAGAAAATCTCGTAATTTAGATGATATGAAAGAATCTTTTACGTTATACAAGACTTCAAAAATAAAACGATAAATTTATCACTGCCTTTGAGTTCGTGCAGATTACACAATAAACAAGCGCGTAAATTCAATTTACCTTCTTCATCAGTACGTCGTCTCCTCCCCCTTGCTCGAGATGAAACTAGACAAGAAAACAAGGACATAGTCACTTTTGCGCATAAGTAAAATACTGATGCTATTGATCTATCTAAATATGACATTGTTTACGTCATCATTTACCAAGAAAAGTACTTAAAACAACAAAGATGACTGTAAAGCACAATTTTGACACATGACGCACAGCCTGGGCACCCTAAAGCACTGTGGGTCAACTGACCCCGTAAGTGTTAGACAACGGAAATCTCAGGCTTTGAGATGACGCTCCTACATCACGGCAAGAATGCCTAAAGCTTGCAAGAATGCCTAAAGTTTGTAACAATACCTAAGGCTTGAAACAATGAACTTTTAGACAACAAAACAACATACCATACCGTTATGAAATAGAACATACAATTAATATTGTATAAAGCAACATGACATTTGCTTCTGTTGATGTATTATCTAACCTCCTCTCTCTAAACTAGAAATGAGGTTTACACTTAAAATGTTCTATGAGAAGCAAAGAAATTAAAAAGTATTTTACAATGAAGTACATTTCAACTTGAATAGAAACTAATGTGCTTCATGTCAAGAAAATCAATTCTTAGAAAGTTGGTTAGTGGTAAAGAATATCTGAATGTAGCGTTGAGTCACGAACTAATATTCTGTTATTCTCTACGGCGTGTTTTGGACGAACTAGCGTCTGCCATGGTCTTCTTACAACCATACTGTATACGTTGGCTGAAGAGGTTTGTAACAAAATGAAGGCGACTTAAGCTCAGAGCGGTACTCCCAACACTAGAAACTACATTAGTAAGAAAGTCCGAGTGCATACCGCGGAAATATTCAAAGGGGTCTCTTACTATGAGGCATGACCGTATTACAAAGCTGACGAAACAGAACTTGGATTATAACGAGCACCTTAGAGTACTCTTTCAATCCGCTGTGGAATCGATGGCAAAACTTGTACTCGTTGTTGTTCATACAAAACAAGTGGTCTACTCAGTGTTCGCAGAAGATATATTCGCAAACTGGTATATTCGTTTTGTTTTCCTCTTATCGATTTTCTTAGCAAGCACAAAACACTGTCAAGAAAGAAACGAACAGAGACTAGTGTGCCAGAAGAGCATTTTCCGCCTGAAAAAAGGCACACAAAAGCGTTGATTACAGCGACAATGAAACGTGAACCAAGCAAACCAGGGAAACTAGAAGCTGTAGTAACGATAAAGGTCAGTTCGGTGCTATACCAATAAAATGGGGATAACTTGGATGCACCATCTAGTGCCGAAGTTAAGAAGTTAGGCTGCAAGTTACAATTTTGGAGGTTTGAATTCTCAACCGGGGTATCCAGTAATTGTACATCTTTTACACATATTCAAGGAAAACGGTACGAGCGAAATGTGCTTCTACTAAATATGCAAAACTAACTGTAGAAGGGGTTCGACCATCTCAGTAAGTAAAGATGCTGCAAGTATATTTATTAGCCACAGTAACGGCCAGGGCAGAAAGTTGCTGCCTGGAAAACGGAAGATCTGAAATCGTATGGGCACAGGGATCAGGTATCATCAAACAATCTGAAACTACTAGATGTGCTTGACAGTCAACAACCTCTAGCGGAGGTCAGTTACTTGCAGCTAACCTCAGTACCAAAAAAAATCAATTGAGGCTATTTAAAGTTGACGCAAAATTAAAAATGGGAAGCATACAGTGAGAATGAACTCCCTTCATTGATCAGAAATGCTCCAAAATATCAGTGAAATGTTACAGCTGGCATTAAAAGTCTCAAGATGTTGTAAATTCTGGTAACGTGAACGTTTTACGGTCTGGTTCACCTTTGGGTATAGCTCCAGTTGTTAGCTTTATATGGCATATTATGACATACTGGAAATTCATCGAAACCTACAGGGAAAAATTAGCCCCTGTCCGGTCGCCTTTCTCAAGAATAGCACGAAGCCACTATAGAATGCCATTTTAGACAACAGAAATCGACATCTTAAGCACTGAAAACCGCCTAAGTAACTACTGATTGTTGATGTTTATCGTCAAAACCACTCTGATTTGCCCTGTTATCACCACAACTTGAAATTAATTTGAGTTTTTATTAACAGAAGACTCAACTGATTGGTGTCAAATTGCTAAACTGCTAAGGGATTCGCCCTTAAGTTGCAATGAAAGCATGATTAAAACCTGTGAACGGTTGCCTTTAGGCAAGATCTATTGCAGGTACCGGCCATCATGATCTCCAAATCCCTCTGCTAGCAGATGCAAAGACAACCAAGTTGTTACTGATTGTCTTTGCTTGGGCCCAAATATCAAGACTTTGTAAGCTCGTTGTTCTCACTCTACCATGTGGCCTACTTTCAACAATAATTGTCCATAAAGTTATTTATTACAAATTAATGTTCTTATCGATGATCCAGCAATTACAGTTAAGCCACTCGCCTTACTTCGGACATAACCGAAAGTAAAAATAATTCACACCTTAAACCTAAATAAATCATACGCAAATAATAAATACAATGTTGCATTTCGTTCGTTCGTTTATAAACAACGATTTAACGGTAAAGTATTGATCACAAAAGATACTAGAACTAAAATGCACGCCCGTGAGCAAATACAGCAAAGAAAACGTAATTTTTGATGGTCGACCAGAGTAGCGTTTGTAGGATATACAATAACAAATAGTTTGTTAGTGATACAAAACAACAATATTGCACGAAATAGGGAAAACATTGTGTACTTAAAAGCTTTTTTCGTCTGACACTCCTCAGAGTACTAACGTCACACTTCAATTACACCATTTTCATGTAAAATGTAATCGAATGTATAGTCGTAGTTGTAAGGAGTTGTAACAGCTCGAATAACAATAGCTCGGTCTACTAAACCGTTTAAAAACCAAAGACCTTCCACTCTCTTTAAATCTTTTGAAAGCTTCCATTCACGATGACGACGAGCTGTTATTGCAGTATTCAACTCAAAAATGCAAATCGAATTTGGGTTTTTGACAGGTTCCCAGGAATTAAAATAGTGATAAGTGTCCAAATAAGTTGCCGTTTTGGGACAGTCTATTCCTTTGAGAAGTTCGAATGAAGACCATCCTAGTCCCCAGGCTCCATCTAAATAGTATGAAGACGAGGCTTGTGGTGCATATGCAGAATAATAGGAAGCCCCTTCTTGTAAACTCAGTTCGTAGGCTATTCGTTTGCCTTTGAACCGGATGTCATACAATGCTAAACCAGCGGATGATCGAAGTCCTACGTGGAACTGCCAGTTTTTGTATGTGACACTACGACCTTCCACTAAAAACCTCTTTCCATGAGGTTCGGCAAAGGCAGGCCCATGAGTTACACGTTCTGACGATTTCCTTCTTTTAAGCGTTGATCGCATTAATTGTTCATCCGTTGGAATTGGCAATTTGACCTTCTGGACTGTTCCATTTAAGTACTTTTGAACAAGATCAGCTACAGAGGAAAACTTTTGAAAGTTGTATACCACCTGTAAGGCAAAGAAATTTTGTAAATGACAAGGGCAGAGTATAAATTACTGTATTAGTTATCAGCAAGTCACAAAAACTAGAACAACTTGTGGAACGCAACAAGAAAACCATGGTAAAAATAGATGAAGTCACAATCTGAGCAAGGAGAAAACACCACGGCTTTCAAATGGAAAAATGTCGTAAACTCTACAGGAAAAGGGAGTCACTTTGTTCGTAATATATTAGAGTATGACGTAATGGGAATGACGTGAAGTAGGGATAGGCACAACCTGATTTTAAATGAAATTTCACATTATCCAGCTTCGTATGTACGATATGGATGCAGTACGAAACTATTAACACATCAATATCGTTGAGATTATACTGAACTCCTTCACTTCAATTTCTACTGCTAGAGAAAAAATGGCAAATTCTCAAAGCAAAATGGAAAGCGGCATCTACTCAGGCTACACCAGCCTTGAACCATTGTCAGCTTTTTATGTCTTTCTCCAAAACAGCCTCAACTTTACAAAATTTCAAACATTGCATGAAGTATCCATATTTGCTTGTGGTACAGCGAAGAGTTTTGAAGAGATATAATTTTGTGAAATCCGAGTGGTCATCGTAGGACTTGGTACTTCATATGACCCACAACCTGTGACCGAACTGGCATTTTCTATCTGTTTACATATTTTAAGGTATTTTAAATAGTGGAGTGCTGTTGCTTAAATAATTTCAAAGTATGACAGAAATACTGATTCCTCAGACAACACCCCTATTCTGTGCCCAAACCCTTTTAAAAATATGTCTATCTCCAGATAATTCCACTTTTAAGCAATTTCGTTTGTTCTAAGCACTTTACTATGTAACAGAGTTTGGCTCTTAAATGAGAGTACACATAAAATGACACTGAGATGATTATAAAAATGTTATTTCAAAAAAATCGGTATAGACCAGCCTTCATCACCTGCGGATCTGAGTTGAACGCACCAACTACATTCTAAAACACATTTGTTCATAATGGAATGCCCCTATTATATTTGTGCATGATGCAAACAGTTGATCTCATCCTTAACAAATGTTGTCATTTTAACTACATTTTACGTACTTTTCTACGGAGATGGGGTGGGAGGGGGGCTCACAAATGCGAGTGCTTATGAGCAGAACTTGAACTTTTGGAAACACTTAATCTCTGTAGCAGGGTAGTCATTCGGGCTAAATCTAGAAAAGAAGGTGTATTTAATTGAGTTGATTTTTAAGTGTGTGAAAGAGTATACCCAACTGTGTTTTTGAAAGAGCCAATCAGAATTTGGACTGCCTGAATGGCTTGTGTTGTCATAGCTCAAAACAGCAAACCTACTGATTATTTGCAAAAGCTGAAGAAAGAAAGCAAAAACACTGCTAAGGCAAAGGTACTCTGTTTTCATGGCTTCTTTAACAGCTTAAATGTATTCGAACAATAAATGTGCGCAAACCTGCTGATAGCACAAGCTGGAAAGTCGTACATTTGCAAGCTAAAGACTGCAGACAGCAACTTAGAAAATAAGTTACGTGGTATTACTCTTTCGGCTGACGGTCAAACCAGTAGAACGCGAGCAATGTGCCCGCCACATTTTGCACACAGTTATTGTACGATTGTCTTCTGCATTGCTATGTAGGGCATCACATGACAGTGTTGATTACCTCTAAACATTCAGTGAAGACACGCTCAGGGCAATCGATGATCTTTGGGAGCGATTAGAAAACCAAGCATCTCAACATCAGAGATTCAACTTCTCAAGTACTAAGAGAATACCAAGCTTCGGACTTACTGGTTCATGAATATGAGCAGACGTAAAACAAAATGGAAATTCTATTTTCAGTATCACATGAGATTCCATGAGTTCTATTTTTGTATTTGAAAATCATCTCAGGAGGAAATGAGGAGAAACCTAAATGTAGCCATATTTTTCATAGAAAGTAAGGGGTAAGTGATACACTCTACAATGATGATGAAACGAGTATGATTTACACTGCACAGATTCTAACGTGCTTTAAGTCCATGGGAATGCATAGGAGCAGCCATTGATCAGTATATCACTGAAAGCCTTCCGTTTGTTTTAGAGCTACTCTTTGAGTAGACAATTGTAATAAACTATTATTTTAAAGGAACCGCGGAGAAAAGAGAGGCAAAATAATATAGCGGAGCAATTTTCATGTCAGTAATGCTACTTTTTATATAAAGGCGTCATTTTAAAACCGGCCATGCATAAGCAGATTTTCTTGAAATATGTCTGTAGTTTCCAAATGCATTTCTCTCCGAGACTCCTTTTATTAAATACAGTTACAGAATTAATAAAAAACTTTTACCCGAAAGGATCGAAATAAAACGTTCAGAACCGCATTAACCAATTGCTTGTCAAGCAAGCGAATTTTGAAATAATGGTGTGCCTTATTCATCAATGGTGCTAAGTACAGTGGCTGTATGGACACCGTAACAAAATTTTTTTCATTTTTTTGTAACTTTAAGTATTAAATGACGTGCTTATTGTTAAATGTATAAGGGTCGCCTAACAAGTAATTTCAACATAAAACTGTATGCACAATTTTTTAGCTTTAGCCCATCCATTCTCTTTCCACCCTCGGTTACATCCGTGAAAGCACATAAATTTTGATCGCCAGACGCCACTGCCAATTGTACCATTTTTGAGTAAGTTATGTGTTGTATACTGAATCTGAGTGGGTATTGATATATGGCTACCAGCACAATTTGGTGATACCATGGAGAAACTATATTTTGTTATAAGAAATGTCAAGGATGTGATCATATTTTTGGATCAGAATCAACTTTTAAAATGCACCACGTGCTTTTCAAACTCAACTCTGGATAAAAGTTTGTGCAGAGATAAAGAAGAGGAGGCAGTACTGAGTTTACAAGCGATAGTTTAAACTGACAAACACTATAAGTTTTAAAATAAGCTTAATTAGCTAGCATGTCTCCGAAGCGCAAACCTGGACACACTCCACATCTTGAGAGTCGACATCTGTTTTTATGTATTAGAAAATTGGATGAGTCAGAAGGTATTGAAGATATTTGAGGCGGTATACTGTGGATAAAATGTGTTTCCAAACGTTAGAATGAGGGGCGCTCTCAAACCTTTCTTCCATCAAAGAAGAAATGTCTAGGTTTTCTGAGACCCTGATGCGTAGGTGGCTAGTCATTTTAGTACAAAAGAATAAAAGTAAGAATAAAATGCGGAAAGAAACCAACTTGATGGCGCGCTAAAACATTCATAACTAAAAACAAAATATTTCTGTCTACACAAACTAGGCTTACGATGCAAAATAAAATCAGATTCTAAAAGCGCTAAATGAATCTTAATGATCGTTGTCTACCTAAAACTTACTTATGAATCGTGTTCTATCGCAGATCTAGTTGTTGTTCCCACTGTTTCTTTCACGCTCACTGTTCGTACTGGCTGTTTCCTAGATACGGGAGCCCGTCTTTCACGTATTCTACGTAATACGTGTTGGTTGACCCTGTCAAGCTGCCTTTGAGACGTACGGCCCACATATATTTCCCCAAAAGGGGCACTTATTTATGAAGTTGCTTTGGGCAAGGGTAAACAGCTTGTGAAAATTATTTCGGGTCGGCAGCTCCAAAACAACCCATCACCGTCTTCTTCCGCCATTTGTCATATTGCTTAAAAACTTGTCCTCACTACGTCAGCCCACAGGTCACATCTTTACTTTGATCTTTCAATCATAGAAGCAACGATTGGAGGATACCCGTTGGTGAGAAAGACTTCCTTTAAAATACGTATTATAGTGACTATTTCACTTTTTGCACCTCTTTCTTCTAAAGGAAGAGGTTCAAAATTGCTTGACAAGATTAGCTTTATTATGGCAAAGCCTGACTTTTAAATGTGCCGTAAATTACCCACAAAGGGACCAGGACGGAATCCTAGATTACATGGGCTTTGGGGCTCTACTCATAAATAGAGCGGAGTCTAGTAGGCCTGCGGCACTTTGACGACCTATAACTCTGTATTAAATAGTGCCATAACAAAGACTTTTGACAGTTTATACTTCGGCCCTTTAGCAACAAATTATAATTGCTTGTTTTACAACTGGTTCTCTAGGTGCTTGTAAACTTTTATCCATCAAAATCTGCCACTCACTCATTTCGAAGCCGCTGACGACAGTCGCTGTAGCAACCGTTCTTATTCGAAGCTATTTTTCATTCAAAGTGTGTTGATGCACTTTTGTGCGATACCGGTTACTCTTAGCTTTACTTAAAAGTTTTGAAATAAAGCGTGAGATTCGTGATTTATTTAGTTCTTCGGATAAAGAAAATGGGTCATTCTATGGTTTTACTAATAACGAATTTACGTCGAGGCAAAATGAATCTGAAAATAGCGACGTTCAAGTCGACGATGACAAAAATCTCGAATTATGATGAAGTGACCAGAAAGGACAATTGTTTACAATTTTATTGACACCTCAAATACTCATCATTGGAAAATAAAGTCGTTTCAGGAGCGGTACCAACTATTATGTTCTCAGGTATTCAAGGAAAGAGTATATAATCAATTTCATTAAGTTGCTTGAATAAGTGAATGACTTTACACGGTCAAAGTATCCAAGTCATGGTGTAAGAAATGTTAGTTCGAAAGTCACCGTGTGTTTCGTCGTTCACATCTTAGTCATTTCATGAACGAATACACTTTAGTTACTGTATCTGGTGGCTTAAAGTCTATAAAATAACTTAAACGTATTTTTTTGTAATTTCTCTTCATTTAGACTCTTGTTATTCCCAATGTTTGCCATGTAGTCTATGCTTGTGTGTTCGCTGTCTGACTTTGGGAACGTACGATAAAAGGCGACATTTCTACATAATTCCATGTAAAGCAGAATGCTAGCTAACACACAAATGAATTGCCATTGCATTAATTTTAATCACTTTTTAATCATAACCTCACTATTTCAAGTTTTCAAATTCAAAACAAATCCTGCTAACATTTATTGCATTTTCAGTTGACGCCATACTTGTCACTAGTGTTCAAATACTTCAGGGAGGGTACTATTTGCTTCTAATAAACAGGAGACTGTAATATAGGGGGGGGGGGGGGGCTTGGTTGGATTCAATCATAATCAAAAAATTTCTGTGTGGGGCATAATTTGGACTATTATTGGCATCGCACATTTGTAGCCATGAATACTGAGCATTTGCATTTTTATTTTATCATTTACTGGAGAAAGTACATGCGCATTATAATAGCTCTTACTTTAACTTGGAATATAGGACATGATTTAGAGTTAAAGGACCTTTATTATGATCATGTACCCAGGAAATTGGCGTCACTAGTTGGTATGAAAGCATGTTCATTTATATCTAGTACATTAGTTTGGACTAAAAGTATTTGGAAATGTGTAGAAATCATTCTTGTTCAAGCCCAGGTGTTGCGTTTGCGCGTCAATAATTGCAGCACAACTTTAAGCTGAAAATTGTTAAGCATACGCAGTACTGATAGTTGCTTTTCTGGAAATCTAAAATGTAGTTGATGTGTTATTTTGATCGTTAAATTATTTGAAGCCAGAGATGGTTAGACATACACAGTAAAGATAGTTAGGAGATAAATATTGGAAATAAGTAAACAAGAAACACCACGCAAATGCATCAATGATTGCTGTAGCTATTTAAGCTCAGTGACAGCATGCAAATTGGTGGACCTTGGATCGAGACGACGCATGGCAACAATATGTGATGTTATGATGTTTGCTTGAAAACAACTAACTATAAACCTTGCGTGGACTATTATTTGCCTCGTTTAAATTTCTGGTATATTTCAGAACTTGCGAGGAACTGATTTACTCTCTTTGAATTACTTAGTGTTTAATTTAACTTCAACGTTTAGTAAAATCACTTGCATCTGGTTTGTGTTTTCCAATGGGGAAGGAGTTTCACAGTTTCATGCTAGGTTTTACTATTCATTAAAAGCACCTCAAGAAACATACACTATCAAGCAATATCTAACCCTTGTCCCAAATTGATATTGCGCATCAGAAGATATAGCACAATAATGTTCATAAATAGAGAGAAGAAACTGTAAAAAATAGATTAAGACGCTTGATTGCGGCGAGCTTCCATAAATAGATAAGAGAATTAGAAAACAAAAAATAATGTTAAGGCATTGGAAGTGAAGGAGGAGGGGGAAAAGGCTGGGGTGAAACCTGGGAAGGGCGTAAAGAAATAGTTTATTCACTAACAATCTATCTTTCACAGGTTGCGTAATTTAAAAAAAAGGTTAAAATCTTACAAACAAAACAAATCTACCAAAAATGATTTACAGCCACGATTTACAGGATACACACACTTAAATCATTTCCTTGTTCCACGGTCTTCTTGAAATCTCTTCTTGCATTTCCAAATGGTATGAAAAGGGAGCCATCTAGGTTGAATATATAGATTGAAGACTCAATCAAAATGTATTTGAGGTCACATGTTCATAACAATTCTAATGATTTCCTTCAAATATATACCAGCTATTAAGTATTATGCCAAAAACGTTTTATAAGAAAGCATAGGAAAATGGCAAAAGGGCTGCACTGCGGTCTAAATCTCTTGCAATTTAGTAGAGAGAATCCTAAAACCAAACGTAAGTGTTCATCCTGCTTTCCCCTTATGCGATTTCGCATTGCAACGAAACAGACGACTTATTCGCAGATAGTCATATGTCTCGATTCCCTCTTATCCTCAACACAACACTTGAACGACTCCTTCCAGTTACTGAACTTATAGTAAAGTTTACAAGAGCCATAACCTTGCTTCTAAAACCTTAAAGTACTCCCATCCTCTGCTACAAGCGTGGCGAATGTGATGTGGTAGAGATTTTAGTAACAAACAGAACAAAACCGACAAACTAGGGTAAAAGCCGAAAAAGGAAACTTCAACTTTGGCAACGTTTCTTCCTATTGCAACATTCGTTAGGTACACTGGATGTTACGGCCGTAATACATACAGAAGATGTGTCACTAGACGCGAGAAGCATACCCTCAGTGTTCTCGTCGTAGTATACCATCGTGCTTATTTCCCGCAATTCTTCTCGCGTTTAAGTGACATGCATGCATGAACAAAACTTGGGAGATTACAATCTTCGATGTTTGCTCTACCCTAACTAACTGTGGGAGGGGCTCGATTAGTTAGGGGGTAGACAAATCGGTGAACTTTCATAGATTTGGAGGACAAAATATTTTGGAGCGATGTATATATCTTCAATTTACCGTAGATGTGGGGGAGGATGGAAGAAGAGACGGCACTGTAGGTACCTGAGTCAGGGAAGCAATGCTGAAGTAGAAAGTAAATCATGGCGATAAGAACCCTCTTAATGCGCTTAGTAAGACTTTGTTGACGTTGCGAAAGCATTGTGCTGTTGGATAAGGGTTGTTATGTTACATTGTTGACTTTTCCGTTTACCTTTTACGTACACGGTTTTTATTATAAGCAGTTGCTTTGGTGCGAGGCCTCGAATTGGTCCAAAATCGAAGCAACATGCTTAGCAACTCGAGGCCACAAATTCAGGAGGGACAATTTTTTTAAAACGCCAGAAAAACACACCAAGAAAGGTTTCTCATTAAGAATTGATTACAAACTGTTGATGCATAACATATCACCCTGTTGATAAAGTGTCAAGCAAAGAGATCAAAGATCCAATCATCATTTGGTATTTCATCATTGACGACACAAGGAAATTCGACGATACCCTGCAGTGATACCTAAGCAACTCCAGGCCTGACCCTGACAATGGGGTTGCTTATAAAAAACGTGTATTAAAATTTGGAAGATGTGTTAATTGTCGAGGGTCGACATTTAAAGAAAGATTCGATCATTTTGGACGTAATTAATCATTAAATTTAAGCTGTCGAGTCTCTTTTCAAAGACCGGGGATTACTCCCACCTCTATAATCAGATAAGGAAGAAGTGCGCAGGGCATTCGCAATTTATGCCCATCTTTAGACAATCAGAGTTCAGTCAAGAAAGCTTGCTTAAAATAATATCACGTGATCTTGTCGATAGATATGTATACAGTCATGATCCACATTAGTCATCAATATATATAAAAGCACAATATCATAAAAATAACACTACCAATCAGAGATTGATCAGCCCAACAACGTCACAGATTAGCCAAAGGCCCAACATACAACAAACAAACAACAAAACAATCACATGTTTTACATTTTTATCAATTATACAAGATCCTTCCGTAAGTCTCTCTCTCCTTGCAGAATGCGACACAAAGTTCATACACAGCCCACTACTATTGTAGTTACTGCCTGCGTAATCATAATGCAGCCTCTCTTTCGTCAGCCGCAGCAATGTAGCCTCATTCTGTATTTTCTTAATCCCACTGCCATGAACGCACCGTCTAAAATTATCTCTGAGCAACTCGTAAAGCATTATGGGCATTCGTCTGTGGCGGCACTATCTCTTACAGTGTACGCAAAATAAAACTGCTAATAACTACTTATAGTACAAATACGTCGAAACTTTCTAATTAAATATTTGCATCTAAGAAACGGGGGGTTGGGGAGCTATGTAAAATGCTTTTGGATATTTCCTCTAACTTTCCAGAAAGGGTAACTTCTCGTCTGAACGAGAAAGTTTTAGCGGCCCTTAATTTTTGCCTTACAGGCCTCCCCATGTTTTATATAGATGCTAAAGAAATTCAAGCGATTTGAAATCTATGTTTTCGAAGTGCATAACGTGTCCGTGCAAGAGTGCGGTGCCTTGCCTCAACGAATATCCATACAATAAACAAATAATCTAATCTAGTGCCTTAGAGTTTGCTCATTGAGAGTGAATTTGTAGACGGTGCGGACATTTGACAGCAGGATCTACCCTCAGCATCCGCTTGCTGCAGTGCTCTGGCCGGAACGACGAGTTACCTCCAGCGTAGTGAACACCTACGGCAAGATACAATAAAACATTAACTACAACTGAATACCTATCTAAGTAATATCATACAAGGAACATCCAAATAGTCACCAATAAATGAACTAAATTAGGTGCGAACCCTGATGTCAACATACAGAACTTTGTTAGTTGCTAAATTAGCTTCCAATAATCTATGATAATCTTGTTGTCTATTTCAAAACAGCACTTGAGCTGTCCTTTGAATGTTAGAGAGGGAGGAAAATGCTGAAAGGAGGATTCAACGTAAATCTAGAGCATCTGGAGATATAACAATGTAGTAAAAATGTAGTAACAATGTGGTCGTGTCTGCTAACTTAGCTTTGCGAACCCTGATGTCAGCCACGCAGCCAGTCAAATTTTGATTGGGGGGGGGGGGAGCAAATTCAAAACAAAACATCTTCCCTCCCCTCCTTCCCTCCAAGCCAGCCCAGCATGCTTTTATTGGCTGCCGGAATTTTGAATTTTTACAGTCCCTAGAAGACTCAAAATTGTATTTTAGTGACTTAGACTTCTCATCTCTCTGGTCTCATTGCATGAGTAAATTAATATACAATCGTGATCCATCTTTTAAATGCAAGTAAGGTGTTTTCTGGGGTGGCAAACGTGGGCAAGTTTTACCTATAAGGCGGGCACAGCTCCCCCTGGCTGCGTGCCTGCCTGATCTCAACATACAGTTGCCAAATTACCTCCCAATCATCCATGTAGCCAACTAATCTCTCCGAAGCCTATTAAAAGATAGTAACTCGGAGGTGACTGAATGGGACAAACTAGTTTTTCAACTTCCAAAGGTCAAAATGTCAAACCAAGTCTGTTCAGGGTTAATTCCTATTTTAAAAAATTGTGGATTGCACCTACCATTTTTGCCATTGCGTCCATTCCTTCCTTTAGGTCCTGTTCTTCCCCTTGGCCCTTTCATGCCTCGAGGTCCTCTTGGTCCCCTTGGACCTCGTGGTCCTTTCGGTCCCCTCTTGCCATTTCTTCCATTCTTGCCCTTGGGTCCACGCGGGCCTTGTTTTCCTCGTGGTCCCTTATTACCTTTGGGTCCTCTAGGTCCGCGATTTCCGGTGGGTCCCGTTGGGCCACGTGGTCCTCTATTTCCTCTGGGCCCGCGTTGACCTTGTGGACCTCGTCTTCCTCTAGCTCCATTTCGACCTTTATTTCCTCTCGGTCCTTGAGGTCCTCTCTTACCTGGGAAGCCTCTTGGACCCCTGTTACCTTGAGGGCCTTTCATTCCCCTTGGTCCTCGAGGGCCTCTGTTTCCTGTGAAAGGGGATACGAAAGTCATATCGTTCTGTAAACACATTTAAGTTACTACAAATACTCTCGAGTGCCAAATAATCGTACCCCCCTCCCCAATTGTTTTTTTTTTCGAAATAAACCCCCCCGCTCCTTATATGGACTCCCAGTTTATTAATTTCAAGGAACTTCCCAGTACTCAAAATATAAATGATATCAGAAAACACTTGAATAACTTCCCCATGCAACATTTGACCCTGAAATTAGTTGCTAATTAGTCAATTAGTACGATTTTTGTTCTCGTGTGTCACCTTTATTCAAACTTTCCAGACCCCCCATTCATTCAGACCCCCTCCCCCCGTTTATTCGGCACTCCAGCGTACCTTTACTCTGAAGACTAATAAGAATATTGCACGACACAGCGAAAACATTGTGTACTGAAAAAACTGTGCCAAAGTGTATACGGACGATTGCTTCCGTATCATTGCAAAGGCCAGGTCTGCATTTCATTTGGCCGTTCTGGAGTTTGTCCACATAAAGCAAGAAAATCTTTGCCATGCGGACACAAAGAATTCATTTTCTCACTAGGCCTTTTCAATTAATCTTGTTGCAGTGGATGCTGATTGGTCCAAAAACACAAGACATTCAGGCAGTCCAAAAATGTGCTTGGCTCTTTCAATGCCATATACAGCACATTGTTCTTCGCTATATATATATTTCATTTTATGGCATATTAGTGTCTGTTTAGTTTTATATGTGTGTATATATATATATATATACAAACATAAACCATTAAGACTTGGCTGTCAAGCTTTGTGTTAGCCTATAATACAATGATTGCTTTGCTTGTGCCCTAGAGTTTGTTATTGCTTGTGCTGTGCTTGTACTTATATTACTGTTTCTTATAGGAGCCTGGTTTTAACAAACTCTTTACTTGAGATTTTTGCAGGAATAAAAATGTGCTGGTGAATCACATCTTTGCTAGGCCTCTACTTTTTCTCTGCTTGTAGACTTTGAAAATAAGTGCTTAGAAACAGAATTCTAGCTCATGGTAGATTTTGCTCAAATCCATTGGTGCCAAACCCTGCCAAGACCACCAGTGTAAAAGAAGCTTGCTACAAGCCAAACTTGATTTCCTCTTTTCAAAATTAGGATCAGTCTTCAAAGAATCTTTAAAGCCTTAGGGATAAGGAAGAATGGAGGAGAGGGTTTAAGATCCCCTTCAAGGGTCCTGGCTTGAGTTTTAAACCTATTCTTGAAAACCTTATTTGCCTGCTTTCAAAAAGCTACTTATATTTTTCTGGAAGAAAGTTTCAAGATGACAGAGTCTCAAGACAGTCAAAGAATAGTGTTTTTTTCTCAATTCCAGAGAAAAGAAAAGAAGTAGCCTATTTTTTATTAGTGACATGATAATTGGTCTGACTATGATAACAAAGGATATGCATAGAATTGATTTCAGAATAATAAGAAAGTCCTAGGCTAATTCTTAAAACAATTTCAGTCAGGCTTTGTGTTAGCCTATAATAAAACAAAAATATATCAGAACTTCTCATTTATCAAGCAAATACACCCATTTCTGGCATTTTAGGCAAGTCTCTCATCAGAGACCAAATTACCTTACAATAACAGTAGTTGATTCCTTTTTCTTCATGAATAAGTTCAACCCTGTCAAAATTGTTATAATTTTATACAGCACAAAATTAGTGATAAAATGAATCCCCATTTGTCCATATACTCCACAATTTAAAATGTAGTGCAAAACTGACCATTTTTGTTAGAACTAGATTTGATTAATGGATTAAACCTACACATATTTTAGAAGATGAAATTCATCAGGCTTGAAGATTTCAATTTTGAGTTTTGCTTTAATTGTGAAATTCATTTTATTGCTGCAACTTGATCAGTTCATGTTTTCTCCTGTTTGTCAGTCTCTGTTTCTTTGGCTATCCATGTTTTCCTTTCTCAGAATTTATCTCTCCTTCCCCTTTTCTTTCCTCTCTTTTCATCTTTTTTGGGCACAGTGGGTGCTTCCTGTATCTCTGCCTTCATCTGCTTCAAGAGAAAAATTACAATAGCCTACTTTGTATAAACTTTGAGTGATATACATTTACTGAAGAAAAATTTATAATGCATCAGTTAGAATTAAAACATAGTGTTAATATACAAATTAGACTGAATACTTCTCCATCAGAGGGGAAGGGGATTCCACCCATTGGTGAGGGTGCCCAAAAAGCAATAGGAGTAGCCTAATTAATGTTGACCTAAAACTAACCAAGCTGAAAAAATTAAGGCTTGTAAACAACCTGTACTATCAATATTTGTTGATATGTGAGAAAAGGTGCTACAGAGTCTTAAAGCAGCTGAGCTTTTATAACTGTTGAGCAAAATTTTTCTACTCATGTTTAAAATTTAAAAATTATTGCTGCCTTAAAAAACATCAAAACATAGATGGTGAGTTTGTCAAATCAAAACATAGATAGATGTTGGGTTGATGAACTTCTTGGCAAATATAAAATAAAACAAAGAAATTTTTTAATTATCTAGGTCAAGATATAGCTTATTTCCAAACATCTTTGTGTAAGCTTCTTAAGAAAGTTTATAAAGTTCACGAATAAGGTACTTTCATATATCAGCGTAAGGACATCCATCAGCTAATAAAATTAAATGTAAACTATTAAACAGCTTCACGGACTATCGCAGGATGCATAGCCAAGATTGTATTTTAGGCTATCAAAGAAGTATCTCCTAACAGACCAGACCATTTGGAACTCTGGGCGGCAGATGCCATTAACGAAATCGAAGATCAAGACGTCTTTACCGCCGAAGACTTCAAAACTTTGGGGATCTAGGCATGGAACAGCATTATCCCGTCATGATGGAGGAAGTACTTTCCTGGCTGTTGCCGCGGAAAGAGGGTCGTTTCTGGGACGGTACCTTCGGACTTGGCGGGCATAGCCGTGAAATTTTGAAGCGGCTTGCACCCAATGCCGAGCTTTTTGCTTCGGACCGCGATGCCCTCGCTAAAACCGTTGCTTCTCGCATTGATGGAGATGATCGCTTTCAATTTCTCCCTGGCACGATTGAAGAAACCTTGGATCAAGTGCCCGATGGATTGACTGGAATTTTATGGGATTTGGGCTGTTCGACACCTCAACTCAAAAACCCGGAGCGAGGCTTCAGTTTCAAAGAACAGGGGCCTTTGGATATGCGCATGGACCAAGGACAAGGCTTAACGGCAGCCGATTTGGTGAATGAAATGCCCGAAACCGAATTAGCCAATCTCATTTACCAATACGGCGAGGAGCGTCTTTCGCGACGCATTGCCGCGAGGATCGTGGCCGAACGCAAAGCACAAAGAATTGAAGATACGAGACGGTTGGCGGAGATCTGCAAGAGGGCCTACCCGCGAAAATACCATCGTATCGATCCGGCTACCCGAACTTTTCAGGCCTTGAGGATAGCGGTCAATGACGAACTCGGCCAGTTGGAACGCAGTTTACCCCGAGCCCTGGATAAGTTAGGCGAGGGTGGTCGCGCCGTCATGATTAGTTTTCACAGTTTAGAAGACCGAATTGTGAAACACGGCTTTCGCAATTTGGCCAAACAAGGTGGTTTCCAAGTATTGACGAAGCGATCCTTGGTTCCAACTGAAGACGAGTGCAAGCAAAACCCTGCCTCGCCCAGCGCCAAATTACGTGTCATTGAGAAAAAGGGAGAAAAGCCATGAGCAACCCAGCTTTTTACCGAAACCCCAAACCGGGACCCATGCGCAAAAAGAGCAGTGTTGATTTTCTGAAACTCGGCTTTTTCGTGGTTGCCCTGGTGGTACCGATGCTGATTATTGCCGCCAAGCAAAGTTCGCTGATGCGTTTGGGCTACGAAGTGATCGATTTGCGGGATGAGTGCCACGAATTGAAGGCGGAGCAAGCCAAACTTCGCGCAGAACTGGCAGGCATTACCCGACCGGATCTCGTCTTAAAAGAAGTTCTGGCCCAGGGTTTGCGACCCCCGCCGGCCGATGCCGTCATTCACGTCCAACTTCTCGACCCTCAACCTGAACAAGAGCCCCTTGAGCAGGAATCCGGCGACATGGTTGCAGGTACCTTCGGAGAGCGCTAAACCATGAGTTCCACCAAGCCCTTATTTCTGAAACGAATTCAAACCCTAATGCTGGTCTTTTTGCTTTGGGCAGGGGGCATTGTCTATCGGCTTGTGGATTTACAAATCATTCAACGGCAAAAAATGCTGGAACGTACGGCTGATTTGCATTATTCGGTGGTGGATATTCCTGCTCGCCGCGGGGAAATCATGGATAGCAATGGCCGGACCATGGCCATCAGTTACCAGGAGTCCATGGTTTTTGCCGATCCCTCAAAAATTGAAGATCCCAAAAAGACGGCGAGTGCGTTGGCCAAAGCTTTGGGCGAAAATAGACAATGGATCAAGAAAAAATCGAATGTTTTAGCCAACAAAAAAAGAAGTTTTGCCTATATTGCAAGACGGGTTCGTCCCGATAAAGTAGCGCGTATCAGAAAGCTGGATTTGGATGCCATTTATATCCGGGAAGAAGTTTGGCGCAATTATCCCAATGGGTGGAATGCTTCTCATATTCTTGGTTTTGTCAATAGCGATGCGACAGTTAAAGAAGGCATTGAGCAGTACTTCGACGAAGCCATGAAGGGCCGGCCGGGAAAGCGTGAAGTATGATGTGTTGCAGAAAAACTCGGCTACCGATGGCTTGTCAGACTATGTTCGCGTAGAGCGCGGACAGCTGGAGTTTACCGAACAAAGCTCCAAACACAATTTCGAGGCGGCGCTGAAGACTCTGCAGGACGGTGACAACATCCAGGTGCTGGTGGAACTGTGTGACCCAATGTCGCACTCGCGCTTCGGTTACCTTGTTACCGCCGAGCACCTGCCTGCGGCATTGACGTTGGCCAGTTCAAACCAGCACGAAGAAGCACGCTTTGGGTTTTTGGTAGCGCAAACGGAACACAGCGAAAAAACCAGAAGAATCATGCAGTCGAGTTTTCGCCTGACCACGGCGGAAACCGCAATATGCCAACGCTTGAGCACTGGCTTACAGCTTAAGGAGGCGGCCACGTCCCTTAACATATCCACCAACACGGCGCGTAATCACCTGCAGGCTGTTTTTGATAAGACAGGTATCAACCGGCAAAGTGATCTTATCCTGATGATGACACAGCTCAGCGTTATTATGGCGGTGCTTGGCGATCATGACAGCGGTACTGATAACAAGGGGCAGTACACAGGACATCATTTTGTCATAGTTGGTCAGGAAACAGGCACGCCAAGGCGCATTGCGTACCGACGTTATGGCAGCGGTGGTAACGTATTGGTGTATTTCCACGAAAGCGCCGGCACCTCGCGGTTACCGCCGGGCACGGAGCAGCTGGCTGTTGACATGGGCCTGACCATCATTGCGCCGGAACGCCCCGGCTCGGGATTTTCCGACCCTCTGGAACACTATGGCTTTGACGATACATCACAGGATATTCTGGCACTATTGAAGGACCTGCGACTGACCGATGTGCACCTTCTGGGTTTTGTTTCAGGCGCCGGGCATGCACTGGCTGCAGCAGCCCTGTTGAGTAACAACCCCACGGCGGGGATTACATTGCGCTCCGTAACTCTGGTGTCCGGGCGCGCACCGGCACCGTTCCCCCGCACCGAGTCCAGTGCGCTGGCGGTGCTGCGGCGACGTTTAATCGAGCAGCCGTGGTTGCTGGCAACATTTTTCAACATCGTTAAAAACCGAGCCAACGCGCAGTTACTCAACCCGGTGATCATGAGTATCTACGGTGCAGCCACCTGTGATCGGGATTTTCTGCGGGCACACCCTGACGTACTGGAGCACATTGTCGGATCTGCACTGGAGAACCTGACGGTTTCAAGCGCCGGAGTAGTCGGTGAAATCAGATGTTTTGCGCATGCCAACCCGGTTGACCTGGCGGCTATCCGTGCACCGCTGACCCTATGGCACGGTGCGCAGGACAAGCTTTCCGACTTTACCTCGCTAACACAAACGTTAACTGGCATGCGCTACCATGAACATTTATTCGCCAGCGAAGGCACCATGGTGAAGTATCAGCATTGGCCAACCATACTGCGATCTATCGCTGACCAAGCTGGCACGCCACGCCACTGATCCATCAATGCGCGGTTTGTTCCATCAGCGCGGTGGCCTGCTCCACCCATTCGTCTCTTAAAATTCGACTGCGATAGCCATGCAACGGGTGTGATTCATCGTCAAGTTGTGCACTGGTCAGCTCGGCGATCTGCGCAAACGTTGTAAAGCCGGCTTCATGCAATTGCTTGGCCAGCTTGCTGCCAATACCTTTAAGTCTGGTCAGATCATCATCCGCGCGCTGCGCGGCCGCCAGCGCCTCGGACAACCTGGCGTTTTCATCCTGCAGGGATATCAACTGACTGCTCACATCAGCGGTATCCGCAGCGGCCGTTGCGCGCAGCGCTTCAGCCAACTTTTCCTCAGTTTCATGCTGACGAACCAGAGCCTGACGAAGCTCTACTTCAGCGCTTTTCTGTTGCTGTGTCAGACTGCTCTGCACGTCGCTCAGTTCACGCTCAACTTCTTCCATAAGCCCCTGCTGGTTCGTCAACTTCTCCTCAAGTTCATTTGACTACTTTTTCCACAAAAACATTACTAGTTAGCAATGGACAACTTGCATAAGTTACGACTCTTGCCCCGGTGGGCTGTAGGGGATTTTTCAATCTCTGAGTTATATTAATTTGACCTTCGGACTATTTTTAACAAAATGGCAATCTCAAAATTTTGATCCGATGCATTTGATGGAAAAGTGCGTTAGGAAGAGCTGGTGTACTCCGATCACTTTAGAGTCTTCAAAAAGGCATTAGGGCTTTCAATCTCCGATCGAATGAGAACCCTCCACAGTTTGTACGACCACCCCTTCGATAAAAAAAAATATGTGTTAACAATGGGTAAATAGCATAGCTCATAGCGCTTGCCCCTAGGGCTGAGGGGTATATCAAACCTGGAACCATAGTTATTTGACCTTCAGTCCATTTTGAACAAAATGACTATCTCAAATTTTAATCGAAACCATCTGGGGGAAAGGGCGTGGCAGGGTGCTGGCTGCCTTCCGATCATTATTGACTCTTAAAAAGGGAACCGGAACTTCCGATTTCAAATCAAATGAATCTGCTCCAAAGTTTATAAGACCTTATTCTTTCCATAAAAACCTTAGGCTATTTGTTAACAATGGGCAACTTGCATAACTTACAGACCTTGCCCCGGGAGATGAGGGAAGGGGGTATCAAACCTACAACTATAGTTATTCAATCATCGAAATATTTTGAAGATTGTGGCTATCTTAAAATTTTGATCGGACGTATTTGGGAAAATTAGGGCGTAGGGTGTTAGTCGCCCTTCGATCAATTTTGACTCTAAAAAGGGCACTAGAATTTCCGATTTCCAATCGAATGAGCCCCCTCTAAAGTTTATACGATCACCCCTTCCATATGAAGTGGCTCTGGGGAAAAAATACCAAACAACTGAATATATTTATTTAAAGGTTCAAGAAAATAACTTACAGAGTCTCTCTTGCCCTGTGTTCGTCAGTCTTGAATCATTTTCTTGACCAAAAACTGAACTCAACAGTTCGATTGGCTAAAATTAAAAGAAGAATAGAATTAAATTTCTTATATATAATTGAGAAGAATTTATTTATGAGAATATTCGCTCTAACATCAGGGAAGATGAAAAGGATGGTTGTGAAACTGCTACTTACACTATTTCTAATATGCATGGAACATGTGGACCTGTCCTACATATTAGGAGCTTGACGAGGGCTTCTTACTTTCGTTGAAACCATTTTATTGATAGAAAAAGAAGAGAGACCAAAGTCTGAAAATTTTTTACATTAACACGGAGTCATGCTAAATTTTCATATTTCGAAATCATATTTTTGGGAAAATAACGGTAAACTAGCTACCACCATTCTTTCTTAGATAATTGATTTAAAAAAAAAATCGAGAAAAGAAGTTTTCAAAGAAAAGCAAAGAGTTTGAATATTTAAGTTTAAATTATTACACCAAAGATAAACAGAAATAAAGTCAAATAATTGTTCTTGTATAAAACTTCCATACATCACATCTAAAAATACGTAAGTCCGAAAACGAACAAAAAGTACAGTAAATAACTTAATAAAACTAAAAACCATCAGAAACTACCACAAAGAGAAGTAGAGCTAACGCCCCCTATGCCTTCTAAAGACCGTATCATAGCTTGCATTTACTGAAAACAATCTTTATTTCTAGCTATAGGCTTTTATTTCTCATAACATAAAAAATCCCCATCAAAACCAAGATCATAGGCAGCGCAATAGCGCTGCCTAAATGAAGAGCAATGTGGGCACACTGTTTCGTTTATATTTTTCTGACCAAGTCACTTCGGAGTTGTCCTAGAAACTTCGAATGGGACTCATTCGATAGAAAATTAAAAGTTCTGGTGCCTTTTTTAAGAGTCAAAAGTGATTGGAGGGCAACCAGCCCCTCCACACCCATCATTTCCTCAAACACATCCAATAAAAATTTTGAGATGACAAACTTTAATTGAAAAGTTGCAATGAATATTTAATGAATCCATTAACGCAGAACTTAGAACGATAAGCACAAATTGATTTTTTTTTTTCTCTTTTTTTTACATGGGCCAGCACACATCAATGGGAATTCAGTTGGACAAGAGTAAAAAAAAAAAAAAAACAAGGTAAATACTTACTTGTTTGTAGCACATTTAGAAAATGTTTGGCTACCCTCATTATTCACTCGCAGCCTTAAACCTTTAGGTTACCATTTATGGTTGTTTTAGCTAAATGACACTTGGTTTTTTTTCTATTCAAAATAATATTTGTTACGGCTTTTTGCCGTGTTTTTTCTTTTGTGAGAAGCATAAGTCCTCGAATATTTTTTAATTGTTTCATTAATTATAGCTCCATTAGAATATACGGATATTTTATACCATAGCATATTAATATATTTTTTACTCAGCTTAAGTCAGAAAATTAATGTATAGGTTGCAATTAATTAAATTCAGCAATATATCAATTACAATTAGGCTGATGGACCACGGCTGCTGAAGTAGTGAATTATTGACACTGACTATAGTAATGATCCCAAGGATCTTAGAATATCAAACTTTAACTACGACTCACTGAATCTTAAAACAGCTGACTCTGCCTCCATTAAATTCTGAAACACCATCTTGACTGATGAGTTTTCGTCAGTATCGACTTGATCAACCAGAGTAGAAATGTTTTTACGGAGCTTGATACCTATGCGTACTAAGCTAACCGCTTTCTTTGAACTTTAGATTCTGACAGCTTTAAGACCTAGTCTTAAGCAATAAAACAATATTTTACTTTATTTCTTGGAACAACTTCGTCACTTTAGGTCAAACTAGTTGAGTTTCAATCGATGGCTGCAATATGACTAAGGTCTACGCTTTCAGCCCAGTGCTTAAGAAACAATAATAAGGAAATTTCATTTTTGAACAATAGCGCAAATAAGACGAATTGTGCTATTACAGCTAAAGCAGAACACCGCCCTACTTTTCTTTTCATATTAGTTACTGGTTCAAAATGACTATTGGTTAAGAAGGAAAGGGAGATGGAGCCTCCATTAGTTGCCCCATAACCTTGCTAATAAAGAATCTGAAAAAGGAGACGAAGGCAGAGTCCTCCTATGAATTGAGACAAAGTGAGATCTGTTTCCTACTATTTCTGCTTAAGGTTCCCATGGTATAGAATTCTTAAGATCCTTATTGCACCAGGAGGGCAAACTTACTTGGAGGGAAATACTGCACAGAAGATATTGCACTCTTGAACATGTTAAGTAAATTTTTACCTTGAAAAGAGAAGCAAAGATTAACTAAGAAAGGGTGATCCAATTTGCTTAGTATTTCCACTTCTCTGACTACATTGCGAATTGCACCCTTATTTAGACATTGTTCTTTGCTCATATATTTCATAGCATACATTTTCTTGTTCCTTTTCATTTGAACTATGCATACCTGAAAAAAAATATAAAATATGGGCATTTTAATATTTGAGCTGTCAACACATGAAAAGTATTTCACGGTGGATTGGACGGTAGATCCACGGTTTTTGGGGAGGGGGGATTTGGAATTCTAAATACTGTTTATCTTGCAATATCTTTATAACTGTGAATATGAAAGTATATTTCCCCATTGTCAAGGCTGTGAACCCTCCTGCCCCTTCTTCTTGGATCCACCAATCAGTTCAGCCAATTTTGCCGAGCAAGCCAATAGATTTTTATCTCGTCGAAAGATAACAGATTATTTTCTTAACACCAAATCACAGCAACACAAACATGAAGCACGTGCTTAGAAACTGTTTTTGAACGTGGGAAACTTATTTAAATGCATATTTATAGTTTCATTTGAATACGGATCTGAATTTCCTTTTACGTGTTTCAAGCATTTTTTTCTTTTACATGCTTCAAATACTATTAATTACTCATTTGCTTGGTTTATTCGACAACAGCAAAATCAAGTCCATAGTCGGCGAATTTGCGTGTGTGCAAACGCTGGGAGAAATTCTCGAGGAACCACTTCGCCACTTCCGTGAACGAGCCAAGTCGGGTCCCCATGGCGATCGCCGTCTTGACGGACTTATCGACAAGATTATTGCGGCGCTGAACGACGTTGCTCAATCGGCGATGTGAGGTCAGCGTTCGGTAGCTGCCGCTCGTTCAATCCGGGCGGAATAAAGCGGAAATGACGTCTACAGCGGCCTTCCGAACATCGGGAATTACAGGACTCAGCAGCGCAATTCTGTCAAACGCGTCCGGCTGATTTTGCAATGACTGTCTTAACGCTGCGCCGAATGCCATCCGCAGCTCGGTTCCTATGTTGAATTTCGACACACGGCTGGTCGATGCCAATTCACGCCTGGTTTCTACTGGGATTCCACTTCCGCCGTGGAGGACCAAAGGCAGCGTCGTGACCTTCTCAATTTCTCTCAATGCCGAAAAGTCGATGCCCGCCGTTTTCTCGGTCTGTAAGTGCACGTTACCAACCGAAACGGCGAGTGCGTCTGCGCTGCTTTCCCTATCGAAAAGCGATGCCTCATCCGGCGACGTCGTACGCGATGCAACGCCATCAGCATAGCCAACAAAGCCAACTTCGCCTTCGACGGATACACCTGCCGTTTTTGCGTAATCGACGACGCGAGCCGTAAGCGCGACATTTTCTTCGATGGGCAACTTTGATCCGTCAATCATCACGGACGTGAAACCGTGATCGACACCTTCAATACATTCTTCAAACGTGTAACCGTGGTCGAGATGGCAAACGACGGGAACGTCGACCTGTTCGGCGAGATGACGGAACATCTTTCCCAGAACCGCAACCGGCGTGTGTTTCCGGCAACCTGGCCCTGCCTGCAAGATGATCGGGATGCCGGTCTGATCGGCAGCCTCGACAAACGCGACGGTATCTTCCCAACCTAGTACGACGAGCCCGGCCACGGCATAGCCGTCATGCATTGCAGGCTGAAGTACCTCGCTGAGCGTGCAGGCCGTCATTTGAATTTGGCAATCATATCCTTGATGCCGGGAATGGTTTCCACCTGCCAGGCATGGGCGGGCTGGAAGAACTGCACGAGCGGGCGCTGCGAGTAACCGCCCAAGATCGTGAAGTAATACATCTCGTAACCGGGCGCGACGACGCAGGGGTGATACCCCTTATCCAGCACGATCGTAGACCCATCTACGATATGATAGGCATCGCCAACTTTGCCATCCTCGCGTTGGACAAGCTGCATGCCGAAACCATGGTTCGGGCGAAACCGAAAGTTGTACGTCTCATCATGGTGAGATTCGTCCGGCAGCCGGTCGGTATCGTGTTTATGCGGCGGAAACCCGGACCAGCCACCTTGGCCGACCGTGAAAAGCTCCGATACGAGAAGGCGTCCGACCTTGTCCGCATATTTCGTGCCGAGTATGTGCTTTATCTTACGGTGAGTTTTGGTGTCGTCCGAACCATACTGAATGAGATCGAGTTCATCCTTTCGGACGGCAAAAGGCTCAAGCATCTCGTCGAACTTTGCCCCCGCGATGAAGATTTCGGCCTCGTCGCTGACGCAGACAAGTTCGGTTTTCGAGCCAGATGGAACGTAAACCCCCTCCGGCTCTCCGTCCCAAACATCGGTCCCCCGTTCGCCGATTCCGGCGAAAGAAACACCATCCACGGCAACGTCAACGGAGCCGGTGGCTGGCACGATGCAAGTTTCATAGCCCGGTACGGTATACTCAAATGCCTGACCGTTCTTCAGCTTGACGATGTTAAAATAGTTATGCGGGACGCGTGTGTCCGCCACATCGATGATGGCAGCATTGCTGTTTTCAAACGGCGGTATGTGCATGCTCGTTCCTTTCCGGCTTAACCGGTGCTGGATGGGCTTGAATGAAGGATTCTAATGGGGAGCGCAGCGGCATTCTGTTGCCGGTAAGTACAAAATTGTATCGCCGCCCGGATGATCCCCAGGCAACCGTGGTGATAATTCGCGAAGGTCAGTTAACCTATATGCAGGGCGAACTTGGAAATTTTGTGCGCCTGCCCCACTGTCCCGAGCACATGCGGCACATTGCCGCATGCCGGATTTAACCGTTCAGGCAGCGCGTGCGGCACAATAGCGAATGCCGCGCCGCAGCAGTTCGTAAAACTCCGGTTTGTCCCAGGCACAACGCTCTATTTGTGGGTAGAACTCCACCATGGGCTGCATATCGTAATGTCCCCGACAATGGCCCAGATTCAGGTACAGAACCTCACCGTTACCCACCTTGTTAATGTAGTAGACCGGGTGGGGTACATCCTCGTCCCAGTCTTCATGAACAAAACCCGTCGCTTTGCCGGTGAATCTGGAGTGCAGCAGATGGTGCAGATCGCCATGAATGCGGCACAGATAGATTTCGTCATCTGTTTCAAACGGCTCAATGCCCTTCACCAGCTCGTGGTCCGGATCGGACACATGCACGGTAAATGGTTGAATGGGAGGATGGCCAAGAAATTGCGTACCCAGCGTTTCCATCATCACCGGCGCATTTTCCGGACAGTCAACACCACCTTCGTCCAGAAACTTAAGAATGGAGTTGGTGCCATGCAGCGCAAACCAGCTCTTGCCACTGCGCACGTACTCGCGCAAGGCTATTTGTTCCTCCTCCGTTGGCACAAGATTGCAGGTATACGTAATCAGCATATCGGACGCATTAATGGCGTCCAGATCATGGTAGTTGGCTGCCACCTGCACGCGGATTTTGTTGTCCTCGGCCAATAATTTCAGAAGTTCCAGGCGGGCGAAGTCAATATCATGGAAATCCCCAGCCGCAACCAGATAAACCTGCACCGTTTGATGTTCAGAATCCGCCATATCCCCTCCGTAAGTTTTCTTCTGTTAGCTGTTATTTGAATCAGCTGATAAATGTGTCGGTAACAAAAAGTGTCAAGTTCATCATACTACCCCAGAGTACGCTGCAGATAGGCTTTGAGTCGTTGCCAGGCATCTTTTGCCGGTGCCGTATTGGTGGCCGGATCGCGGTCCACATGCAGCCAGAAACCATGCCGGACGTGGTCATAAATATGCACGTCGTTCGCAATACCGGCAGCACGCAGGCTGCTGACAAACTTTTCCACGCTTTCCAGCGGAATCCCTGCATCCTCCGCGACAAATGTACCGTACACCTCATGATGAATGTGCTGCATGCGTTGCGGATCATCCAACAGGCGCCCGTAAAATATGGCAGTACCGTTGTGATGCGCACCACCCAGGGCAAAACTCAACGCCACGCCGCCGCCGTAACACCAACCGATGCTGGCCACTTTGCCCGTCGTATCCTCGCGTTCGCGCAAATAATTGACCGCCGCATTCAGGTTGCTGATGATCGCCTCCGGCGCGGCCAGGGTTTCACGCACCAACGCCATGTTTTCGTCCCGATTGCTGCCGGTACGGCCACTGTAAAGGTCAGCAGCCAGTGCTACGTACCCTTCTGCCGCAAACGCATCAGCCACCTCTTTGACCCGGGTCACAAGACCGTTCCACTCATGGATGAGCAGTACAGAAGGAAAGGGGCCGGTACCCTCAGGTACCGCCAGATAGCCCTGACTGGCAACATTAAGCGCGTCGTAATTCAACGCCATCCCTTGCAGCGCGCCGGCCTTGCCGAGCACTGCCGCGGGCAACTCATCCGCTGCAGTCGGCCGCTGCACAACACGCCTCGCTACTTCAGTTGAAGACGCCGCAATGCTTGTTTCAGTGGGCGCGGAATCGGCTGCCATAACCGGCAGAGCGGACAACACCAGCACTATCATCACCAATTGCCACAGCACCGGCAGGCATGCTGAGCCCAGAACACGCCAACCATCTGTCCCCTATGGTCATTGGGGTGCTGAAACCTCACGGTTTCATGGGGTGCTGATGTACCTCAAATTTTGACCTGGAAGGAGAGACAAAGGTCAATTGAAAGAAACTATTCATGCAGGTTAACGTAACCTCCTCGACCTTAGATAGAGATCAAGCTGAAAATTTTGGAATGGTGGGAGGTGTTGTACGCTAGGGTTTATGCCGGGTTAAGTAGATTCTAAATAGATGCAAGCGTCACTTTCACTTTAGTTTCTGGAGTATTTTATCATTTTCTAGGAATATATTGTGGGTTTAGTTTGGGTATATGTCAGTTTGGGTATATATAGATAAGGGGAGTGATTTCATTAGTGCAGTTGAATTTCGAGTTCAGTTGAGTAAACTATGTTGAGTATATTTTGATGTATTTATGTTTCTAGTTTAGTTATGTAAATTAAACTATAGTAGTAGCCAAGCTCTCGCTTTCGTTCAGGCGTAGGATTGAGAACCAACAAAAGGTACTAAATGACCAACAAGATTATAGTACATAATAGAGGGGGCAAGTGTTCTTTATATTTTGCACTTATACAAACTCGATGTGAAGGCAGAAAATGCATGTCTCCATTCCACTTAGCAGTATTGGTGCTTTTATTCTAAGGAGCACTTTAAATTTATTCACGGTGAAGTAGTGAGGTGGATTAAAAGACCAGTATGCTCACCCAGGCTCTTAGAATAGATTATTTGTTGATATCTCAGTAACGACCGGAGAATCTTTCCTCAGAAACATAGTTGAAATTTGCAGGGAACTTTCTGGGAGGGAAAAGTGACTTTAAATATTATATTTACGCAAACGATTAGTAGTTAATTTAGGAGACAACTTTTAATTTCCTAAATATTTATTCGTCCAAAACGAATGACTTTTTTTTGTTTTTTTTTTAATTATGTTACACACGTAAGCTAATGAGTCAACAGAACCCTTTTGCATAGAGAAAAAAAAAAAATATTGTTACGCCTTAAAATGAGCCAAGAAGTTTATTTTTCTGAACCGCTGATCCTAATCCTAAAACTTTTGTTGAGACCTGTAACTTGACTTCGAATAATACCGATCTTTCCAGAACATACAAAAAAGGCGTTAAAAATTGTCACTGCAGTCTGTTTGAAAAAGAAATTCACCAGCGTCTTGGTCAAGGGGCTCCTAGACTGAAAAAAAAAACTTGAAGCCGATTTTGGCTGCATCGGTTTGTTATTTCAAAAATGGGGATTATACACAAAAAAATCATAATTTTTTTTTGTAGAAGAGCTCGTAAATTAAGTTCCATGTAGACACAACCAGCTACACCTCAATCAAAACAATATTATTTAGAAAATTGGCTGTATTGATATGCGACAAATTTTTCTGAACAGAATTCAGCTTCATAGCAGTTTCAACTGTATGATCATACCTTTACCTCTATTTATAATTTCTAGTCCTTTATTTGGATTATTCTGAGAAATACCGTTTTTCTGTCACACTTAAACGGCATTCAGAAGCTTGACTCAGTCACAGACCTAAGTCTGTTACCATCCGTGTTCGTGACCAAAGTATTTGAGTCTTGAATGTAACTGGTAGAAACTTGACTGTGATTGGTTCATAGTTCAATTATATAGAACTTAAAGACTTAGTTCAAGACTGAAGTCAGTGCATATTTCCCTTGAATCTCACTTTGGGTATTTGAATAAACGCGTTTTGACCTTCAAGTAGAGGCTTATTTATTTGACTAATTATTTTACTTATTTTTTTTCTTCTGAATGACAATAGAACACGGTCAAGGAAAATAGGGAAAAATCTCGCCCTGAAAATTCTCCGAAATAGCAAAATTATTCAACTTACCAAAGGTACAGGCTCAACTTCCATATCAGTCGTTGTTTCCGTAGATACTTCCTACGGGAAAAAAACCACATCAAAAATTAATAAAATAGATATACCTAAATTTGATTGCTTTTGACGGCGACTGGCAAGAACTAGCGTCATCAAATCGACGCATGAACACGTCCCGGCGGTCGCAACGCGCGAGACGAAACTGGAGAAGAACGAAAATGACACCCTTCGCGATTGCCGGCATCCAGATGCATGTCGATGCGCTGCACTCGAATGTCGAGGCGATGCTGCACCGCGTCGATATCCTGATGGCCCGGTTCCCCTGGACCCAGATGGCGCTGTTCAGCGAACTGGCGCCCTATGGGCCGCTGACCAAATTCGCGCAGCCGCTGCACAATGAGGCGATAGAGCGGTTTTGCGCGGCTGCTGCGAAACACGGGATCTGGGTGGTGCCGGGCTCGATGTTCGAAGTCACGGAGTCCGGCAAGATCTACAACACCTCCTCGGTCATCAATCCGCAGGGCGAGGTGGTTGCGGTCTACCGCAAGATGTTCCCGTTCCGCCCGTATGAGCAGGGCGTGGAGGCCGGAACCGAATTCTGTGTGTTCGACATTCCCGATGTGGGCCGGTTCGGCCTGTCGATCTGCTATGACATCTGGTTCCCTGAAACCACCCGCCAGCTGACCAGCCAGGGGGTTGAGGTGCTGCTGCATCCGGTGCTGACCGGGACCGCCGACCGGGATGCCGAACTGTCCATCGCCCGCGCCACCGCGGCGCAGTTCCAATGCTACGTCGTCGACGTGAACGGGCTGGGCGCCGGCGGGGTGGGCCAGTCCTGCATTATTGATCCTTCCGCCACGGTGCTGCACCAGTCGGGCCGCCACGAGGACATGTTCCCGCTGGAGCTGGATCTGGATCAGGTGCGCCGCCAGCGTGAAATCGGCCTGAAAGGGCTGGGCCAGGTGCTGAAAAGCTTCCGCGACCGGGAGGTGGATTTCCCGGTGTACGACCGCAGCAGCGGGGCGGATGCGTACCTGCATACGCTGGGGCCGCTGGAGATCCCGGTGCAGGGCTCGCAAGCGGGTCTGAACGCCCGCGCGCCGGGTGAGGAGACCAACGGATTTGCCGAATTGCATTCAATACACTACCCTGAAAGAAAAGCAGGCGGTTGATCAGTCTCATTTACTAGTAGCCAGAGCCTTTTGATCTCCCGCCGATAACCAGGATGGGAGGTGCATATGCAAGTAATGGGCGACTATTACTCCGCGATCCAGCTGCGTCATGACCAATGGACAACGCTGAGAGAAGTAACTGAAGCCCTGGCCAGTGCCCGAAAACCCAAACGTGAAGCAGCGCTCGTGACGAATGTCCGGGCGCTGTTTGATTTACTGGGCCCGATCGAAGCCTACTGGGCCTTTCCCGGCGTGCAGGCGTTTGATCAGCTGCGGCGCCAGTTCGAGCACGGCAATTACGCCGATGTGGCGTTTTCCGTGCAGCGGATTTGCCGCGCCCTGTCCACGGGCGCCTACCGGCGGCGGCATGTGCCGCTGGACCGCGACTCGGCGGATGCGGACGAGCATGAGGATGAGGTGATCCAGCCGCCTGAGGCGCGGGCGCTGGCCAAGCCCTATTTCGAGGTCCTGGTGGTCGACAACGTCAATGAGCACCAGGAGCGCTGGCTGCACAGCAACTTTAAGAAGATGCGCCGGCCGGAGGATCCGTTCCATTATGAAACCGTGGTGGTGCCCAGCCTGCAGGACGCGCTGATCGGGATCCTGTTCAACTACAACATTCAGGCGATTGTGGTGCGGCCGGGCCTGAAGTTCGATTCGAAGATGGAGATGTCGCTGCTGACCCGCTACCTGGATTGGGCCGGCGGCACCGACGGGATCGAGGCAATGCGCGCGCATGATCACGGCCCGGCGCTTTGCCGTCTGGTGGCAAATGTCCGGCCGGAACTGGACGCCTATCTGGTCACCGACCGCTCCGTGGAGGAAATCGCAGGCCATGACCTGGGGATCTGCCGCCGGGTGTTTTACAATCAGGAAGATTTCATGGAGCTGCACCTCAATATAAGTCATGCTCTTCACACGAGAAGGGATGGCAGTACGATTTGACCAAGACCAGGTCCGCCCCATGGGACGTGTTGCACGAGGCGTGAGAGGAGTGAAGCTCAAGCACGACTCAGATGCTGTTGTTTCTTGTGAAGTGGTCAAGGGAGATGAGACAGTTCTCGTCGTCTGTGAGCACGGCTATGGAAAACGCTCAAGCGTTGAAAGCTTTAGGCAGACACATCGTGGTGGCGTAGGGGTTCGCTCGATCATTACGAGCAAGCGCAATGGATTTGTTGTGGGTGCTCTAGCTGTTGGAGACAAGGATAGCGTTGTTCTGATGTCAAGCAGCGGTCATACCTTGCGTTTAGGCATGCAAGACATTCGTGTGATGGGACGATCGACTCAAGGAGTCAAAGTCGTCAACTTGCGCGAACCAGACATCCTAGTTGCCATGCAGAAAATCGAACATATCGAAGACAGCGAGAATGGAGAGACCAAAGAAAAATAAAGGGCTATTCATCACCTTTGAAGGTGGTGAAGGCGTTGGCAAAACGACCCTCATCGAACGTCTTTATGACCATTTGTGCGAAAAGGGGTTTTCTGTCTATAAAACCCGTGCACCAGGTGGGACAGAATTCGGGAAACATGTTCGCGAGATTTTACACCACCATGAAGGCTACTCGTTTGGGCAAAAAGCAGAGCTCTTTCTTTTCTTAGCCGATCGTGCGCAACACGTAGAAGAAAAAATCTTGCCACGCCTGGAAGAAAATACCATTGTCCTTTGTGATCGCTTTAATGACTCGACGCTTGCTTATCAAGGAGTGGCCCGCTCGGTGGATTTGGACTTGCTTCGTACATTTTGCCGCTTTGCTGCTTCAGATTTAACCCCAGATTTGACTCTTTTCCTCGACCTCGATCCTGTGACAGGACTCGAGCGTTCACGCAAAAGCAAGAAGCTGGGGGATTCTCACGATCGGATTGAGCGAGAAAAAATCGCCTTTCACACCAAGGTACGTGAAGCTTTCTTAAGCTTGGCTCAAGAGGAGTCCGAGCGCTTTCATGTGCTCGACGCCAGATTAGACTCTGACGCCGTGTTTAAGCAAGCTATGGACGAAATCCAACCCAAACTTGAATGTGTTTCATGCATCAATTAGAACCCCTTCCTGGTCATCCTCAAATCAAAGCCTGTCTCAAAAAGCTCCTTCCTGCTCCTCCATCGACCCTCTTGTTTGAAGGGCCTAAGGGTGTGGGGAAATCTGCCTTTGCCAAAGCCTTTGCACATGCCCTTCTTTCTGATGCAAGTCCCCATAAACTTGAATCGGGCAACCATCCCGACCTTCGCGAGCTGCGCCCAGAGGGAAAAGCGCTCATGCACCCCATGCAGGCAATGAAGACCCTGATCAATGAAGCCCAAATGCCCCCATTTGAATCCAAACGCAAAGTGTATATCATTTATGAAGCAGATCGGATGTTGCCTTCTTCGAGCAATGCCCTCTTGAAAACCCTCGAAGAACCTCCTCCGTATGCCCACTTTATCCTCGTTTCATCTCATCCAGAATTACTCCTCACGACGATTGTTTCGCGGGCCTTACAAGTCACTTTCTTTCCTCTCACCACCGATGAAATGTCGACTTATCTTGAAAGCTCTTTCAAAAAAGCACCTGCTGAAGCGAAACAAATTGCCTGGCTTTCCCACGGAAGCCTGGCAAAGGCTGAGAAGCTCGCAAAAGAAAAAGACGATCAGCTCCTCTCTGTGGTTGCCGAGATGGGCACTGCTGCCTTGCATCAAAGTTACCCTCACCTTTTCCGCTCTTTTGCAAAGCTCGACTCTCTTATTGAAAAAAGCCAAACAGACGCTAATGAAGAGGTGCTTGCAGCTGTTTATTACTGGTATCGGGATTTACATCTATTAAAAGCGGGAGGGGATCGCTCCCTTCTCTTTTTTCAAGGGCATGTAGAAGAGCTCAAGGGCCGTGCCGCAGGTCTCGCAGACCCAGGACGGCGCCGTCGGGGCATCGCTGGCGCGCAGGAGCCACTCCCGTGTCTTGGCCGCGTCGTTGTGCTCGGCTTCCTCGAGCCGGGCCCTCAGACGGCACGCCCGCTCGTCCGCCGCGTCTTCGGCGAACTTACCCAAGAAACGCCGCGCTTCTCCCCACAGCGAAGCGTCCAGCGCGGCCTCTGCCAGGGCCAGGGCGGATTCCAGATGCCCCGTCTGCCCAGCGGTCAGCTTGCCGATGCCCTTGAAGCGCTGGATCGCATCGTCGTTGGGTTGGGCTTCGCGGTACGCCGCGACCAGATCGGGGTGCGGCGCGTTGCCCCAGGCACGCTCGAGCAGGCGCGCGGCATCCCGCCGTCGCCCGGCGGCGCAAAACAGCGTGGCCAGGAGAACCGTCGCCGGGACCAGCTTCGGATCGAGCTTCCGCGCCTCCTGAGCAAACTTGATGGCGGCCGGCCGGTCGCCCGCGGTCCGCGCCGCTTCGGCCCGCTCGACCATCAAAACGGCCCGCTTGCGCTGAGCTTCGGCGGGTGGCAGGACTTTCAACTTGGCGGCTTCCTTGAGGGCTTTCTCGGCCGCCTCCAGCTCGCCCGCCCGCTCGGTCAGGTCGAACAGCGTGGTGAGCACCCACGGGGTCCTTGGCCTCAGCCCGTAGGCTTGCCGAACCAGGCTGCGGGCGGCGGCCTGGTCACCCTCGCGCAGGGCCTGCATCAACAGTCCGCGCAGCCCGAGAAAACGGGTGTCTTCGCGCTCGAGCATCTGCGTGAAGTAGCGCTTGGCGGCGGCCTCGTCACCGTCGAGCTGAGCGGCCTGGGCGGCCAGGAGCTGGGTCAACGGCGGATCTTCCAGGAGGTCGTTGGCCCGCCGCGACCACTTCCTTGCCTCGTCCACCTCGCCGGCGGCGACCGCGACCATGCCTTGCGTCAAGGCCCGGTAGCCCCGTCGTGTGCGGTTGCCGTCGAGCAGGCCGCCCAGTCTGCCGGGCGCCCGTCGCAGGGCGAGCCAAAGGCGATAGAGCAGCGCCATGACGACGCCCAGGGCCAGCACCGCGAAGACCAGAAGCCCGAATGGCAGGGTCAGCTCTCTGCTGTCCCACTCGATGAGCGTAAAGCCAAGGTCCAGGCGCTCGCCGGGAATGATGAAGGAAACCGCGCTGCCCCAGGTGGCGAGCCAGACCGCGATCAGAACGACGACCGTCAGGATGATGATGAAGAGAAGCGTGCGCAGCATGGCTCATTCACCCGACTGCGCGATCCGCGCGATGATCTGCTCGGTCAGAAGCGAGAGGGCGTTCTCCGCGCTGAGCCGACGGTCCGCCTGGGCACGCCAGTCCTTGGCCGCTTCGGCCGCATGCCCGGCGAGGCCGCCGAGCTGTCCGACCGCGCCCTTCAGATCGCCGTCGCGGAGCCGGATCTCGGTTCGGGCAACCAGGGCATCGACACTGTCGCCCGCGATCTCGCCGGTCCTGCGCAGGGTGACGATCGAGGCCAGCGATCGCAGGGCGCCGGCGGTCCAGGAATCGCTACCCTCCCCGGCGCCCGCCGCGACGATCTTGCGCGCGACCTCGGGAAATTGCCGGCGCAGATCCTCGCGGGTTGGCGCGCCGTCGGCGGCGGAACGAGCCAGGGTCGCCAGAGGTTCCACCGCGCCTTCGACACCGGCCATCAGACCATCGACCCGCACCAGCTCTTGCTCATAGGGACCGGGTGAAGCGACGGCATCCTCCAGCTGGTTGATCGCCAGCATCAGGGCCACGTCGCCAACCGTGGCGGCGCCCTCCAACGACGGCGCCGGCGCTTCGGCCGCGGCGGTGATTTGCTGGGCGAGCGAGTCGATTTGGCCCTGCGCGGCACCGGCCTCTTGCTCGAGCGCGGCCAGGCGGCCGGCCGAGTCCTCGAGCTGCTTGGTTAGGGCGGTTTGCCGCACGAGTTTTATTGCTATTAACTACACAATTGACTTCAAATAAACACTGTATTGAAATGAGGTCCAAACTTGGCACTAAAATCCAAATTGTGGCAACAAGCCAGCAAACAAACGGATCAGATTGTAATTTCGTCGTAACGAAAGTTCTTGCATTGTTCTCATCTCCTATTATTTTGACACGTTAGTCCGTGGAAAATGTTAATTGGCGCTTTAATAGTGTAAGGTCATCTTGTCACAGGAGAGTGTGAGAGAGGAGGTATTCTTTCAAGTCATTGTCTTGTATCATACGGCGGACGATTGGGAGCTAATGTGGCGACTAGAGAAATAAAATTATGTTAACATCGGAGGTCACCTTGCTAAGTTGGTAGAGTGCACGCCGCGAAAGCGTGAATCACGGGTTCGATCCACGGTGGTGACATACTTTTCTATTTCTCTGGTGTTCTTGTCAAAATTATCATTGTCTTGTTTACAATTGGTTTAGATTACAATCCCACAATTTAAGTGATGTTGAAATCGAGTGACCTATTACCTTTTAGGTCAATTAAATAACATGTGAGGGAAAAAACTACAAATAGTTATAACAAAATAGCATGCAAAGAAAAATGGGTGTGTTGCCGTGTCCATGGGACAGACGCCCTTCCTTTACAGTCACATCATTACCATCACTCTGGGACTATGTTTCGTGAGGAGTCACGCCTAATCGTCCCACGGTGACAACTGTATAGTACGTGTGATACACGTTTACTGTGGATCAACTATAATGTGGCATAATCGCTTCTATGGCTGAATTATTTTATCCGTCGATCCCATTGCAACGTCTAGTCACTATTTTCAATGTGTATACGTAGATCCTGGTAGCTTAACTAAAGATTTTTTTTTCCTTATTAATGGACCATGTATTAAAAAGGGGAAGTAGAGGTAAAGCATTTTTCAGAATTCATGGTGAAATTGTAGTCTTATTAGGCTCACAAAGTAACTCCAAAAATTCCTTTCAATATTTCACTAGCACCTTGAACCTGAATGGTAATAAACTACGTCAAAGCCTTTTGTTTTATTATGTGTCCCTGGCATTTGAAAGTGAAGTCTATACTAAGTAAGCTTCAACACTCATAGTTTTGCCCCTCCCTCCCCCCACTCTCAGTTTGAGGTTTCATCTGGCACCCATTTGTTGAATAGATATCTGCAAAATATGAAATGCATTGTTGTCACCAAGAAAGTGCTAAGACCAGAACGTTCATAATTCATTTCTGTATGAATATATTTCAGCTAGTTAAAAAGTTGTATTACCAAGCAAATAACAGAATATGGGAATTATGATACAGACATTCAAATAGGAATTGGGCGAGATAACTATGCTTTGCAAAACATATGAAAGTACTAAAAGATCAGAAGTGTTGAACTATTATGTAAATTCCAATCATACATATGACAGTGAGTGCTGGATAATCGCAGCCAAAAAAGAATAGGTACTTAGAATAACTAGAAGAGAAGTGAGATAGATGAAATGTATAAGAAAGAGTCAGCTACAATTTCGAGGACAGAATGAGAAATGAAGGACCAGAGAACTGAACACTAGAAGGAAAGAAGTGGATGTATCCTAACTGTCAGAAAACGAGGGAATAGGGTATTGGAACAAAGAATTGCTGGAAAGAAGCAGATAAAGAAAGCTATGGAGAACAATTATTGCCTACGTACTGGCTGGGCACAGAACATAGACAGAGATTAAACTGAACTCGAGGCATGAAGGAAGAGCGCGTTTGAAATAGAGTAGATACCAGTAATTCAACTCTCAGAGTGCGGTCTGAAGCGAGTGTAGAATGGGAGTCCTGAGTTTCCCTTTGAGTAAGCTTTGCATTTATAATGATATTCCAATAAGGTTATTATGTAACAAAAAGTCTTGGGATTCGTAGCAGACAAACTGGTGGTTAAGAAAAGCTATAAGCGAACTAAGGTATTTTGGACCTGTCATGGGTAGGGTGGGCCCTGTCTGAGGTGGGGGGGGGGGGGCTAGTAGGCCCGGGGCTACACATTTCAGCTCATAACTTTTTAAAGCCTGGCCGGAATGACATGAAATTTTGTGACTTTTCCTCAAATTTACTGAGAATGATCATGGTGAGCAAATTGTTTTGAAAATTTTCAAAATTTTGCGATATTGGCGTTTTGTTGACCTATAGTAGAGTTTTTTACCTTTCCGTTTTGTTACTTTTCTTTGAAAGACATGATTATTAAAGCTTTAAACTTAGATTTTCTTTCCTGAATTTGTACTGACGATTTTGTGTTCTCAAACTTGAAGTGACAAATGCAAAAATTTGTTGAAATTTAGCAAAAAATGAAAAAAATTGTTGTGCAATAAGGTGAAGTTTGCTAGAGAACCTTATATAACAATATATGCAGAACAATTATAAGAAAATCACACCTTTAGATGAATTTTGTACCAACAGTGAATTAAGAGTTATACTTTTGATGTTTGGAGGATATTTTTTAGTCATAATACTCAAAATAAACAAAAACCGGTGGATTATAAGTAAAAAACCATTTCGCTAGTAATGGTAGTAAAATTCATAAATTTTGAAAAATAATTTTCTCAAGATCCAAATTATCTTGCCAAAATACCCTAGAAATACTAAAAGCCCTTAAAAAATTAAAATGTAATTTTAAAAATTTGTTTTAAGGCCTTTTTACAAAATTTCTTGGAAAAGAACTAAACTATCAACGTGCCAAAGATCTTTGTAATAGTTTTTGCCGATAGAAAGTTATAGTGTGTCAAAGTGCCGCGGGCCTACTAGCCCGCCCGCCCCGCCCCCCCCCGC
>JAAAKM020073195.1:8907325-8976006 GCA_010016025.2 Alatinidae sp. Z8VKAUB7J3 | reverse complement strand
ACAAAAATAGTAGTTTGAGCTTGCAAATGGGGAATTTTCTCTCTTGTTATGTAACAATATTTTGTATGTTATATTTGCCGGGGGGTGGTGTTGAGGTTACTAGAATAGTGACACCGTGGGATGGATTGATATTCACCTTTTTAATTCACTATAACAAAATAGTTACAAAAAACATTGTAAGATATATGCAATAGCTACAATTAGTTTAAAGTCGCTTATGAAGAAAATGTCAACGATTATAAGACAAAAACTTACATCGAATTTGTCCCACAATACTATGGCAACGGCATCAGTTTCTGCTGTTTGCTTCACTGACTGTTGCAGCTATCTGATTTCTATCAGGTTCTTGCTCTTATTTTTTGGAATGTTGGGTTACAAAAATACAGATTATAACCGAATAATTTCCCATACATGGATATAAACTAAATTTATCTTCACTAAAGAATGTCCAAATAAGGCTATCAGCGCGAGAGTAAAAGTCTGTTTTCAAGATTAAATTACATGTCCATATATAGAGTTACTACGCCGATTTCTAAGTTACGCTGCTTGTTGACGACAAAGTTCGGTCATTCGTCATTCGATTCGCCACACAACAGGCAATCAGTGATCTAGACTTCACATGACTTCTGTCGAATCAAAAGTCGAGCCCATTTGTACACCTTGTATAGAGAAGTCGAAGGTTCTCGAGCCTTGTGTAGCGAAGTCTAGTGAAGTTTGAACATGTTCGAACACGGTGTCGAAGGCGTCGGCGCCCACGCGGTCGAGCAGCGTGGCGGCGTAGGCGCGGCCCAGGCGGGCCAGGCGGGCGCCCGTGTCCAGCAGGCCCGTGTTGAGGAAGACCGGGCTGACCCGGCCGCTCTTCAGGGTGAACTCGCCGAACTTGAGGGCCTCGGCCTCGAGGAGGAAGTCGACGAACGCGCGCTGGTAGTCCTGCATGACGGCTCCACGGGCGGGAAGACGGTGCGCCCGGCGGGAGCATAGCGGCCCCGCGTCCGCTGTCATGCAGGGGTCACCCCCTGGCGGGCGATCGGCCGCGGAGGTTGGTTTTCTGGGCCGGTTGGCGTCCGAGGGGATGGACTTCCAGCCCGCCGGACGGTATCCCGTCTCCTGGGCTGGGAGGCCCTCCGTCGGGCGCCGGCCCGCGGACAGGGAGGCGATCGATGAGAGTGGTCCGCAGAACCTTGGCCGTGCTCCTGCTGGTGGGCATGGCGACCATGCCGCTTCCGGGCTGTGCCGGCGGTGGAGGGCAGCAGATCATGGGTCTGCTCCTCGGCCTCGGCGTCAGCGTCGGCAGCTACTACCTGGTCAACGAGCTCTAGGCGCAGGCCGAGCTCGCGCCGCTGCCTGCCCGGGCGCTGCCTGCCCGGACGGGGCAGGAGATAGCGCCTCTGCAAGGGTTGACGCCCACCGGGCGGCCCCTACCATCCGGCCTCCCGTGCCCGGCGATCCCGCGGATCGTCGGCGGGGGAAGCCCGGACGGTCCAGTACGCGGGCGTAGCTCAATGGTAGAGCCTCTGCCTTCCAAGCAGATGACGTGGGTTCGATTCCCATCGCCCGCTCCACTCCTTGGGCTACCCGCGCTGCCTGGCATACCATCCGGGACTCGCCGGCGGTTTGCGTCGACGGGACAGCCACACGGTGGCTGGAGTAGCTCAGTGGTAGAGCACCTCCTTGGTAAGGAGGAGGTCGCGGGTTCAATCCCCGCCTCCAGCTCCATACGAACGAATTTCAGACACGAGTCACTCGCAACCTAGAACCGCGAAGACGTGGGGGGGCGAAGACCTTCCCCGGAGGAACGGCTGCCATGGCCAAGGAAACCTTTGAGCGCACCAAGCCGCACGTGAACGTCGGCACGATCGGTCACATCGACCACGGCAAGACCACCCTCACGGCTGCCCTGACGTACGTCATGGAGGCCAAGGGCAACTCCAAGGCGAAGGCCTACGCCGACATCGCCAAGGGCGGTACGGTCCGCGACGACACGAAGACCGTCACGATCGCCGCTGCCCACGTCGAGTACGAGACGGAGAACCGTCACTACGCGCACGTGGACTGCCCCGGTCACGCCGACTACGTCAAGAACATGATCACGGGTGCCGCGCAGATGGACGGCGCGATCCTCGTGGTGGCCGCCGATGACGGCCCCATGCCGCAGACGCGTGAGCACATCCTGCTCGCCCGCCAGGTCGGCGTGCCCGCCATCGTGGTCTTCATGAACAAGGTCGACCTCGTCGACGACGAGGAGCTCCTGGAGCTCATCGAGCTCGAGGTGCGCGAGCTGCTCAACGAGTACGAGTTCCCGGGCGACGACATCCCGATCGTCAAGGGCTCGGCCCTCGGCGCGATGAACACGCCCGACGGCTTCGACGACCCGGTCAACGCCGGCTCGATCGTCAAGCTGCTCGAGGAGGTCGATCGCTACATCCCGCTCCCGGAGCGTGAGGTCGACAAGCCCTTCCTCATGCCGGTCGAGGACGTGTTCTCGATCAAGGGCCGCGGCACGGTCGGTACCGGCCGCATCGAGCGCGGCGTGATCAACGTCGGTGACGCCATCGAGATCGTCGGCCTCCAGAAGGACGGCGAGTCGATGAGCACCACGTGCACGGGCGTCGAGATGTTCAACAAGACCCTCGACACGGGCGAGGCCGGCGACAACGTCGGTCTGCTGCTCCGCGAGGCTTTAGGCGTCGGTGAAGAACTAGCCCATAGCTCCATTCGTTTTGGGGTGGGAAGATTCAATACAGAAGAAGAAATTGATCACACCATCGATAAAGTGGTTTCAACGGTCAAACGACTGCGTGAATTAAGCCCTCTTTATGAAATGGCGATGGAAGGTGTGGATTTGAGTCAAGTAAAATGGAACGCTCACTGAGCTAAGTTAAGGAGAAATCAAATGGCCTATAGCGATAAAGTAATTGATCATTATAGTAATCCTCGAAATGTGGGATCTCTAGATAAAAAAGGCTCGGACGTAGGAACAGGAGTTGTTGGGGCTCCCGAATGCGGCGATGTGATGAAGCTTCAAATTAAAATTGAAAATGATCGCGTGGTCGATGCCAAATTCAAAACATTTGGTTGTGGTTCGGCGATTGCCTCAAGCTCACTGGCCACAGAATGGGTCAAAGGGAAAACTCTGGGCGAAGTTTTGGAAATCAAAAATACAGATATTGTTGAAGAACTCAATCTCCCGCCTGTTAAAATACACTGCAGTGTTTTGGCAGAAGATGCCATCAGGGCTGCCATCGATGATTACAAAAACAAGCAGAGTTCTGACAAGACTTAAAATTTGATGCTCTCTCTTATTTGTGAGCAGTGCGAAGCTACTCTGGCTTCGCCTGTTTTTTGTTCTCAATGCCAAGCACTTCAAGCTCAGGCTCAAAGCTTGGATTATTTTAAATTATTGAACTTAGAACCTTGTGTGGATCCTGATCTTGAGCAAATGAAAGCAAGTTATCTGACTGAAGCTCGTGAAGTTCATCCTGATTTCAATCTGCAACAGCAAGCTTTAGCCAGTCAGTTAACCACAAGACTCAATCAGGCTTACAAAACTTTAAAAGATAGGTCATCGAGGTACGAATATCTCAATCAACTTTGGGGTGGCGCGTCAGCTAGTGAAAATAAATCAACACGACAAGACTTTTTAGTTGAGATGCTCAATCTTCAAGAAACTGTGGCCAGTTGTGGAAACTGCCAACAACTCGAAAACTGCCAGAACCAGGCCTCTGACCGTATCCAGGTCACTTTAGATAAAGTGGCACAGGCTCTAAAAAAACGTAACATGTCTGAAGCCCGACTAGGGCTTAATGAAATTAACTACTGGAAAACGCTGATAACCCACACTCAAGAAGAACTCAAGGAGCTCTCGTGACACAAGAAACGATTATAGGTATCGATTTGGGCACCACAAATTCGTTGGTCGCTTGGGTACCTGCGGTCGAGCCAGAAATTATTCCAGGAAAACCTCGGGCGATCGTACCAAGCACCGTCTCTTGGCAAAATGATTATTGGGTGGTGGGGGATGCCGCTCAGGCAAGGCGTTTGACCCATCCTCAGTCAACACTTTTTTCAATCAAGAGGTTGATTGGCAAGGGCCTACAGGAAATTGAATCTTTGTTAAAAGGCTTGCCCTATCAAGTGGTTGAAGGCCCTTCACAAAATTTATTGATCAATGTGGGTGGTCGGCAATGGTCTCCTGAAGAGATTTCAGCCGAAATTTTAAAAAACCTCAAACAACGAGCTGAAAACTATCTAGAAAAAAAAATCACAAAAGCCGTGGTGACTGTGCCGGCTTATTTTGATGACGTTCAGCGTGAGGCCACGCGTCAAGCCGGCGAAATTGCAGGGCTTGAAATCGTGCGTATCATCAATGAGCCAACAGCAGCAGCGCTGGCCTATGGCCTTAGCGACAAAGATCGCGGAAATATCGTTGTCTATGACTTGGGTGGGGGTACTTTTGATGTCTCGGTACTCTCGGTAGAAAATGGAATCTTTCGTGTTTTGGCGACCTCGGGAGACACTTTGCTGGGGGGCGATGATTTTGATAATCTCATCATGAGTTTTTTATTAGAAAATATTGAAGGAACCCCCGACCCTAAATTTCTTCAGGATCTTCGACGTGTCGCTGCTAATTAAATATATATATTCTAAGCACTTTAAGAAATAAAAAGTTGTTCAGCCAAGCTTTTGTTTCATCCAACCATGTTTCTGCTTTCGAGTGGAAAGCTCCGTTCTAGCAGGCAAGCAGGCATTCACCACTTTCAAACTGAAGATGGACTAAAATCAATAATTGTTAAATATATGCGGCAGTTACCCGGCCCCAGAGCCAATATATCTTCTTTGAGTGACAAATAGATAAATTTACCGAAGCAAAAAAGCGGCACTTTCCCACGGGTCCAAAAGTGCTGCCGTGATTTTGGCTGGGTTTATCATACGTTTTTTCGGACTTTGGTGTCTTTCGTTTAGCATTATGGCTTTCCAAAGATTAAAATGTTTATTGTTTTTTTTAGGAAGTTCAGGTTCCTTTTCACAGTAGAAACCACAAAAAGCCTACTTACCCTAGATCATCTTCTTCTTCTTCTTCGTCAGGAATTGGTCCTGACGCAGCATCATTCCTTGTTTCTTCCAAGGATACTCGATCTGTCCTAAAAAAGAACAACTAAAAATAGAACATCGGAATGTTTTTCATTTTTGGCCTGTTTTATTCTGCGAATGACGAGAAAATACGAATTAAAATCAAACACTTTAATAAATAGGTATTAGATAAAATATAATAAATCAATAACAGAAACAGAGGAAGGGAGAGCTCCAATAGAGAATCTTGGTTTCTCGATGGTTTTTATGAAAAATTTGTGTTAAGATTGGCTCTTCCAAAGCTTACACATTTTGTAAAAACCCCTTCAATATCGTGGAATATCTTTATAGAATATTGGAAGCAAAAAACATATTTTCCAAAGGCTCCAATAATTTCTTCTTTTATCCCAGAGGCACTTCCTATGGAAGGTGTGGTGGTTTAAACTTCAGAGGGGCTCATTTGATTGGAAACCAAAAGTTCTAGTGCCCTTTTAAAGAGTCAAAACTAATTTAAGGAAAATTACCCCTCCCCACCAAAACCTTTCCACCCAAATTCATAAAAAAAAAAAAAATTAGGATAACTTTTTTGTTCAAAATAGTTCATAGATAAACTAAGACAATCTCCACAGTCGGAACAACCCCCAAGGCCTGGGGACAAGCGTTGTAAGTTATACCCTAGGGCATATATGTTCTTATGGATTGCTGCTTCTATAAACGTCAGAGGGAGATAATTTGACTGAAAATCTAAAGTTCTAGTTGCCTTTTTAAGAGTCAAAAGAGATAGGAGGATAAGAAGCCCCAACCCCACGACCTTTACCCACAAACCTATCGAATAAAAATTTTGAAATAGCCATTTTGTTAGACAGTTCAAAAAACAGGCAAAAAACTCTGGGGTAATCCAAACACCAAGATCCTGGGGGCAAGTATTTTAAGTTACACGTCAGGGGAATATGATGTTTTATTTTAAAAGGTGGTCACATAAACCTCAGAGACGACCCATTTGATTGATAACTGGAGGTTTTAGTTATCTTTTTAGGAGTCAAAAGTGATTAGAGAGCTTCAAGCCCCTTATACTCCCTCTTTTCACCAAATGCATCCAATCAAAATTTTGAGATGGACAGTAGGTTTCAAAAAGCCCAACGATCAGATAACAAAACTTCGAGGTCAACACAACCCCTCCCAGAGCCCAAGGCAAAGACTGTAACTTATGCCCCGTGAGCATTAAAAGTTTGTATGGAGAGGGTAGTCGTATAAACTTCGAGGGGAAATCACATGATTAGAAATTGAAGTTCCAGTTCCCTTTTTAAGAGCAAAAAGTGATCCAATGGCAACTAGTCCCCCTCCCCCACCAACAGTCTTTTCCCCAAATTGTCCATTCAATTTTTATATATAGCCATTTAGGTCATGTAACAAGAACTCCAATGATGACACAGTCCCCAAAAACTCAAGGGTAAGCGTTGTAAAAAATGCCCCAGGGGCATATAAGGTTACTATAAAAGGGATCACTGATGTTTTTTTCTAGGGGTGATCGTATCAAACTGGTGGGCGAAGATTGTCGGGAGAGGGCTTGCTATGAGATATCTAAGCTTTTTCGCTCTTTTTAGTTAAATAAAGTGATAACACTAAATCTGAGCACCAATTTCTTCCATTTTGAATTGAAGAACAACGAATCTCGTCTAAACAAGTAAAAATTACATCAAGAGAAAATTCTGAAACTCAATTCTAAGCCAATCGGGTTAGAACTATGGGTCACTTCTAGAGCCCCCCCCCCCAATCTCAGGGGCTAAACTGGTACACTGTGAGACATTCGCCCCTAAGTGTACATACTCTATAAAAATTATGTCTTTATTATAGCGACCGTGTATCCAATAAAAGTAACAGTTAGAGGAGTTGAGGGCAGAGTGAGGCTGATACTAAAAACAAACATAAAATTTAAGAAAAAGAAAATTTTCTGTGAGGCCAATTGTACCGCTTAGAAGTGTGAAATCCAAAAAAGGTTTTTGATAGTTTAATAGAGCGTAGATATGTCATAGCCGAATTGTTAGTGCGCTAGACATGAAATACTTTGTGCGTGAGTACGGGTGTTCCGAGTCCTTGTGTCGCTGGTTATTTTGTTCGGAGCGAGAGTCAGCGGTGTGACTGTAAGCTCAGCCATAGTCTAACCAGAACTAAAAGGGCAGCTGGAGAAATCTTGGGAGGGGGACAAGAAAGGAATTGGCTGATTTGCCAAAACCATGCATTGCACTCCGGCCGAAGGCAGAGAATCAGGAAATCAATATTTGCGCTACGCAGACCATTGTTCAGGATGCGATTTTTTTTTTTTTAGGGTATGTCAGGCTTTGCTGAGATAAGAGTAAGGCAAGGATTTCCAACCAGCATGATTGGAGGGCTCTTAGAAGGGTATTTGGGCATATTCTCCCTCTCTTCTATTTTTTATCATTGAAAAGGGTATGATAATAATATGTGAAGGCATTTTTATTTACTTATGCTCTTCTGGTTCAATCTTTCACTCGTTTGAGTGACATTAGTGAGTTCTTCTTGGCTCTTCTTGTCACCGTTCTTCTTATGAATATACTTCCAATATGCCCTCTTAACTTCTTCCTTTCATGCTTCTTGAATTACTGGGAAGAATTTTCATTCAGTTGATACAGATGAATGGGCTATTTTGGGCTTTACATCAGCATTTACCACAAACATATGTTTTTAATATTTTAACTAAACTCTAATGTTATAATTTTGAATTACCTATTTCCTTCCTGTTCAACTACTCATTCAGTCGACTGAGCTTTTCTGGGCTCTCTGTCTGCATCCTGCATGCGCATTTGCTTTTAACATACCAGCCTAAAAACTCGCTTTTGCTTTTCGAATTGCATTCTTCTTGTTCAAATTTTCATTCAGTTAAATGAGCTATTCTAGGCTCTCTGTCAGCATTAAAGTTGTGCACATACCTTTAAAACACACGCTTAACTTCTACCTTTTATGCTTTCTGAATTACAGGATCAAATGCCAATTTAGTTGCATATCACGAATGAGCTCTTCTTGGTTCTACATCCGCATTTGGTATAACTATATGTTTTTAATAAACAACCTGAATTCTCGGCCTTATATTTTAAATTCTTTATGGTCTTTTGGTCCAACTGCTTATTCAGCTGATTGGGTTATTCTGGGTTCTCTATCTACATTCTACTTAAACATATACTTTCAATATCAAAAGAATGTCCCAAATTTAAACTTATTAATCTATTTCTGGTTCAAACTGAGATTCAGCTGATGTAGTATGAGCTGATGAAGCTCTGTTGCTCCATCCCTAATTGGCATATCTACGTGTTTTAATACACCAGCTTAATTTCGCCCGTTTGTCCTTTTTAAATTATTAAAAGCTAAAAAACTAAAAAAACTAAAAAAAGGCAAAAACTACAAAAAAAACTAAAAACTAATAAAAAAGCTAAAAACTGGCTCGCAGGGAGCTGCGTGGCGGCTTGGCGGGCTTTCGGATCTTCCTCGCCTGTCTGCTGCTCGGCGTGGCCGCCATCGCCGCGGTGGGCTCGGTCTCCGACTCCATGCTGTCGGGGCTGCGCGCCGATGGCCGCAAGCTGCTCGGCGGGGATCTGGAGCTTCGCCTCTACCACCGTCAGGCCAGCGAAGCGCAGCTGGCTTGGCTCTCCCAACGGGGCCTGCTCTCGCGCAGCGCGGAGATGCGCACCATGGCGCGAGGTCCGTCGGAGGCGGGAAAGCGCCGCTTGGTGGAACTGCGCGCCGTCGATGAGGCTTTCCCGCTCTATGGCGCCTTGCAGGTCGCGCCGCCGGCGGCGACGGACCAGCTGCTCGAGCGGCGGGACGGAGCCTGGGGCGCGGTGGTCGATCCCAGCGTAAAGGGACAACTCGGCGTGGAGCTGGGCGGCGAGCTGCGGATCGGAACGGCGGTCTACCAGGTGCGGGCCTTCCTGGAGCGGGAACCCGACCGGGCGAGCCGAGCCTTCGCCTTGGGCCCCACCGTCCTGGTGGCCCGCGAAAGTCTCGGCGAGACCGGCCTGGAGCAGCCGGGCAGCCTGATCAAGTACCATTACCGGCTGCGCCTCGCCGACCAGGCCGAAACGCCGGCGGTCCGGGCCGCCCTCGAGCAGGCTTTTCCGGAAGCGGGCTGGCGGATTCGCGATTCCAGCGGGGCTGCGCCCGGCGTGCGCCGTTTCATCGTCCAGGTCAGTCTTTTCCTGACCTTGGTTGGCCTCACGTCGCTGCTCGTCGGCGGCGTGGGGATCAGCAATGCGATCCGCAGCTATCTGGAGGCCAAGACCGCGACCATCGCGACGCTGAAATGTCTCGGCGCGCCAAGCCGCCTTATTTTTCAGAGCTATCTGGTCCAAGTACTGGCCTTGGCGCTGCTCGGCGTGGCCGCCGGCGTCACGCTCGGCGCTGGGGCGAGCTACCTGGCCACCAGCCTGATCGGCGACCAGTTGGGCTGGCAGGCGGTCGGCGGGATCTATCCCGTACCGCTGCTGGTCGCGGGCGGCTTCGGAATATTGACGTCTCTGGTCTTCTCGCTGTGGCCGATCGCGCGGGCGCAGAGCATACCGGCGGCCAGCCTGTTCCGCGATCTGATCGTGCCCGACCAGGGGCATGGGCCGCTCGGGCTCGGTCGGCGAATCGGCCTTTCGACCTGGGCCGCGATCCTGCTGTCCGCCGCCGCGCTGGCGTCGCTGGCGATCGCCAACGCCTCGGACCGCTGGCTGGCCCTGTGGTTCGTGCTTGGCGCAGCCGCCACATTGATCCTGTTCCGCCTGACCGCCCAGGGCTTGGTCGCGCTGGCCCGGCGTTTGCCGCGTCCCCGCCATGTCGGCTTGCGCCTGGCGCTCACCAATCTGCACCGACCCGGCGCGCCGACCGCCGCTGTGGTCCTGTCCCTCGGCCTGGGGCTCACCGTGCTGGTGGCGATCTCGTTGATCGAGAGCAATCTCACGCGGTCCATGCGCCAGAGCCTGCCGGAAGAAGCGCCCGGCTTCTACTTCGTCGATATCCAGCCGCATCAGGTCGAGGCGTTCGACCGCTTGGTGCTGGACACCCCGGGCGTGCGGGAGTTGCGCCGCGTGCCGATGCTGCGGGGGCGGATCAGCGCGGTCAATGGCCGCAGCCCCTCCGAGCTGGAGGTTCCGCCGGACGTGGCTTGGGTGTTCCGCGGCGACCGCGGCCTAACCTGGACCCGGGAGCCCATCGAGGACGCCCGGATCACCGAGGGCGATTGGTGGCCGCCCGACTACGACGGCCCGCCCCTGGTCTCGCTCGACGCCGATGTGGCCGGGGCACTCGGCCTGCACCCCGGCGACCGCCTGACGGTCAATGTTCTCGGCCGTCCGCTCGAGGTCACGATCGCCAATCTTCGGCTGATCTACTGGTCCAACCTGACAAAAATTTAATCGAAAATGGCCATGATCGCGACGTCCTCGAAAAATGCTTACCTACATTTTCATTCTAGTTCTGTAAAAGTATATGCAAACAGTAATACCATGTTTATTAGCTCTGCCCGGTATAAACGTTTGATTAACTGATGTTGAATTTTAAAATTTTTTCACTTTTTAGAAAAAAGAAAAGAGTTTACGTTTTATGATATAGAGGAGAAATTCTCCAAAACAATCTCTAAAATACAATTAACATTTTTATTTACTTTACAAATGGGTTGTTTGAGGTTATCCGGTCTATTGATTCCGACTTTTTAATAAATTTCATTGCAAAACCCTGTGTTTAAATATCTAGGTCATTGGCTGAATCCGACCCCCGATTTGAAGCTATAGTTGCGAGCGATAAACTGCCGCCAGTAGAAATGCGCCCCTGTCTTACGCCCACCGTAAAAAGGTCGGTCTTAATAGATTTAGGAAGTAATCGTGGTTATAATTATGGTATTTCTCAAACGTATATAAAGCTACCTCAGAGAGATGATAAAAGTACCATATTTAGCCCACTTTATATTCTTTGTCTGAAGTAACACGTTCGTTTAATGAATCACATTTGAGGGTGTCTACACCTTTATTCATTTCGGCAGTTCAATCTGTCAACTGATAGTCTTCGTCAGGCAAATAGCCTACTTGTCGTTTGTTGCCATTCATGCGTAGTACTGTTTGCCGAGAAGTGGTTAATATTCCATCTTAACATTTCGATGGGAGGCAGCTTCTCTCCTAGGAGTGGATTGAAATTAAGTTCATAGGTCGGAATTTACAATGTTCAACCCCTAGGGTTAGGAAAGCAGTTCACATCAGGCTTCACCCAAATTACAACAGGGACAGGGGAACGGAAGTTATTGGAGCATTGATATCAGCCATAAAGAGATACAACATTCGCAGTCTCATCTTCGAACCATACTCGTTTCGAAAAGATTTAAACGGGGCTTTTTTGGAATCAGATCCAAACCAGTGTCATTTTTAATAGCGGTCCCAAATGGGCAGGCCTGCTAGATGGCAGATCCAAACGAGTCCCGGTTCATCGGGTATTGTCTAAACGCGGGGCTATTTTTTGCCAGTTTTGTGCGATAAGGGCATGTAAATGATGTTAGATTAGCTCTTTCAGTCATTTGAATGTCGCGTAAGGCTTTAGTGTACGTATTTCAAACACACGATACTTTGGATGTATGATATCAATGAAATAGTATCCGAGTTGCATTGGTATGTATGCCCAAGGGGAAGCACGAAAGCTCTGATGCTACAGAGCCCTTTTTGCTGCAGTAGCAGGACCATTTCCCGAGGTAAACATACTTATCGTGTGTGAGCCTGTCTTTCGAGCATGGCAAATTAAGATAATAATATCCAATGGAAACACGAAAAAGGAAAAAATACTTCCCATAACAGATAATGTGGTAAGTTTTCCACCCATCCCCAGATAATCAGCTATTAGGTAATAGATCGTGACTTTTACTAGAGAAGTTACTGTGGATTTGTTTAACGTGGTTGTAATGTTATCCAAAAATGGTAACAAGAATGGGGATCCAAATATCGTCTTCCGAGGCACGCGGTCAATCTGGGTTTCAATTATGCCGAGAGGTTCTGTCGTAATTGTATTTACGTCGCAAACATTACCATGCGTATACCTGCCGAGCCCAAGGTGGTCTTTCTTATTTTTGGAGAAGGGGATTGTTATTTTGCCTACAAGACATAATTTTCCCTTACAGGCGCTTCTGTCCGCCAAGCCGATTTTTGCAAGGTACATTTTACGGCGCTCAAGCCACTAACCGCAAACTCAAAACTATTCTGTCTCACACAAAGCCTGTTGATGCTCTTCTTGTTACTGTTGTCATAAATGGATATTGAAAGGTTCATCTTTACTAGGTGATCGTTCAGTTCTGACGGCAAAATGACTACTGTATTTATGGGGTTGGACCCGGGATTCAGGTGTTCCATAGCTCATAAGGGTAGACCCTCATAAGGGTTTTACCCTCGAAAGAGGTAGGCACATGGGAGGGGCTGGGCCTGGAAGGGGTGGGCCCTTGGGAGGGGTAGGTGCTGGTAGTGGTGGGTCGACCTTGGAGACTGCTTTCTGCAGGAAAGTGTAAAGAATATGTCCTAGGATGGGGTTTTGTAGACTGTAGGAAGATAGATAGTCGCCGTCCATATCGTCCATATCGCCGATCCATAGAGTGGATCCTGAGGAGGCTGGGTGAATTCTACTGAAAAGACAAAATCCCAAGCCCATGAGGCAAATGGGTACCAGGAGAACCCCAGTCTCTACGGATTTGGACCCTGCAAATTGGGGGTTCCTGAAAATTACATTCCTTTGAATAGTGGAGCCCAGGGAATTGCAGGTGCTTGGGACTCAAAAAAACTTGGGATGGTAGGAACCTGGAATGAGGGCAATGGAAATGGAAGGGCCATGTATTTGAGTTGGCTCTGAAAATAAAATGTTCCTGACAATTGCTATGGTCTAATGCGATCCCAGGATAGCATGCACGCCATTGAGGGTTTTATCTTGGTATAGAGTATTTCCTTAGTTTTGGGGAAATCTAGTTTGCAACTAGTGTCAAGGGCCTATGGAAAGTGCCGTCCTAGAAAAAGCAGGACAGAAAGAAGGAGAGAACACGTAGTGCAAGAAAATAAATGACCTCGGGAAAAGCAGTATCCAAGTGCAAATTCCAGAAGAATTCGCTTTGCTCCAATAAAGGGAGAGAATAGAATGCTTCACATGATTTGTTGTAGAATGATCGCGGAAAGGAATAGAGAGAACAGCTAGTGTTGTATCCCTGTTAATATCCGACGTGGAGACTGATGGAAAACTTTTGCCGTGGAATTGAAAACCGTATTGCAATCCGAGTTTCCAAAGTGCGCCAATGTATGATCCGAATAATTGTGATTTCCCATGCTGCTGATGTGATATATATACTGCTGCACTAGGAACATAGGACACGTGGACTGCGTGGAATACAGCGTTTGAATAGTCCTCAATCCCTGGAATGCGTGATGTCCTATACTGCATCAACTCATCGCTTTTTACGTATTCAGCAATCGCATTAACTTCTTGATCCTCCAAATGTGGCGCGTGCCTCTGGTAATTTGTGTAGAGATTACGAATTGAATTTATCGGGATTAAAAATGCAAGTTGGTTGTCAATTTATTAAAAGTTAAAAGTGGAGACTGATGTTATCAAACCAAGATTGCTCATTGTACACAGTTAGTGAAGGTAGCGCGCGCATGCGCTCTTGATATTGATGCATCAACTCTACCCAAAATATTAAGCACGCGCATTCAAGATTGTTGTATGAACTATAGGTCACAAGGTAGTAGAAATAATAGCTCTTATTCAGGATTATTGCATGAACTAGAGATGTCATGCGAATTAGAAATAGCACATACTTGCAACATGGTGCATGCGCAATAATAATTGCTGCGCAATCTGGAGTTAGATCATTGGCATCGGACATTTGTATCCAAGAATATCGAGCATGTGCATTTTTATATTTTCTTTGGAATATAGAGCATGGTTTGGAGTTACAAGAGCTTTATTATGATCACGAATCCAAGAAATTTGCGTCAATTGTTGGTACGGAAGCATGCGCATTTATAACTAGTACATTAGTTTGGGCTAAAAATATTTGGACCTGCGTAGAAAGCATTCTTATTCTAGCCCAAATGTCGTGTTTACACACCAATAATTGTTGCAGGACATCAATAATTGTTGCTGAGAATAGTTAAGTATGCGCAGTACAGATAGTTGCTTTTCCTGAAAAGCAAAATGTGGTTGTGTTATTATTTTGATCGTTGTATTATTTGAAGATTTAGATGGTTAGACATATACAGTGAAGATAGTTAGGAAATAAGTGTCGGATGTATATCAACACGAAATACCCCTTTCCACATAATGACCAAATGGACAGTGGAATGTGGAATGTAAAAACATAAATCTGAACTCAGCCTACTAGCTGCGACCACCTTCTTAATGAAAGTCTTCTTTTGTCTACAGACACTTATTCACTTAATGTAAACAAAAGATCAACTCCCCTCTCCCTCTTTTAGTATGCCTCTTGTTAGTTGTTAATGTTGCGGTCTTCAGCCAGAGTGTTTTATGCATTGTAATGGATTAATTCAAGGGTGGAGGTAGAGTAAACCGAAAGCTCATCCTATCATGTTTTCTCATTATGTTTCGCCTACGCACCTTGTACTGCGCACTTATCTTCATACTATAAAAACGTTCTGTTAAACGATTTTGCAAAGAGGAAACGCCTTGTTTGTATGTTGATTGATACCTCTGTGATCATCCTCTGTATACGTGCTAATGTTTCTTGATAACAAAAGATGATTTTAAATGACAGCTCCTTGTGATGTAAAAAACAAATAAAAGCCACTTTTGAATCGTAGGGTCTACTGAAATCTTACTGAAAAAGTAAAACGTGTTCACAGTAACAGGAATGGCAGGCCTTTAGTCTGAGAATTGCAATACCAACCTTTTAAAGTGCAGCGCATCCTCGTTTTTCCGAATGGCATGAACCTTAATGTACGGCGAACTGTTCGGATATGCCGAAAATTCGGATAATCGGAGCCGAATTTCGAACAACCATGGCGGCTTATTTTACGTGCAAATTGATGAAAAATATACTGCCGTCGTGCCAAATGGCTAAGAAAAAAAACCCCATACGTTTAAGGTGAAAAATTACACTCAAAATGAAAGCAATCCCACTTCCAATAAAATTTTGCCGCGCATAAACAGACACCATTATTATGTAAACAAAGAATTTTTTTCTCAGATAATATTGATATAGCGCATTCTGCATTACTTAAAGGTCCCAAGTGTCGCTATTCCAAAAATTTAAGTAATTTGGTCTTATTTGGTTGATTGAAAGGGGAAAGCGAAATTTTCAATATTAAAATATTTCTTCATTTGAGGTGTTTAGATAAACGAGGCTCGGATAAACGAGGATGTACAGTACTTGGAAACAAACGTTTGCCAAGATGCAGATCACTTACTACTGAAAAGCAGGACACGACAGGGTTTCTGTTAAAACGAGAAAATAACCAACGAGCTAAAGGGGCTGAGGGGGTGCAGCCCCCCAGTTTGTTAAAATGTTATACTCTTCGGGCAAATTTTTTTTTCGGAAATTTACTTTGGAGAAAACATGGTTTGAATTTTTGCATTTTATAGCCAAAAAGACCATCAAATGGCTATCTAGCGTAAAAACATCATAAAAACTGACCCACGTCAGATTTGTCTAAGATTTTTTAGAAACAAAAGTTCGTTCATTGTGCTGGTCTTTCATTGCCGTGCCATTAAGGAATTTTTTCCAATTCAAAGTTGCGGTAATTTACCCTATCCCCCTTCGATTCAATCGTCTGCAGCACCGTCGATTCATGTCCCAATAATTTCGGGCAAATTAGTATTTTTCGGGAAAATAATCCACAGCCCCGCCAATAATTTTTGTCCGTTGCTCCTATGCCAACGAGATTTCCTGAGGGTAAGCTATCCTTCGAGTCATGGGAGTGCAACTTGACAAAAATCAGCGTATTTTCATATGTCAACTGTGAGACTCAATGTTCAACTATAACTTCTAAGGGGTGCTAACGAAAGAGAATACAGATATCACAGCCAAGATTTGGTTGCCTTTAATTTGCAACAGAGAGATTCATCTGCTACATGGCAATTCATTCTTGTCTCAAAAGTAGCGTAGAACTCGAATTTAATGGCTTGCAGACTAGAGAAAATTTCATTCAGACCCTGTTTACATGGATAAAGAACTGGAACGGGTCGACCTTACGTTTACACGGAATCAGTTTGGGTCCACCTCTGCTCTGCTCTGCTCTGCTCTGCTCTGCTCTGCTCTGCTCTGCTCTGCTCTGCTCTGCTCTGCTCTGCTCTGCTGTGCTGTGCTGTGCTGTGCTGTGCTGTGCTGTGCTGTGCTGTGCTCTGCACTCCTCTACTCTGCTCTGTACCGCTCTGTACTATATTATGCAATACTGCACCATACAAAACCTTCACTAAAGCACAGTGTTTACTGGTGGCCTTGTTGCAGGAAACACCCCCTCCCCCTTTCTTAAAACTATATCATTTAAATGCAAACGTTTTTCTTACTAAACGGTATTACTAAAAGTTTGCCAAACGCCAATGGATAGAGACTTTATGCTGCGATGTTACACACGGGGCTCTTAGAATCCCTTCCTCATAGCATAATCGAATGTGAAAAAGTCTCTGATACACGTGGTTACTCTGTAAATTTAATTTGATTTCTCTTCCTTTCAGGTTTTCGTCCTCAGCACACAGTTCTTCGTATAAATAGTATTTCTATTAATACTGAAGCCATTGAAAGCAAAGAGGAATAGCAAGACCCTCAAGCTCTGTTTCTTTTGTTTTCCGTTTCCACTCGAGGATGAAACAAAACAACCGGTTTTATGACCAGCCACCAAGATAATCATGCCTGCAATGTGAGATCGGTGAAACCTCTCGCCATAGTAAAGGATGAAGGAGTCAAGCTTACCTAGCCGCCTTATTGACATATTGTGTGTTGTCTTGACATATTTGTTGCCTCTGGAGATACTGGAAGGAGTGTTCGTTTTATATACTCGGGTCTCACGGTTTCCAAGGCGATGAAATTTTGGATGATTGCCTGCCTCGTTATACGAAACTGATGCCAAATTAATGATCCCGAAAGGCATTACATGTTGGTTTTTTTTATAAGCATATGCTTTTTCCGAGACAGGCTCGGGTATGCTAAAGCAAGGCTACATTTCAGGCCCAAAATACACTTATCATATGCTTATCTCGGGTCAAATTCAAATCCAGAAAAATTCAACTCAGATACCGTTCAACAATAATGTAAGGCTTCTATGGTAGGTATAGGCTTTCCCGCTTCTCTCGATAATGAAAGCATTGCACGTGAATTTAAATCATAGGTCCGCCATTTTGGCCATTATGCTTATAGAAAAAAACAACATGTATTCCTCGGAAAGTTCAAAGCCCTGAAAGACGGGATCTTATCGGTTGATAGCCAACCCTTCTGCTTTTGTGAATAAAATTGACCCGACGTATACCACTTAGGCGTGACTGTAATGGAGTTGCTACCATTTATATTTACAGCGGACTGTTAAAAATTATCACACTGTAACTTCGTAGCGCCCAACTATGATAAATTTCTTTTGTAAATGTATCTATGTTCAGATTAAAGAACAATCTATACCAAAACACGCCTACTTTTGATTGGTTTTTGCTTCCAAAGTGTATGACTTGCGTGTAGTGTTTCTTGCGTTGGAGCGTTTCTTCTGTGTAGCGTTTCTTGCGTGGAGCGTTTGTGCGATGGAGCGTTTCTTGCGTAAAGAGTTTCATGCGTGGAAAGTTTCTTGGTTTGAGCATTTCTGGCATGGAGCGTTTCTTGCTTGGAGCGTTTCTGGCGTGTAGCGTTTCTAGCGTGGAGTATTTCATGCATGGAGCGTTTCTGGCATGGCGCGTATCTTTCATGGAGCGTTTCTGGCGTGGAGTGTTTCTTGCGTAGAGCATTTCTGGCGTGTAGCGTTTCTTCCGTTGGAGCTATTTTTGCGTGAAGCCTTTCTTACGTGGAGCGTTTCTTACATGGAATGTTCCTTATGTGGAACGTGTCTTACGTAGATCGTTTCTTGTTTAGAGTGTTGCGTGTGTTAAGCGTTTCGTACTTAGATAATTTTGTACATCGAGCATTCAATTCACAAATTCACGGTACTCTTTGATTACTGGCGCTGGCTTCCCCATTCTGGGCACCACTTCTACTTTCTTGTTCTTTACATGAAACAGGAAGATACCATAGGTACCAACTCCAGTAATCCAAGTACCTGCTACGTTCAATTCAGTTTCGCTTTATCTCTTAATACAAGGCACCTCTAGTCAGAATATTATCAACAATTTCAATATATGTGTTAAGCTAAAATTGAAAATTTTTGAAACAAGTCAAAGAGGTTAATTATGTTTTCTTTTATTGGGGAACCGCTTACCTTTCAGTTTACATAAAGTTATAATTAGAAAGGGAAGAAACAATCGTCAACTTGATTATTTATCTAAAACTTAAAATGTATGATTATTAAAGTAAGCTAAGGTATCTTAAATCATTCTTTAGTTTCTTGGTATTTCTAACAAACCAGATAGTGCATTTAAAATGTTTTCCTGTACTATCCACTATTCTGAACTGATTTAAAAGAAATTGCTGGAAAGAGGGAAATAAATGTAGCATGCAGGAGAGAAAATTTAAATATTAAACTAGCTGGCTTTTAATCAGTGATAATATCTTAGGACTTTCTTTTCAATATCGAATTTACTATTTTGTAGAGAAATGATAATTAGTCAATAAAGTTCTCACCTGTGAGCACTACCTCAAGAGGCTTGCTTCTCGTTGTGCGGTAACCATCGTGTGAGGCCACAAAAACACGCAAATCTGCCTCTTTGCTCTAAATCTTGATTAGTAATCTTGTACACAGTCAACGTTTTGCCAGGGATATTGACTGTTCGTAACTAAATATTCGTTGAAATAATTATTGCTGATGAATCCATCTAGCTTTAGTTACACTGTACGAATATGCCGAGGTCTTGGTGAAAATTATGGACTTATTCATCTGTGTGCATTTATTGGTCTCAGTTATGTCCTTCATGACAGGTTACAAAGTAGTTTTTATAGTTTATCCTTCACGAATTAAATATCAGAGGCTGTAATCATTTTAAATATCCACATACAATTCCCCACTCAATTTAATCTTTTCGACTATGACAATAAAAAAACCTTTCATGTCATCGACAATGATGTTTTTAATTTCGTCAACGTATGATTAAATTTTAAATTTTAAGTTACGTTTTGCAAAGTAACTTAAACCTATGCATGTTAAGCATACACGTAAATTAGTCAGGCTACGTTGCTATTACCAAGGTGTATCGTTCCGTTTAGTTAAAGGGATCTATCTACCATTCTGATGATCAATGATCTTTTAGATTGTACGTTGATCCTAGGAGGGCCATTATATGCCTTCTCAAGCAACTGCACTATGTAAAATTAAAGAGGGTTATCTATCGACAGTTGGTAATGATTTAAAGTGATAATTATTAATCATAAAGTTGTTAATTAACGTTATTAACTCTTTTAAATACTGTTGTACCAATCTTTGCTTTTATGCGATCGTTATTACTATGATCATCGTTATTACCTTAAACTCCATTAGAATCATCATCATCATAGTCATCATAATCATCATCACCATCATCATCGTAACAATCATCATTTTCATCTTCGTCTTCGTCTTCGTCTTCGTCTTCGTCTTCGGCTTCGGCTTCGTCTTTGTCTTCGTCATCATCATCATCATCATCATCATCATCATCATCATCATACAACGTCTTTATCTATCGCTGTCACTATCGCCTTCACACTTCTCCTTATCATTGCAATCGTACTTCTATAATTTAATGAAAAATTTTAGATTTTCTAAAGACAAAACAGACATGGTATGCTGTTCACATAAAATTAGTATCATCGAAATTATTAAAATAAAATAAATATAAAACTATCATAGAATAAATTTAAAATTATTATCACTATTATTATAATACTTATTGGTATGAAAATTACGGGATAACTTTATTATTTTTATTGTCATTATCTAACTTTACCAAGGATTTCGAGGAGGGAAAGAGCAATTGATGATCTGATTCTATCCTGGTCAATCCTTCCAAGTAATGAAGGCAACCACGAAATACCTGTATACGAAATATTGCGTTCGGTTTGGCTATGTGCATAGGAGGGATGAGGGATATATTGGATGGAGGATGCTGGAGATGGGAATACCGGGTAGGAGAAGGAGAGTGAGGCCAAAGAGAAGGTTCATGGATGTGGTCAGGGAGGACATGAGGGTGGTTTGCGTGACGGAGGAGGAAGCAAACAACAGACTGGTGTGGAGAAGAAGGATCCGTTATGGCGAACCCTAAAAGGGAGGAGCCGAAAGAAAAAGAAGAGGAAGGCAACCACGAAATAACTATATGCAAAATATTGCGTTCAAATCACATATAAACTGCGAGAAATATCAGTTTCAAATCCCCTAAAACGTTTGGGAAACAGTTAATTTTGCTCAGTTTTTATTATTATGAACTGGCTTCAAATAACAAGGTTTGAAAGGGCTTATCTCGGATGCTGCTTGAGATCTTGTTTTCAGATTTGGTCAGAATATCTATATCAATAAAAATGCAACAATTGTAAAGCCCGACAATCAAAGTTCTGATGTAGATAAGACACTAGAGAAATGGGAAATATGTCACCACCGGGGATCGAATCCGTGATCATACTGATATTCGTTAAATCGTCACGTCACACTTAAGTACTCTATATTTTAACTAAGCAATTCGTTGCTTCCACGTAACCAAGGCCGTTCAAAAGCGTTTCACGTTTTTTGTCGTTGGTAACTTCTACTTTTCTTACGTTCCAAATCTTTCCCACTTTTTCTTTTTTCGAGGCTCGAATACTTTATAGCGTTTCGTGTTCTTGCGAGCAAACCAAGATTATGAATATCTCTGTAACGGTTGCATTGGTATGTTTTGAAAATATTCAGGGTGTTCGTGTTTAAATCAACTGATTGTATTTCATTAAAGCCTCTGCTGTGTACGCAATTTTGCAATCAGTATTGCCAGGGTTGTTATTGGCGTTACAGGTCTTGGTGTTGCGTAATAATTATAATGTAAGGTTTGAAACGAAACTAGAGCAATAAGAAACATGTTGCCACCGAATTTGGAGCTCGTGACTCACGTTATCGCCGCGTGTTCTCTACCAAGAAAGCTAGGCGAGCACCTATGTTAACATACTGTGTTTCTCTGGGCGCCATATTAGCTCGCAAATATCCACCGGTCGACGTCGACAACCCGCTCAACGCAATTGGAGACCAGTCTCTCTGCGCCATGTGACTTGACCAAGGAAGGACTGCCATCCGGCCCGTCATCAATCCAAAGCCCATTGAAAGTAGGAGATAGGGTACAGAATGACAGGTCTCAGGTGCCTTTTCTAAACTGACATTTCAGATCCTCTCCCCAGGATTATAATTATATTGTTATTGTATTGAGTACAATAAAAATTATTGTGATTGGGGTCGATTAAAGTCAGAGTCGACCTCTAGTACTCTCAGTGGACGCACGCATTTTAGTTAGAAAAATCAACTTTAAAATGTACAAGTACAAGTTTCAAGATACTGCAATAAAACCTCAGTTCAGGAATTACTTAAAATTTTCCAACTTTGAGTTTAGTTGCGTATAAGTAAGTTGCATGGAAAATATGTATTTTTTATTTTCTGTTGTAGGTTATCCAATCTTTTTTGTTCATTTATTGCATACACGTGTTTTTTTAATAAGCAACTCAGTTGCTTAGGTGTGAAGCCTCGATTTGGCCCAAAATCTAAGCAACAAGCTAAGCAACTCGAGGCCTCAAATTCAGGTGGGACAATTTTTTAAAACGCCTGAAAAATAAATCAAGAAACGTTTTTCGTGAAGAATTGAATACAAACTGTTGATATATAACAAATATCACACTGTTAATGTGTCAAGCAAGATATCAAAGATCCAACCATCATTTGGTATTTCATCATTTACAACACAACGAAATGCGACGATAAGCTGTAGTGATGCCTAAGCAACTACTTAAGCAACTGGAGCTAATGTGGCGACTAGAGAAATAAAAGTGCGTTAACATCGGAGGTCACCTAGCTCAGTTGGTAGAGCGCACGCTGCGAAAGCGTTGGTCGCGGGTTCGATCCCCGGTGGTGACATACTTATCTAAGTCTCTAGTGTTCTATTCAAAACTAACTTGTATGTATGCATTCGCATACATTTTAACACAAGCTAGATTGGCAAGAAAGTTCTGCCTTATTGTAGAGTCACATCGTTTATTGATGCATTTTTGAACCCATGCTGACTGTTTTATTAGGTGTTACTGCTTGGCAAATACAAGACCCATTATACTCCTTTCAAGTGCAAAATAACTTTGCTATACTTTGTATTATTAATATTCTCTACTGTAAACAACGTTTTCATTAACAAGTGTATAACTGACTCGTGCTTTGTTATCCCTTGCATTAAAAAACACGTGCGTAAATAGTAAATAAATTATTTTTATCAACGGAAGACCGGCTTTTTTTGCGTTGATGAATACAGCCTTCAGAGTTGTATGGTGACAACAGGGACATGCTTTCGCAAATATTCTAAACCAGTATCATTGGCGCATGACTGGTACCAAGTAAAATCCTGCTGGCTGATTGCCGAGTCATATTTAAAGGCAGCAGACTTAGCTTTGCTTTGACGACGTGGCAAAAGGTTTAGTACCCTGTGATACGACTGCCAGCATATGTTCCGCAACTCTGCTCTATAAGCCCGACCAGTGTATGGCAAAAAGTAAAGAGAAATTAAACTTGATTTCTTAACGCTATTTTCAAATAAAATATTACCATGTTGGTGATTCCTTAATGTTTTAAGGAGTGTCCTCCTTTTATCCATTGTTATGTCTTGTTAACACAGATCATTTACCTTAACTACTAAGGGCAGTAATTGACATTAAACCGTAATGGATCAGCTAAATCCAAGGAGAGCAAACTTTGAAATACCTAACACCATAGCCGCCTACTAATTAACAAGCTTAGCCGCCACCTTGCCAACTCAAGTTAACCTGAGTTTCTTAATGAAACCCTGGTTCATTGAAAGACTCTGACTTAACCAACAAACGTAGGCTAAGATATAAGCTGATTAATCCTCAGACCAATGTTTTATGTAAAGTGTATGATCCTCAATGCAAGTTAACGACATGCCATTTCACTTTGCGTTAAAATTTCCCTTGCGGTCGATAAGCTCTTAGACCCATAAAGTTTCCATCGAGAAGAGAGAATTTGAAATGTTAGTTTGAAGAGAACACTAGAGAAACAGAAAAGGCAGGTCTTCAATTACGTTTAGCTGGATGTCGATGTCCACCGGTGGATGATTGGGAGCTAATGTGTGGACTAGAGAAATAGAGCATGTTAACATCAGAGGTCATCTAGCTCAGTTGCTAGAGCGCACGCCGCAAAAGTATGGGGCATGGGTTCGATGCCCGGTGGTGACATATTTTCTATTTCTCTATTGTTCTATAAAAACTACCCATGAAGTTGTAAAGTTGATCGTAGTGAAGTGGTTTGTAGGATATAAAACGCTGTACAAGTATGTACTCACTTCATATGTTACGTACTTAATTAGCCCCTGCTGTTGTACGACTCCCTGTAATTGCTTTCTCTCTGACAGTGATCCCCACTTTTAATTCAGCAACTTCTGGCAGACCGTTGTCTCTTTGCATGTCAAAGTAGGTGATTACCAATGAAATTAATACTCAGTGTTAATTCATTACCTCATTGGTGATTGAGGACGTACGACAAAGAGAATACAGCGCTTTGTACTCTATGACACCCAGTATAATTATGCACGTATTTTCCAAATCACGTGCGTACGAGCTATCATTTCAGCTAATTATAATTACAATCTTCAATCAATGATGGCTCTAATTTTATTGATCTTCTCCTGATTGATGTCTCTACGTATGGAGTCAAAGTATAGCATCCACATGTTTCTTAATTATGCCGAAATGGAATGTGTGAAAGAGTATACCCAACTGTATTTTAAAGGAGCCAATCAGAAATTGGACTGCCTGAATGGCTGGTGTCTTTGCACCAATCAGCGTCCATTACAACAGTTGGGTATACTCTTTCACACATTCCATTTCGGTCATTCTGACGTTAGTACTCTAAGGAGTGTCAGAGGAAAAAAAGCTTTTCAATACACAATGTTTTCGCTATTTCGTGCAATGTTGCTTATTTCATGTAAATTAGATTCTTTTCGACAGCAACAAACGTAAAGATCGCGAAGGTCACGAAAACAGACTTACGACGTCAAGTGGAATGCAGCCTCCTTTTCCCAATGCTGTTCTGGAAAGAACTTTAATCGACAACCTTGTCGAAGACTCACCAAGCAAGATCTACATTAAGAGGACATTTAAAAAGGGTAATGCAAATAATGAAACCACTTTCTACATAAAACTCTTCTTTCCTTGAAACTGTATTATTACTTTAGACACACCGTGTAATACAAAGTTCATTTCCTTGTACGAAATGAGACGCACTTGCCAAGAGTTTCTAAACATACTCTTCTGGTTTAGAGGGGTGCCAACCTTAAAGGATAGCACTGTTCCATAGTATTTTTACAACAAATGATTTCATACCCTCAAGTAGCTCTTCTTTGCTATATAAGAAAAGCGGAGATCAACGAACCTCTCAGCAGTGCAACAATTAAAAGAGGATCATCTCCTTCAAAACCCAGTCACTTAATTTCTCAGCTGTTATTTGTCAAAAAGGTTAAGGTTTGACACCCAAACTATATTAAATAGCATCTTATTTTCGGGTGTTTGTCTCTCCCAGGAATAAGCACTGTAGTGCGCAGGACTTCCTATGACTTCTGCTTATACCCCTCTCAAATCGACTTTGACGTCGAAGATGTCGTTGGCCACACTCCTTTCAAAGTAACTTCTAAGCTAAGCCATTCCTCCTTTCCCTCGAGGAGAAAAACTTTGTTATGCCTCACCCACGGATAAGACTCAAACTTTTTAAATTTGTTTCCAATTCGTAAACCTTCACACGATTATCGAAATCAACGAGCTCAGCTATGGTTTGAACAGCACGTACACTCTTATTTTCAAGGAGGCTTGCAGTTTCCTACGCAACGCAGCGAGACTCAACGATGCAGGTTACAATTATACCCCCATCCCAACCCGCGACAATAGGACTCGTATCCAAGTGTTTCATTTCCTCAAACGGCTAAAACATAATATTTTTAAATCCGTAAAACTTAAACGTAAATCTATATAAGCAAACATATTAATGTTCGCTGCCGGCATAATATCAATTACGTCCATGAAGGACTAACAGAAAAGTTCATTGTCGAACATTAACGAACATGCTATTGCTTTATGAACAATATACACAGTTCTAAATCCGTAGCTAACACAAATGATTATTCCACGTAAACTCAAAGGTTGAAAGATCACATGGGAGATACCTTCGTATAGCCATTTTGGCGGGCGATCTCCGTTAACACTTGAATTCTGAAAAAGAAAGGGGCAAAGAGGTATATAGTAACTGCTGTTCAAGGTAAGGAAAAGAGTATTACAGAAACTAGCTGTTAGGGATTAACATTGCCTTGAAGTTATCTCCATTATTCAATGTGAATCTAAAACGTGAGTACGAATACAGAAGTTCATGTTTCGCCAAATACAATCGAGATATTGCATACCGACAGGAGAACAAATAAGAAAATACAATGTGGAAGCCTCTGCTTAAAAGTTTAGTCATTGTCATGGTTGATAATGTCGATAATAATGACGGGCAGTTAAACACATAAGCTAAGAAAGATCGTAAAAGCTACAACGTTACCGATAAAGCCGAAGATGAAGGGTGCTTCAATGGCGATGATGATAATAATGACGATGATAATGATGACGATGATGATGACGATGATGATGATGACGATGATGATGATCGTCAATTCATACAGTTTATAAAATCTGACACTCAGACTTGCGTAACTGAGACTAAACAATGACAAAGTTGCAAAACCGCACCCGGTCCACAATCCTCATCAAGATGTTATAACTCTCAAAACTACTGAACTTCATTTCAGTTTTTCATTTTACTAGTAATCACTGCACCAACGTATCATTCTTTTATTAAAAATATCATCTCTTTCCTCATTTGCTGAACCTTATTAAAGCATTTACCAGAATATTCATGACATTGTTGAATTGTAAACTGTAGTTGCTAATGGATAAGTCAGAAAAAAATTTTGTACTTTTGTTCGTCAATAAGTTTGATTTAGTCTGCTATTCTCTTACGGTGGGATCCTGAGAATTATTAAAAGATGCCAGCTTGTGATACCGTTTTCTTCCCTGGTCTTCCATGCGTACTACAAATAGTGTAATGCATGAGTACAATTTAGCAACTTGGTACGTTTGACATTGTTAAATGGTATGTATGTCCCTTAATGGATTATGAAAGTTCCTTCCTCATTTTATCTGTCCGTCAATTTTGGGAAGTTTTCTTACCTTCAATGTAGTTTTGCGACTAATCAGTTGATGAACAAGCAATTCGTCAATTGTAACACTTCGAAAGATGAACGACTTAGATTTTTCTCTACCTTACCTTCTCAGACGCCCACATCCAGATTGTAATGGTCGTTTTCAAACATTCTAGCTCCAACTCCTTGATACGCAACCGTTATTTTACTCTCGTCTTTCCAGCGCTTTCAATGTCAGTGCTGTCTTCTTATTACCTTAAGCAATCAAACTTAATACAAAATAGTTCCACCTGCGTTTGATGAAAAGAGTAGCTTGTGGTCCTCTTTTTAGCAGAATATTTTCCCCCAAAAAAACTAGAATAAGATTCTTGTTGTTGAGGGTTACATGTTCTACTGCTTCTATCACATTCCTAAAGTAAAAGTATTTCTCTTTGCTAAAAGCAATTGCAAATGAACTTAAAGAAATACCTGCAACTCCCCTGGCTTTTAAAGATAATGTATACTGCATTAATTTGATAAGTTGACCCCGAATTCTTCCAGGGAGAAGAAATATTTTTAATGATACTTCTTTCTAGATGAACAAAATATACACTGACAATGTCGCTTTTAGTGGTTGGGTCCTTGGTTAGTATTGTTGTTCTGTGCTTCTACCAGCTTCTACTAAAATATTTGCTGACCATATAGTCTGGGTTTTAAAACTAAGGCTCTGTTATCTGTTTCGTAAAAGTATCTACTGATAAACTAATCAATCGTATTGTATACTTTTAAAAATTCAAAAAGCAAATCAGTGCTATTAAAGCAGGAAATTTGAAGATTGTTCCATAACATCCACCATTTGGCTGTCTGTTGTGTATCAAATGACCTTATCTTATCGCCAATGTTTTATAGCAACCCTTTGCAACGGCTTTGTTTCATTTTTTTCTAAAGCACTCGTCCTTTGTTTTGATTCTCTTTCAAAGCACTAGTTTGCTGCTTTCCGGTTCTGTACTTAAGAGTCTTAGGTGCCTCTGAATAAACAACGTGCTTCTTTTTATGTACTAGGCTATTTTTAACTGTCTCTCTTATTTTGTTGTTGTTGATAATACGGCCCTAATGGGGCTACTTTTGACCTAAAATATTCTGCAAAGAAATGTACCGATATTGTTGACGTTGAAAACCCGTGCTATATCATGTAATTTCAGAATACGTATGCTTTGTATATTTAGCAACGTATTTTAGTATTTAACATGTGTGTTGCTTCCTTAGATTATTAACAATTTAGGACTTTTTCAAAAGTACGCTGTTGATCCGATCCCGATCCCTCTCCCTCTCTCCGCGATTTCAAAAACGATCGTATCAATTGATAAAGTAATATATGTACATAAAGATTAAATAATCAGTACTTACTGTTATTTACATTTTAGTGAAGGTTCTTACTGGCACCACCTACAACAATACTACCACTTTACTGCTGCTGCTGCAGCTACTACTACTACTACTACTACTACTACTTACTTACTTACTACTGGCACCACCTACAACAATACTACCACTTTACTGCTGCTGCTGCAGCTACTACTACTACTACTACTACTACTACTACTACTACTGCTGCTGCTGTTGCTGCTACTACTACTATTACCAACACCACTATCACAGCTTCTTCAACTGTTACCATCAGTATGTGGCATATGCTACTTCAGCATTTTCACTACTGCGTCTGTTGCATTTTATTGAATTCAGTTTAAGGAATATGAAACTAACTTTTAAAGAGTTTTCAGTCTGCACTTAAACTTTCCATAATTTTGACATGTTACACAACGTCAATAAACGATTAAGAAAACTTTAGTCGGTATCTTGGTGGACTGAAGCGTAAGACAGAAAAAAATATATTGTTGAAAAAGGCTCTCTTAACGTGAACACACAATTGGAAAACATAGTTTTATATGACGCATTTAATATATTAACGTGTTTAAGATAAGTTTAGAAAATGCGTCTAGTAAATTTTATCAATTCTACTATCTGTGTGCCAAACTATTAAGCAGGTTTATGACAGACCAGCTTGGTATGCTACAATCATATTCTTTTGTAAGAATAAGGAAATCATCGGTTTTGTATAGGCAATTTACAATCTGCACATTTTATTGATCACTTTAAATCAAAGACGGGAAGGTACTAAATGGTGTGAAGTTGCTTAGGAACAAATGCTGACGAAGTCAACATGGTTAGAGAAAGCTACAAGCCTCCTTTTAATGCTAGTTTGCTCACATTTCATTATGTAGTGTGAATTAAATCCTAACTGCTTTCGTATTACAATTAGATAAAAAAAATTCTTCTCTCTTTCTTTTAGTACCAGAATATGAAGTCGTTAAACCAAGGTCTGTCGACCACAACAAGAGACCAATAAGAAGGTCCAGAAGAAGCGTTTCCTCTATCCATCCACATTATTTTCAATTTGACAGTTTTGGAATCAGCTTTCATCTTAATCTAACAATCAATCATAAACTGTTACCTAACAGCCATGTTGTGGAGTATCATGATGGCGAAAATGTGCAGAGAGTTAGTGGACATCCGAAAACGTTCAGTATTGGACATTTAACTGACGATGAGGGTACACTTGCAGCTATTGATCATTCCTCAGGACTGGTAAGTTTAGACGAAAGGCTATGCTAATAACAGTGACGGAATGGTTGTAAAAGGAAGTGGCGGGGGCGAGGGGCGGCAAAATATCACAAGGACAAATAACACATATAAATAGTGAACAAAATGCATGAAAAACAGACAGGACGTACTACACCAAAGGTCATTGCCACATAACAATGATCAGATCAACACAACCGTACAGTAAGTAGTAGAAAGTGTCAAGCCAAATTCATAAGTTTTGTAATGAAAACCTGTGACTAGGATGCCTTCAGTTCCGGTGCCACTTTCTTGTATTGATGTGTCTAAGCTAGCGGAGCCCTGAATCAAAGCCGTCTGAACGTATGGGACACCGAGTAGCTGAACTGATATCTAACGGTTGTCGTGTCCCTAACCTACTCTATGCGTGTTATGACTTGGTTTAGCCCATACTATTTATAATTTTCACTCATAATTTAGGGTTTCTTCTTCTGAATAACAACTGTGTGTTAAAAATTAACTGTATGAGTATAAACCTTATGCAACATGCACTTGTTTTTTTTTGTTGTCTTTCTTTTATATACTTTAGTCTGGCATTATTAAAACAGCTGATGAAACCTACATTATTCAACCTATCCCAAAGAGATTAAAACAAAGCGATTCTGTCCATCCAGAACACGATGATCACATTGTATTTAAAGGCTCTTCAGCAACTAAAGGACTGGGTACCTGCAACTTTAAGCCAAAAGGTAAGCAAACTGTAATATGTCTTCTACATACATTTCCAAATGTTATAAAGGATTTCTATCCCCACAACATATCCTACTCTCTGTGATAACATATGCCTGGTTGCCCATTGGAAGCACTTACATGCTCTAATAGAATTTTTCACAGATCAAAGCAACTAAAACTGCAACTAACCAATCACATTTTGAGCAAACTCCAAAATTTGTGTCTCCACATCGTCAAAATATCAGCTCACCTGTGAAGAAGTTCGGAGACAAAGTTAACTCTGACTTGAAGTATGCAGGGATTGATAATTTTTATGATTCCTTCAATACCTGTAACTTAAATTTGTAATATCATTAGATAAGCTTTTAATTCAAAATGATTCATCTCTTTTTAAATAGTACTGAAGGTCGTCCCTTTAGACCATCTCCCTAGTCACAGCAACCACTCTGTTAGGTACAGAGTTAAGCCAAAATAAACTAGGAAATGTGCCACAAAAAGACCTGGCGAAATAACGGAAAAGGTTGCCCATACCTGGCTGAAATGGTGCCTTTTATACACGGTATACCCACAACGATCGTCAAATTCAAATAAAGATAGTCTCCCAACTTATGAGGGGCTCTTCAACCACGACTTCGTAAGTGGCTGTCGTCACGAGGAGGATTTGAGAAGCTCAACCCCCAAAATGCTTTTTCATGCTGTCGTCTAGATGTTATTCTCAGTTTTGCCGTTATATACCATAAATTGAAATTCTATGCTATCCGTTTTTATGCCCAGTGGGAGGCCTGGGAACGCAACACAGGAAATACGAAAAATGTCACTTTACATAGTGTGCATAATAGCTGTGCTATCTGGTAACCGAATTGGAAAGATAACAGTATAGGTAACGTTTATATTAGAGTATACATCATTTTATATTCTTTATGAACATTCATTAAAAGTACAATCAATATTACAAAAATGTACCATAAAAGGTGCCACAAAATTCATACATTGATGGGGCAAATCCACAACAGGAGATAGGCTTTGTATGACAGCACTCATAGGAAATTATATACAATGACTTGGTAGTTTTGCGACACTCTTCGCGCTAAAGGTGTAATTTGAATAATGGACTTAACCTACGATGCTGATATGATATTCGTATTTAACGTGCAACTTTTAATATGGCCAAAATCACAGAGACAGAGGTAACCAAGGTAATCATCTATCTACCTAACTGCTTACCTCTCCATCTACTCTTGTGTGCTCAATTGTCAGGGGATGGAATAGAATGGAGGGGTAGCAGGAGCTTTAGAAGTCGATAAAATGGTGGCTTACATTAAACCGAGGGGGCGAGTTTTATTTTAACATAAAATAAAATTTAATGGGAAGTGGGATTCTCAAAAGGGTTTCCCCCAATTTATTAAATGACATAGTCGTTAGGACGTTTGCAAGCCCAGCTGTTGACTACACTCTTTTATTTTCATAAACAACTCATTTTTTGAATTTCGCCCCAAAGGTTTAGTTCTTTGGTCAAAAACGCCCCCAAAAGATGTTTAGTAGTCGTTTGTAGATTATCCTGAGTAAACATCTTGAATTATTAATGAGGAATTATAGAAACTAAGGACCTGTTTTTTTCATGTCAGAATCCAGCTAACAACGCCAACATTAGTCAAATTCTGGATTCCTGTTTTTTGACGAAATATTGGCAATGGTAGCTAGATCTCATTACCGTACTCTAGAGGATGGTTAAAGTTGGTACTGGTAGCATTGGTTGTTAGTAGTGTGAGGATGTTTTGTTTTACATACAATAATATGCTGTACTTCATGCAGTAACTTTTGGGCATGGGTTTGTTACAGCTTTTTATTACTATGTAAGGGTTTTAAATCTTATGCTCCATAGCAACTGTCAAAAACACTTTTTTTGTCACCATTCCATTAAGTATTGATTTGCCCTTAACAGTTGTTTAATGTTTTACATAGAAATTCGCCCCCAGTAAGTTCATGCCTTCCAAGATTTTAAAAATGTTCCCCTCATCCTCCTGCTCAATGACAGTATTATTGCTAACATGTGTAATGTTCGTCTTCACACTTCTACGAGCCTCATAAAAAGCCTCATCTTTTTAATGTGTTCTTTTCATATGTTGATAAAGACAATTTCTACTTGCCCGCCAAAGTACCTCCTCCAAAAATTGTCATGGGTGGGAGATTATGTAAAAATTAATAGGTGGAGGGCGGGGGTTGGAATAAGAATGTCCTGGGTGGAAAATCTTTGAAAACTTAATTAGCGGGGGGTTGGAGGGCGTCTATTAGGCACCCAAGAGTATTTATGGAAAAACGGCTTCTTATCCATATCTTACATTGGGGAAGTGATTCTGCTCCCCTTACGTTTGAATTCAAGTAACGTTTCTTCCTCATTAGCTGTACGCCTGAAATTTTCTCATTTTAATGTTTTAACCTTGACACACAAAATTTGCAAATTTGACTCTCCTACGTTCTTGACTTCATTATTTCGTATTGACATGCGTAAAAAAAAGATTCTTGTAAAAACTTCAATCGTTTCCTTGCACGAAAAGTTCCAAAAGTCTCGTTTTTAGGGAGTGCACAACACGTCGTTCAGTTCATAATGGGTTCAGAACCTTTATCATTCTGTTGAAAGCTACACTCTTTTTTATATAAACAACCCCCAAAATAAACAACGCCCCGAAAAGTACTGAAATTTTAAGCAACTTATAAACAATTTACTTGGGGCGAATTTCTATGTAAAACATTAAACAACTGTTTAGGGAAAATCAATACTTATTGGAATGGTGACAAAAATGATTTTTTTGAGAGTTGCTATGGAACATAACATTTAAAGGCCTTCATAGTAATAAAAAGCTGTAACAAAACCCATGCCCAAAAGTTACTGCATAAAGTACAGCATATTATTGTATGTAAAACAAAATATCCTCACACTACTAACGACCAATGCTAGCAGTACCAACTTTAACTATCCTCTGGAGTAGGGTAATGAGATCTTGCTACCATTCCCAATATTTCGTGCAAAAACAGGAATTCATCCAGAATTTGACTAATGTTGGCGTTGTTAAAAAAACCCTAAAAAACCCCAGGTCCTTAGTTTCTATAATTCCTCATTAATTATTCAAGATGTTTACTCAGTGTAATTTACAAACAACTACTAAACAACTTTTTGGGGCGTTTTTGACCAAAGAACTAAACAACCATTGGGGCGAAACTCAAAAAGTGAGGTGTTTGTAAAAAAAAAGGGTTTAGTGAGAAATAGCCCATTTTATCTTGGGAAATCGTCAAGTAGCAAACAGCAAAAGAAGCCAAGTACAGCAACACACTTATCACATATCGAACAACTTTTTAATTTCATAACCACAGTAAAAGTTGCAAAGGAGAAAATGTTGTAGAACTTGCGTGAATTTAATATGTGATTCTGATTTAATTTCTGATGCAATGGACAAGCTAGGCAAAAAACGAATTCTTATAATAAAGATATACTTTCTACATGTCATCATACTATACTATTCTATATTATATTATACTATACTATACTATACTGTACTATTTTATACTATACTATACTACACCATACCATAGCTATACCATACTATACCATACTACACTATACTATACTGTACTATACTATGCGATACTATACTATTCTAAAATATACTATACTAAAATATGCTATAATGTATTATACTATACTTTACTATACTATATTATACTATACTATACTATACTATACTATACAACACTACACTATACTATAACTATACTATACCATACTATACCATACTATACCATACTACACTGTACTATACTTTACTATACTATACTATACAACACTACACTATACTATAACTATACGATACCATACTATATTATACTACACTATACTATACTGTACTATACTATGCAATACTATACTACTCTAAACATTGAAATTGATTGCGACAGACATTGTGTCACATTCACAGCAAGATATGCATATCGACGCGAAACCTTCTTTCCACACAGTGACCAAAGGCACCAGTGGAATGTGAAAAAAGAAATTTGAACCCAGCCTACTTGCCCCCCCCCCCATCCGCCTTACCTTCCCCCGTCGCTGTATGGTAGTTTTTGCTTGACTTTGCAATATCTCAGTGCAGCTCCCGGATAAGCAGTGGGGCCCTTCCCCAGGGTCCGTTCTTTCCAAAAAGGAAAGGCTGTGGGGATTGATTTATTATCAGTTCATAAGATTATATGTACAATGACATGGGTATAACAAGGTAATAAGCATGGGCCGATTTAGGTGACGCGGAGCCGCGCGCCCCCCATCTCCATTAAAAAATTATGACCTTTAAAAAAATGACCCAAAAAGGTTTTCCAAATTTTAGATTATCAATTCTGCGCCGCCTCCTCTCTGAAATCCTGGACCCGCTCCTGATAAGGGTGGCAACGCTGCCGCTTTCGGTCGCTGCACCGCGTGAGAATGAAAATTAATGAGAACTCAGTTCGACACTCCCACTCAGGCCGTCGTCGCTCGGTCTCTCGTTCTCTCTTCGTATAACTATTTTTTACTGTTGTTTTTCTTTGTGTTTGTTTTGTTGGTTTTGTTTTTGTTTATTATATTGTTTCTCGACTTGTTGTTTCTTGTGATCATTGCTTGTTATGTTTTATGTAAGCATTTATTTACAGAGCGCGTCTTGGGCTATTTCTTTACAGTTAAAAGGACGGTACGGATAGAAAATGCTTGACTTTGCGCCTATCTGAAGACCCAAACTGACGGAACTGTTAAAAGATTGAGACATGCTGATCTGCATCGATTGGATTTGATTAAATTTCAAATAGTCCTTCACTTTACGCCAAAGAGATGCAGCTAACGGGACATTCATGTTCAGTGATCCGGATTGTTCAATCCTATGATACTTCATTGTGAAAGCATCGAGCAATTTGTATCAGGATTATTACCGCTTTGCGTGATGTTTTGAATCCTTCGAGATGCGTGATGACCCCATCAATCAGAGACCTCTGCTATTAAACCCACTGCCAATTAGCAACTGCAGCAATTCAGGACGAGTTGGCACAGCAACTCCGTAAACTGGTTCGTTGCCAATGTCATAGACCCAGAGAACGAATCGCTTCAAAACCCCAGCTCTTTATCAAAAAGTAGGCCACTGACCCGTGGAAAATTTGAAAGGGAACTAGGAACATCGAGAGCGCAAATAGTGAGTGCGAAATTACCTCATAATGCGTGCCTTTTTTGACTTTTTTATGGCTTTGGCAACTTACAAGTTCATTTTGGAACTTCTAAGCGTTTTGATGGGACTTTTTGACTTTCTTTGGTTTCTGATACTTGACGTTTTTTGTTTGTCGCTTTTGAATTTTCTTTCGTTTTTTACATTTTGACTTTTTAATATTTTTTTTTACTTTTTGTTCCTTTTTACTTTTTATTAATATTACAGAAAGATACGTGTAATTTTTGAGTAATCATCCCTTTGCTAAGTACAATTGTCAATGCTTCACTAAGGGAAACTTGTTTTACAACTTAACGCGATTTACAAGGAATGAGACTTGAAAGTAATAAAAAACATACTGAAAATATGCGAAATTTCTCAGACACTTCTTGCGGCAACCTTCATCAATGGCAAATATGATAATTTCAGTTTGGTCAAATTGTTTAAGAGTGCGGAACCCCCTAATTCCCACTTACGGCACTCCAAGACGACATTTAGAAGATATGTGAAATTGAGGTGCTCAAAACTCAAAGTGAATATCAAATAAACGACGACACAAAACATTTAAAATCAGGAAGAGCTGTTAGTCAAATGTGAATGCTCAGGATTGGCCTTGTGAATTTACAAAAACACACTCCCCCCTTCTTGAATCATGCCAAGTTTCCCAAAGGATTTTTTCCGTTGCTATTATGTGATGCTGACCAACTGTTCACATCTCTTAATATTGTGATCATTTTTTACCGTTTGTAGACTTCCGCCTGACGATCTTTTTACGGCAGCGTAAGATAAAATAAAACACAACGAGCAAAGTTTATTACGTTGCAGTTGGGCTAATTTGTAAATGGTGTCCAGATACTCCACAACTACTTTTCTGCTTAGAATAGTGTCTGAAAATTTCATCCGCGATTATTCGAATTTTCCAGACACCCGAACGACTTCTCCGAGTTTGTTACGTACTTGTTAAGCTGATATTGTTTCGTTTGTGTCCGAATACTTTACAACTACGGTTCTATTTAGAACAGTTTTTAGAAAATTTCATTCCAGATTATTTGATTGTTCGAGGCATCAGAACGACTTCTGCACTAATGACGCCGTTCATAATTGTTACGGAGTCGCCGCATGAGGAGATTGGCCTGCGACAGATGCGACAAAACAGCAATGAGACTAGAAAATTAGATGTAAAACAACTGAAATCTTCATCGAGAAGAGCTGATTTGAAATGTTAGTTAGAACAGAACACTAGAGAAATAGAAAAGTATGTCACCAGCGGGGATCGAACCGTTCTTCCTTGGTCAAGTCACATGGCGCAGAGAGGCTGGTCTCCAATTGCGTTGAGTTGGATGTCAATGTCCACCGGTAGATAATTGGAAGCTAATGTGGCGACTAGAGAAATAAAAGTATGTTAACATCGAAGGTCACCTAGCTCAGTTGGTAGATGGCACGCTTCGAAAGCGTGGGTCACGGGTTCGATCCCCAGTGGTGACATGCTTTTCTATTTCTCTAGTGTTCTTTTCTAACTGAAATCTTAAAAATACTCCCAAAATATACATTTTGAAAAACTTATTAAAATGAAAGAGATTATAAAGTTCATTCAGACCAGAGTTCCTTATTAGAGACGGCTTTGTGGGATTAGGTTCGAGTTATTTGTCGTCGTTTTGTTAATCGCTTTTACGAACTCTAGTCTTGTGCAGCGATGGCGAGAGAGAACAACAAAACTCTCTTAACTTCGTTGCGGAGTAGAATTGTCAAATATGAGTTCTCGGTCGTATGTAAGATTCTTTTGAGTGTGTAAGCGTGTAAGATTATCCACTCTCGTGTCCGGAGTAAACGTCCCGGGACGTTTATTAATTTACAAGAAAATTTCCACCCAAGACATGCTTATTCCAACCACCCCGTTTATTTATTTTTGAAACGTTTTCCACCCATACCGTTTATTTCGGGCCCTTTTGTTCTCTTCCGGACCATAAAATCATGAAGAAATAAAAAATTTCTCTTTAATCACAAACTTTAAAGGCTTCTTGTATATTACTTAGATGCAGTTTTATACCTTTTAGCCAAGGTTTGATTCGTTTATACACGAGCCCTTAAAACAAAAGCCCTTGGAAACACTACCGTTACATGGAGTTCCACATACTTTATATAAATTTCGAGATATATTTTTCCGCACCTCGTTTATTGATTTCATGCAGAATTTCCACCTACCCCGTTTACTACATCCACCCCGTTTATTTGCTTTGGGAATTAATTCGGTCCTAGACTTCAGGTGTCAACCCGTCATAATATATTTATGGCCATCCCCAATCTGATCTATAGAGACTAGTATCATAATAATCAAAAATACATCATATCATGTTTGAATTGCCAGAAAGTGTACGTCTTCTTACCTTGATGATTGGATGTAATGTCGACCAGAATCTCAATTTGTTGCCCCTGTTGATAGGTTTTGGCAATAATTCCTTTTGCGTATGGACCAGGATATATATGTGGCTGGTCTTTGAGATGATAAGCATCTCCACAGGCTCCACATCGTCCGTTATTTTTATCCCACTGAGCTGAAAATCCGCCACAATTTTGCTCATTGTCATTATAGTTGGCTTTAACCTTGCCACGAAATTCCTTAATTCATGTCATTTTCAGCTGGTCTCATTTCCTTATGAGGTCGTTTTCTCTTGATCTCATTTCCCAATAACGTCATTTTCTGCTTTTGCCATTTTTCATGAAATTCATTTTTGGCCATAGCTACATAAACATTTTATGGCCTTTTCTGTTATCATTTTCAGTTGCATGCTCTTTCGCTCAAAGTTTCTACTTGGCACATTTACTTTAAAGTTAAATCCAGTTGACATTTGCCATTTTCCTGTCAGGGTATAGTAATTTTTATCAAAGATATGAAAGTGCCGTCAGAAATACAGACCATGAACTTGCACAGGTAGTATATAGTAAGGTAATTAAGCATCAAATCAAAGAGAAACTTGAAAGAGGGGAGTAGACCATTTTAAGAAAGAAAGTATTGTGGGCTGGGGAAGTTAATCTGACGTTACTGAAAAGATCAGTTAATAGCTAAACGGGCAATTGAATATTACGTATGACAAACACCTGGATCATTCGATGCAGAAGAAAAACAAGATGACAAAAATATTTGGAAAAGTTAGTGTGAAAGCGAATATTTAAAGGACATTTGGAATTATTCGCACAAGGAAGAAAGAAAAGAGAAAAAACATCATTGTGAAACGACAACAGTGGGAAATGAGATTGCATACAATATGAGATGACGTAAACAGTGCAAACGACAATACATCGTTCACTAAGAGGTTTATTGTGCATAACTGATAGCAAGGCAAATAAGCTCAAGTTCCATCAAATGTACTTCAATAGCACACACCTTTACCCAATGATCTACAACTTCCGTTGATATATACATGTCCTCAGCAGTCTCTCCATCAGTGACCCTACCTCATGAGTCCCATATCAAAATGCAAAGAAACAGTTGAGCCACAAATTAAGCAATTAAGTGTAAAAACACAAGATGGAACCTGCGTCCTATAAGGAAAAAGTACCTGTAAAATTGTGGGCAGACCAGCGTAGGACTATTTTACATTTTTCTATTGGTGCACATTGCGTTCGTTAACATAACAGCCAATGACACACGTAGACGGACGTTGGGAAGGATTTTCAATATTCTTTACGGACGTTAGAGGACATGGTGAGCCACATTATTCTGTTTCTGGTTATATGAATGATTTTCTTAAAAGTTGTCTTTATGCACTCATCCATGACTATCAGTTACGTCTTCGCCTTCAATCTAACACGATTTTTTACGTTAAATATTTTCGTGTGCTCTATGCCGTTCTTCCCTCCTGTAATATGTCATGGGAATTTTACATGCCTCTCTCGGACATTACCCATCAACTATCCCGTCGCAACAGCTTTTCCGAAAATATCTTCGTTCAACATTTTACCTGTCCAGCTGATTTTTAGTTATGTGTGTAAGAAACGAGCTCTCTTCCGATTCCATTTTGTTTCTCATCTGTTGAGAGATTGTCCAGCCTGAGGCACATGTGTGGACTGTGAATATATAAACAGTTCAATAATCTCATTTTCGAAACCATGCCTATCTTTAAATGATGAAGAGCTTCCCAACTTCTTAAAACCTTCCCATGCCATCCCACTTCTTGCTTTATTTCTCTAATATATGAAAGCACTTTACGCCGAAGTAATGAGACTTTTTATAGAAATGTTGGTAAAATGTTTACAAAGTAATCACTGCTAACAGCTTAAGTGAAACTCTTACCTCGTGTCCACGTTTAGCAGCGTGATGTATAGCTGATAAAGTATTCTTTGCCTTGGCATTGATATTAACTCTCTTCTTTTCTATAACTTGCTTATCAGCTCCTTCTCCTTCTCCTTCTTTTTCCTCGGTGTATGTGATACTCATCAACTCCCTGATATTGTCGTCGCGGCCATGTTTAGCGGCAAGCATCAACGGCGTCACTCCTTGTTTAGTGATGTCATTAGGATCAACACCCCTATATAGACACAAACACATATATATCACAGTGAAGAAATCTATAAGCGCGTTAGGACTCTTTATTGACTGTTTATTCCAACGTGTACTTGCTTAATATCGATGAAGGAAACAATACCGAATTTCTACGGCCTTAAGGGGGGTACATAGAAATTTTTGTAGTTCAAGGGGGGCCATATACTCTCCGCGGTTGAGAAACTCTGGAACATAGTACTTAAGTGTGACGTCACAATTTAAGTGAAAATCAAAACCTCTACAGTATTTTGCACTAACTGCATTCTTCGTGTTGATGTAGATAGTCTGTCCAATTTTGAAAGAGATATCTAAGTGACATGGTGATACGGCCTGTCAAAAAGTTTGAAGCGTTTCTATCAAAGGCTTGTTATTTGAACATAGTTCATAATTTTGTGAACTAGGCAAAATTGACAGTATCTTCTTAAGAATTCTCCTAAATTTAAACCCTCCCTGGTAGAAAACGGTTAGAGTCTTTGCTGCAATAAGGGTGCAATAAGAAATTCGTTTTCTCGAAATACAATTTTTGTAATGTCTCCACTTCAGTACTCTATCTAACTGAGAAATGAAAATGAGTATCCGCCAGAACAAAAGCTGATTGCCGAGGGAAAAGTACGAACAAGGGGGTATTGGTATAGATTCCTTTGGTCACGAGTTAACGTTCCACCATTAGGAAGGTATCGGGCTTGCATGACGATGAGTGGAAATTTTGGAAATCTTACGACACTTGTCTATACGTCGTAATACCACATTTAAAAACATTTTCAAAGCGTGAGCCTATACTCAGTTTGTGAAGCAGTCCTTCTCTAAAGGAATACATAAATCAATAATCACCCAATCAAAGAAAAAACGGTTGAAGAATAAGTGAATTTATACATGGATGAATGAATGAATGAATGAATGAATGAATGAATGAATGAATAAATATAGGGATGAATAAATGAACGAAGCAATAAAATGGATGAAAAAATGCATAAATAAAGGATGAATGAACAAATAAATGAGTGAATAATCGAATAAATGAAAGGACAAAGGAATTAACGAAGAAGAGTTAATAAATGAATGAATAAAAAATGGATGAATAAATACATAGAAAAGGACTAATGAATCAACGAATAAATGGGTGAATTATCGATGGGTGAAAGAGTGAATGAATGAATGAATGAATGGATGAATTAAAGAGTGAGTGGGTGAATGAATGAATGAATGAAAGAGCGAGTGGGTGAATAAATGAATGAATGAATGAATAAATGAGTGAATGAATGAATGAATAAACGAATGAATGAATGAATGAATGAACGAACGAACGCATCAATGAGTGAAAGATGGAAAGCTCGCAGCAACACATGAATAAGTACATAAGTAAACATAAAGATGAAATTTGTTATAATCAGATGAATAGATAGATATAACTACCAAATAAATGTACAACAAGGAAAGAAATAAAATTACTAAGTAGAACTATGAAACTAACCTAATAATAATATTCCATCACCAAACGAATGAGAAACAACATATATAAATGAGAAATAAATATATAATAAAATCTGGCATGCAAATAGGACATAAAATCACAAGAAATGAAGAGGAAATAACGAGTGATTTTCCAGCCACTTACTCTCTGTCTTCCTGACTCATTCCTGATGGGTTGTCAGCCGATGGATTGGCAGTATACGACTGCGTAGGTCCTACTACGTTGAAATCTGCATTCACAAATTCACCATCGCCTTCCACGTTTGATAACGTTTCCCAGATAATTCTCGGTTCAGTCAGATACCCTTGATCCGTTACTAAGATAAATAATTTGTTCTGTGAGAAAGGAAATAGTGAGACAAAAATATCATCGTCGATAATCTGCGAACTTGTGATTGACGAAGCTGCTGCTGGAAATTGAAGGAAAATGAAAGGTGAGGTGAAGACCCGTGTGTATACGTCCGCTTGCAGTTTGAGTCCCAGTGGTAACATATTTCCCATTCCCCTTTATTAATACTAATATCGTCTCTCTCTTTTTCCTCCCTCCTTCTCTCCGCAGCTAGGGGAAGACGACGGATCCTGATTGAGCAAGGAAAGACATTTTTTCTTTAAACACTCATGCTTTGAGTTTTTATGTTCTAGAAACCATTCAAGTATATACTCAAATATTTTCTTTTTCTTTTTGAGGGATTCCACAGACTTTTTATTGAATTGGATTTTTTGTGTATGGAAGGCAATTTTTTTTTTTCTTTTATAAGTTATAACACTGATAATGTGTTTTCACCGATGTTTTGATGTCAGGGAAGCCATTTGTTCCTTCTCCAAGACTCTATTTTTTCTCGACCGTTACACACAAAAAATCATTTTATTTAAGCTCTGTCTTGACCAAGTAAGAAATTTAGCGTTTTGAAATCTTCAAATGAATATGATTGTTGCAGTCGGTATATTTCATAACCATTTTATTTGCATCATATGTTTTTCGCCGTGTTATTGAATGAAGTATAGGTATTTCCGGGTATAGTTGATACTTTGTAGCAAACACACTTTAAAATGCATTTTTATCAATCAAAGAATCCAAAGGCTAGTGAAAAATTGGCCAAAGATCAAAGAAAGATTGATAAATATCCAACAGAGTATTCTTTTCAGAGAGGATTCTGCATCTTAAAAAAGTAAGGTTATTTTCGGAATCAGCATCACCAAATTAGCTAAAAAGCATGTTTTATTTGTTGGCATCGAAAATCGTGTTGACCAGTGTAATCAGAGAGTATTCTGCATCTTCTGGAACAAGTTGATAAAGACTTAAAAATGACTCTCTCTCTTCCTCTTTTCTCTTTTTCAATGTTCAAAACAATATTCTGTAAATATGTGGAGAGGTTGAAGGCCCTTGACCAATACCACCCCGACCCCCATCCCCAACACAAGTGGTTCCGCCACGGTAAAGGTATCTTCTATTCCAGGACACATTAAATGACCAAGAGAGAACATCTAATTGTCTGAGGTTTTACTTGCTGTACGTAACTAACATTGCCGTAGTCTATTGTATGCTTTCCTGATTAGATGAAAGAGTAAGGATTCCAAGTGCTAAAAGTTTTTTGTGTTACTCACTTAGCATCTTCATTGATAGTTTATTCTATTTCATGAATTATCTTTTGTAATCCACAGGTAAAATGATGGAGATAGGCATTTACACTTTGTTAGTCTTGGGAAAGAATGATTACCAAGGAAACGTTTGCAAGCTTCATAGCAACAGGAGGGAACATTCATTACATGCAAACCCGACAAAAATTTGTTACAATGAGTTATCTGACAGAGGCGAAGGCGGGCTTTGGCAAACTGTTTTTAATTCAACAGCTGTGCTGTATCTGAATGCTTATAATTGTATTTTTAAAGAGATCATTTCCCAACTATATCTCTCTTCCCCTATCATTATAGAACATTCTGTGTTTCTGTAAAGTAATTTTATTATCTCTAAAATGAATAAAGAAAAAAAAGCGTGTTGCGACTTCAATATCATCACAAATGCCTAACGTGTTTTGTGTAAAGACCCATATGTGGGGTGCAATGAAAGGAAGTCAAGGTGCACAGACGGATATTGTATACAAATATTGCCTTGAAAAAGTGACTAGTATTTGGTTGGTTTCATATCAAAGTTTTAGAGGTTCTTTAGTTATGTTTACTTAGTCCCATCATGAGCATCATCGTATGAAACCAAGTCGTGATAAAAAGTCTTAGGGTCCATCGTGCAAAAAAAGGGACAGACACTTGAAAGGCATTAAATTTTTGCATTTATTTTACATTATGCTACTCTATGTGATTCATTAAGGCTTAAACGTCCATCCTGGTGTACTTACGTATGCCGTATATTTCATTTAATCACGCAAAAGTCAAAAGAGAAAACGTTACAAGAGAGATCTGTTTCATTTATAAATCGTCATTTATCACCCTACTTTTTTATCCACTTTCACTTCGACTTCAACAAAGCTGTTGGTAATGATTTTAGTTGTATACGTTAGTTTCGTTGCCGCGGATATAAACAGTCTTGCCGCTATCATTGCGCTCAGAAGTCTTGTAGGTTTACATCAACCACGTAACCTATATACCTTAATTACGTGACTATACCTACACATACAAGAGTGACTGATACGAGTTACGTCATCTGTATACAATGGATTCTAAAACACATAACATGAATAATTCTGGCACTTCCTCTCCTTTGAGTGCTATGCATATATTAGAATACTGGACTGTACCAAGAATAAGAAACGACAAAAGTAATTTAATTCGGCTCTTAGTCCCACTTGGTGGCTCACACTCCCTTAGAAACTCACTTTAGCTCTAAATGTGACTGAAAGTGTCTCGGAGAGTATTTTAGTTCTCGAAATATTCAATATCTGCAATGTCATTTGAGATTTGCGACACACGTCCTCTCGACTCAGTAAGTAAACTTGTAAGATTGTGCGATATGACTTGGAGTACCTAACTAACTTCCTCCGTTTGCTAGGATCAATGAAGATTCATACACTTTTGACTAACATTTGAGACGTTGTTGGCTCATTAGCACTTCTATCATCATCATCATCATCATCATCATCGTCATCATCATCATCATCATCATTATCATCATCATCATCTTGCGACTACTCTCGATGTGTCTTTTAGAACTCTTGTTCAGTAGTAACGGTCCTTCATAGCCCTCTCAAGATCTCCCCTTACGAAACCAGTGCCCCTTGCAACCATATCGGAAAACGTAAGTTTTCTTTTCCGTTTTTCACTTTTTGGCTTCTACGGTGTCAGTGTAGACGCAATCTCAGACTTTGCCCGGATGCAATGCCCCGCAAACTGTAAACGCCTTTCTCTTAAGTGGTAGATAGGGGTGGAATATTCTTGTAGATTTGCTTTAAAGTCGCATGTTGTCGCTAGCTTATATTCTGACACCTGTAAAGAAGGTTTGAGTACACCCCATTGATTTCAAGAGGTTGGTAACTATCGATTTGTACAACATCCTTTCCATGGCTTTCTCAGAAGGATTTTAGACAATATTATTTGTGTCTTCATTCTTTCCTCTATTTCTCAAGACTTCTGAAACAGTTAACTCTCTGCCTCTACCCGCTGGTGATGATGCCATAATCTTCCTGTTAATATAATATGAAGCAATAACACCAGGAAATAAAAAGTTAGGGTGGCAAACAAACATTAGTATGTACTGACAACTCTTTCATGTATTTACTCACACGCACACAAGAGCGACAATAGTCTCCAAAACGAAGATAAAAGGACGTGGAACGAGAAAGCAGAAATGATATTATTTAATCTGTGATGTACCATTTTTGATTGCCATTTATAAAACGTTAAACATTGTAAATAGAACGGAAACTATTCTAGTTTTATTCTAGTTCTAGGACGACTTCCATTCTAGTTCCTATGGTTAAAGAAGGGAAATTGATCTGAGTCATCAATTTCATGTCTGCCATGTTTTGTACCAGATCTCTTCCTGTTGCACAAGTAATATAAAATAGGGCTGCAGGCATTAGTCTAGGGGGAAGTCGATAGGAGGAGAAAACATAAAACTAGCCTTCGAGAAGACAAAAACTGCCGAGGTAGAACTACCACTGTCAGTAATTTTGTCTTCACACAGGTTAACATAAAACGGACTTGTAAAAGCTAGTTAGTATTCTTGTAGAGATTTTTGTATTGGAAAGTAGTAATAAAGAAATGGTAATATCTGTAACTTTTGAGTTGTTATTTGGAGCCTTTGTTTGGATTTGCGCCGCCCTTACACTACAGTCAAGTTTATTCTCGCTACGGTGTTAACGGTCAAAACATATTATAGTGAAAATTACCCCGTGGCCTCGATGTGCCGCCTTTGTATTATGTTCCAGGAATAAACCTGTTCTTTGTGGTTTCAATTTTGCTCAATGTTTTTGTCAGACACTGGTCATAGCGATCATCTGAACTGAAGTAAAAAGTCTTTTTGAGAAAATTTTACAGGAATCGAAATGACAGAAACACACAGTCAAAAAAGCAGGCATGTGGGTGACACGCTTTCTATCACACACGTATTATTGAAAAACTCCTAAGTTGTAAATAAATTCCTTTTGTTAACAGAGCACTGATATTTTTGTTTTCATAAACGCATCTTCTTGAGCAAAACGAAGAAAAGGATCGTGCTTTAGCTAATACCCTAAATGATGCCTCTTTGTAGTTGTCGATTCATGTTAAGTTTTCAATGTTGCTTTACTGCCGAGTCTGCTGAGAGAGCTATTGATGTGGTTTTGTTTACACGACTTTGTATAATTTTTAGAAACTTTGCTCCGTTTAGTTATGAAGGGCCCGTACGTGCAGTGCGTAGCTGTTGTGTAGGTCTAATCTCTGCGACGTATCACCTATGTACTCGCTCACATGATGACATTTGAATTTGTAAACTAATTAACCCTTGGTATTAAGAGTAATGGCGAAGATGAAACAAATGCGAAGTAGAAACGAAGAAAAAACTACATTTATTACAGCTTTCAAGTTTAGTGATTATGATCAAAGTATTACATTTTGCATCGTGCAATGCGTAGAATCTTCTATTGTTCATCCATTCTGTTACGGAAGAATAGCATTATGTCATGAATGCTTTTGAAATGGGCTACGATACCTTTGAGATCGATTACAAGAGTGCGATAAATATGCAACTAGCACAATGAAAAAGGTATCCATGACGAGATAAAATTTTCTTTGCATTCATTATGATGTCAACTTTGTTTCAGTGATACCAAGAACCTAAATACCTTACAGAAAGGATCTGAGTGTACAGAGTGCATGGAGTGTACAGAGTGTACAGAGTGTACAGAGTGTACAGAGTGTACAGAGTGTACAGAGTGTACAGAGTGTACAGAGTGCTGACTACACTGGAGCCATCACCTACTAAAGATAAAGGGGAGCGATTTCCCCCAAAGCCACCTGTTCTAAACTACTGCCCACAGAAATGTCAAATGAGAATTTCCCATAATACGTTTAGCTATACTAAGTAGGAAGTACTGCAGTCTTGCTGTGGACAGAGCCATTAGTTCTACAACCAGCTGAACTTAAGAAAAAATCTGCAGACAAACTGTCAGCCGAGCTGTAATCTACATTAATTATTTAATCAAATACTTTCATACACCTTTAATAGCGCTGCTACCATGATACCAAAGTTAATTCCCTTTATCTTCTTACAGGAAATACTTCTATTTTAATAATATTCTACATTTGGCAGCTAAATATTCATTGGTAAGTTTAATTGTTAAAAGAGGCTGATTACACATTGGAGAGTCTTGTAATAAATTCGGTAACTGCTGCTATTTACACATCGTTGAAAGTCTATCTATGAGACATAAATCAGCACATCGTTGTTATTGAATGCCGTTAATTAAGTTGTTGTTAAATTTGAAAAACATGACGATGCTACAAGAAACTCCCATTTGTATCTATGGTCTCAAAATTAGTTTTGAAAAGAACACTAGAGAAATAGAAAAAATGTCACCACCGGGGGATTGAACCCGTTACCCACTCTTTAGCGGCGCGTTCTTCACCAACTGAGCTAGGTGAACTCCGATGTCAACATACTCTATTTCTCTAGTCGCCACATTAGCTCCCAATGATCCTCAGGTAGACATCGACATGCAGCTCTACGCAGTTGGAGACCAGCCTCTCTGCGACATGTGACTTTACTAAGGAAGGACTGCCCTCTGGCCCGTCTATCAGTCCGAAGCCCATTGAGGTTAGAAAGTAGCATCAATGGTGCTGTCTGAAAGTTAAATAGAATTTAAGGTACCTACCACGTTGTCGTAGCTCCTCAAATATAAGGTAACCTTTACGACATTCATCATTTCTTCTTTGATTTCATCTTTTACAGCGAATCGTATTTGTATATTATTATTATTATTATTATTATTATTATTATTATTGCTACAGTTGTACTTTCCTAATCCATTGTTTCCAAATATTGTCATGATTTAATTATTTGAATTAACTATGTGATGTCTCTTCTCCTGATTACTAACCTCTGTCCTCTTACTGACTACCAAATACTGACATTCCATTAAACTTGTTATTGCTGATTTGAAAATTAGAGACAGTGCACTAAAGCAAGCAACGGATTAATTTTGCTAAACCTTTTTGCCATGTACTGATCACAACAATCGCCTAGGGTGGAGTAGGAAAACATATTGCGAGAATCTATAGCAAAGGGACTGGATTGAAACATGATGTAAAAACCCATGTAAGAGACACACGTTCTGGCACCCATATCATTGCCAAACGCGTAAGGTTAAAATATTCTTCTTTTTGGCAAAGCACCGGGTTCTCTTGTTTTGTTGAATGTGCTTTCCAAAGCGGCAAGATAAGAAGAAAACGTGTTTTCCTTAATACCAAATATTCTTCTTAGTTGTCGTCACTTTGTCAGGTTTTGAAGCAGATGTTGCCCCATTACTCATATGCATTTTCTTTGTCTACAAAGTCTTTTATTTCCCATCTTTTCCTATTCATTTTTCTGCCAACGTTTTCCTACTTCACTCCACACAATTGCTGAGACCAGTGTCTGACAAAAATGTGTTACTCAATGCCATATTGACATTTTGTATGACAAACCAACTTTTATAATTAATGCAGGCGTTGGTAATTCATTCGACCGGCATTTGCGTTTAGGACCAACAAGTGACTACATTCTTGTGTGCCTGGTTTTATACTAAACACATGTGTTCGTATTACGGAGTCTTGAGCTAAGCCTGGTAATTACACTTTCAAATGAAGTAGAAATGCGAATCGAAGAATTGACGTAGTACAAATTGATCGACGCCTTATTCACTATACTCCTATGAACGACAACATCGACCTGCTTTAAAAAGCCTGAAACAGAAGCACACATGCAAGGAGGATGCTAAGATTTATGTTCAAAATAGCGCCTCAGATCTCCAGGATGCTACACGAGTATCGCTGATCAGTGCGTCGATTAACAGGTGGAGCATAGAAACAACTACGCCTTGATCAAGTTAGCTGCAGAGCTGCATCAAACTTTTTCATCGTTCCTATGACATCCTTACGATCAAATAGAAGAATGATTTTCGGGTCACAGTGCATGTGGTACTATGATGGTAAAATTAAGATTCGTTATAGCTCCCTGTGTTCCATTACTGTACATTCTTTCATAGCACCTGTTGATTCTGAGAATAAGAATTCATTGTGGAGGCAAACGACATCTTGATGCGTTCCATTTGCGTCATTACTAATGCATGACAAGAATGTTTAGGTGCTCTGTCAGTATTTTTGTTCTTTTCTTACTTTCGTGTCTCTGTTGTAGATTGATACTATCAACGGCACTCCTGTGGCAACACTGTCATTCTATTCACACGACAAACTGTTGGTTTAATGATATCATAGTGCTAGTCACGGGCTGAAAGTATCATAAAACGACATTTTTACAATTTATCAACCTCATATTCACAACCTCGACAAGTAAATATCAATCTTTTAAGTCAAAGAACAACATCTACACCGATTCATAATACCATTGGAGATTTTTTAAGCCGAGAACGAGATCTCTTCCTATATTTATCTTCATGTGTTTACTTTGTTTCAGGTTTCGAATGTAAGTTTTTAAAAAAGGTGATTAGGGCCATTATTTCCGTAAGGTTAGCACATGTTTTAATTCTAAAAGGTATTTTCATTCTAATTCTGCTTTTTATCTTCTGTCATCTTGTCATCACCTTGTATGTATGTATGTATGTATGTATGTATGTATGTATGTATGTATGTATGTATGTATGTATGTATGTATGTATGGCCTGGATCCAAATAACATAACAGGCTTACTAGCAAGATAGCACGAACTGATAGCCTTCTTTATAGACGTAGCATAGCAGGCGGAGGTAAACTGGGCACTTGTCTGGTCTGGTAATTTTTATTAAGAATTTCATTGCATTGACGTCACTAGGGTATGAGAAAGGTGGTTACGAAATATGCGAGCTGAGTAGCATATTTTTCCTTATCTGATTTGGACAAATCGATCTTCGACAAAGTGGGGCGACAACCCCTCTAGTTTCCTCTTGACACTGCTATTGAATATCATCAAAATCACATAAATTCGAAAATGTTGTGTAGAATCTATTCTTGGCCAGGCACGTATTCGATCTGTACGTTTAACTTGACGTTTAGACATTCTTCGGTAGTAAACGGATTGTCATCTATTTCCAGATCCAAGTTTTTTTATTGAATTGTTTTGATTATATGATAATTTTCTGGTGCTTTTTTGAGTGACTTCTGAGAATGAGTGAACAAGGTGCGTATTTATCCATTAAAACTTGAGCTTTAACTTGGTCCTTCTGTTCTCTCTTTCGTTCATTTGTATTCTTGATACCTTTTCTAGCTTCTCTACTTTCGTGTACACTTTTTGCCTTTCAGCATTGTGCATCTAATTCTGTAATTCTCCTTTTATGCACATAGATGTAGATCTAAATTTTGGCTTGATTGTAACCAAAATGAACATTGTAGCCACGACGGACATGAGGGATCACATAAAATTTACGCAATAATTCTTTCGTCCGATAAAGTGATTGAATATTTGTTATTGGTTGACTGAAAAAAAGGGATCCTTGTCTTTGCCACAAAATGAATTTCATTTCCAATTTCAAAGCTTCTGCTTTAAAATGATTTAATTAAGAGAGCTGCTAGTGTTTAATGGAAATGTATTGTGAACTTGTGTGATCTTCTCATAGATAGTTAAAGTGGAAAAATCATGACTAGATTTAAAAATCTCACTTCTTTAAAAGAAAATGTTGTAACCTACTTTTATAAGGTTTTGTTTCTGTCAAAATTGAGTTGGTAAACGGATTCGATTTGGCAGTATAGCGGTTACAAATATCCTTGAAGATTAAGTTGTGACTGCTTTCTATTTCACTTTAACAATTACGAAGTAATAAGTTGTTTCCTCGTTGGATATTCCTAGCAGCGTTATATTTCACCAAGGAGTAATCAATACTCCAATAACGGACAACAGCAAGATGAAGATGAGGATAAATGAAGTTGTGACTGAATACTACGATGTGTTGGCTCCAAGAAATACAGTTCGTAGGGAGAAGAAAAATATTAGGTGCCAAAGGGGCACTGAATGATGTGTGGGTTACTGTAGTGACAGTCAAAACAGACTTCGAAAGAAATTTTTGTTGATTACGTAACTGTTTTGGATAGTAATGATTGAGCTTTGCAAAATAATTCAATAGTATCATCAACGTGAATCCCCCGTCCTACAAAATAAAATGTTCCGCCTAACGATATATTTATTTATAAATATTTTCAACTCTGACTCTGTCGACAGGTGAATTCTTCGAACTCTCTCATGTGCCAGACATAGCAAAATATTTTAAAGAAATAATATTACATGCAATTTATATGACACATAGTTTTGGGCCGCTATGATTACCACATAATCAAATTTTAATTCTCTAAAATGCTGATCACATATAACTTCCCTGTAAATAATTATGCAAGTCATGATGTTCATTTTTTTTCTTTCATGGAGCGATCAGAAGGAGCTTTCTCTCATCTCTTACTGACAACGGCACTGGTTCATGTAAAACTACAATAGTGAAATGGGCACTTATCTATGTATGCAGGTTACGTCCTTCATCCAAGCGGTCTACGGAAATCGCATTCAAGTGATATAAGAAACCCCGGGATATTGATCTTGAGACTCATTCATTCACTGTCGAGGTCCGTGTGTGCAGGACTTCCAATATATATATTCTCAGCAGACACATTGCAATTATAAATAATTCTCAAAGAGTGGAGCATTACCACAATAGCTTGCAATTTAACGGCGCTGACCGGATTCGAACCGGGGACCTCATGATTACTAAACCAACACCTTAACCATTGAGCCATCGCCTTAACCATTGAGACATTTACATATATTTATATATGTAAATGTTCACTGGTACCGACGAAGGCGTAAAGCCAAACACATGGGCACCAGGAGCACCAATGCACCAGCACCGAAAGAATCAGGGAAACGTTCAGGTGCCAAGAACACAGTCATTGGTATGTAGAAGAATTAGCATTTAAAAGAGCATTTTCAAAAGTATAGATATATCTGTAAATTTACTCTGGCACGGACGAAGTCCTAGGAATTCGTTTTATTGAAAAACAACCTGTTTTCTACACTCTAAGCCTTATAAACCTTTTTAGGTTTAAGTACTTAAACAATTGTTGATAGTAACGTTTGCTATCTTTGTCTAAGAGCGCGTTTATGGTAATGCCGTTAATACGCGAGTAAACCTGAAGCTGGAACGGCATTGGTTACGTGGCGACAACGACGTGCTTATCACTGTCGTTTCTTCAAGATGCTGAAAATATTTCTGCAGGCTTTGTTGGAAGGGTTTCCCTCGACTAATATATACTTAATATATTACTGATGAAACTAAACTTAATATACCAAAAAATCTTCAACACATCTTGCTTTATACCTATAGTGTTGGAAAATTTTTGGAGAGGCATTTAGGAATCACTGTATCCGCCATGTCGTTCCTACCACTTAACCAATGTCGTTATGGACTACCGAGCGTTTCCGTTTGAGCTGCGTATATGCCATTGAAAACAACAGCGTTTAGGAAAACAAAGGTGGTCATGGGGAACATAATTCACTTGATCAGATTTTTGCCTCGCAGGTAGTGCCATTTCTGGAATAGATTCCTGCTATAATATCGAAATAAAATTTGGCAATATCTCTAAAGTGATCGTGCTGATCTAGCAAATCAGGCAATAAATACAAAACAAGACATTCTATTACCTCAGTAAAATTAGTTTGTAATAGTATTTTACTTACAAAATACATTTTGCCAGAAAATATCCATAGTATAACCAAATTCTATGTATGAATTGTCTGGAATCGACAGTATGTGCTCCAGACCATGTTATTATTTAGTATCACGTGACATGCTGAGTGGACGATGCTTGAAGAGCGCAGCCAGTGTTTTGAGGAGCGGTGATACCGTACCAACCTTATACTCTTTACTTGTGTTCATTCTATAAGGCTCATTGACTAATAGATGTAAAATTTAAAATGTTTCGTTACAATTGAAGGAAAACAACGTAAATGTATTAACTAATTTTGGTCTCAAAAGCGACAATAGCTTCAAATATCGTAGAACGGCTGCCACAGTTAAAGCAGATGAGCTGCCATCTGACGACTGCAGTCAGTAAATACTAAGCTAATTTCATAAGTGAACTGCAGTGTCTGGAGAGACATATAGGTATATTATGGGATAGATTATTTTATCCTTGGCTAAAACGTATTTATAACTTTTTAGATCAAGTGTTATCACAACCAAGGGTTGTGTAATATAGTTTTTATTGCTAAATGGAAGGGTGTACAGCAGATAGGTTACTGTTAAGAGAGCATTCTTCGTATTTAGGTGTTAAGTTCTTCCGTCGTGTACTGATGTGTTTGTGTCCTTAATTGTATTCCTGTTGTCATTAATGTTTCCTTTGTTAAGTGTCTCATTGTTGGATCCTAATGTTGATCATACGTGCTGACCTGTAGTTGAGGGAGTTGGCCTGTTGGAGTGTTACAGGTCGGTCGCGAACGAATGATATTGTAAATTTAAAGCAAGAAGCATGGACTGTCGAGTACGAGCTGTCTCATCTCTAATGAAGTTACTCAATGAACGCGTATCACGTTAAACATACTTCAATTCCATTTAATATGATTTCAGGTTAAAAAATAAACTTAGAAAGTATCATCGAGAAGAGAGAACTTGAAATGTTGGTTCGATCCCCGGTAGTGACATATTTTCTATTTCTTTAATGTTCTTTTCAAAAATAAACTTAGTTAATTTTATCGGATTTTCCGATTTTTATTAAGTACATCAGGTACCCTTTTGTCCTGTTTTAAAAATATTTGCACCTGAAACATTTCGTTGTTTTAAAACATTTCAATAAATTCGATTTCTAGCAATATTGGTAAGATACCAATCCTTTGTGCTTTACATTTCTGATTTTGGTAAAGTTTTTTAATCTCATTTCATTGTCATGAATCTTTAAATTTGTCATTTACTTTCGTAAACATCGGAGGCTTCAATGAAGAAATAAAATTATGACATCCACAAAACATGAAACCTAAATCATTTCTCAAACCCCTCAGAACTTGTTTTTCGGATATTCAGTACTTTATATTGTTTGAGAACAATGTGAAACTTATGTTCTTTGTTTGTCTCCGAGGGAAAAGTTATAATGCAGCTGTACTCTCTATCTGAACTTACGTTATCGTCTATGGTGGAGATGCGTTCATTTGACTGACTGTTACTCGTAGTGCCCGTAACACTGTAAAAGAATTTACAATGTATATTGGTTATTATAACTACTTGCATTTCATATGATTCGTTATAGCCTCGTTTTTGTAATCTCGTATTTCGTTTCCTTTGTCACTAGTTAGTTCCCGTACGTCAATAGCTTTGTCCTGTTGTAGCGCTTGTGACTCAGTCCTCATTGTGCATAGAATTTAAGTTGAAATTCTTGGAGTTCAGACAAGTGTTACATTCGATCTCTATTACGATTATGCATTTTATTGGCATATAGCTCTTTCTGACAACGTGTATTACTCAAACCCCTTCTTGGGAATTTGGAGGTCTTTGTAGTTTTCCTATGAAAGCCAACTTCAGAAAAAGAAAAGTCTCAACCCAAGGGCACCAAGTAGATCTAGGAGAAGCCACCAAACGGCTTGTAATTGCTTACAGCATAATTATTTAGTTCGCACCTTATTTGTACTGATCACATGTTCTTAGCGTTAAATTTGTTCTCCGATCTCCTTATGATATGTAAAATATTATCGCACTGAGTATGTCGACGAAATGACAAAAGTGTCTTTCTTTGACCCATGTATCAACGTTGGTGTAAGGAAAAACTCCGCGTAAGTTCGTTGGCAGCTTCAACGAGCATGAGACACAGTAAGTAAGCTGGTTAAATATCACATTATCCATACGCTATCATGCTCCCACAAGTCGTATTCAGGTCAATGGGAGAGCTTTGCGAGAGATTTGAGAGCTCTGGCATGTAGAACAGCCATGTGATAAGCTTCAGACTTGCAAAACGTTTGTGTCCTCTATACGTTTGCCCTAACAGTAGATTGTTAGGTCTGTGGAATCCATGAACGGATCATGAATTATACGAAGAAAAGTTAAAGTTACGAAGATTAAAGTGACGAAGATGCCATGCCTAAGCGAGTAAGGCACGAAAGCAACATTTCTCGTTAACCATTTTAAAAGCTATTTCTCTTGTGGAATTTGTTCTAAAGTATGGGGTTTTCTAGGAAAATGAAAGATAGTATTTGTTATCCATAGTTGGGGTTCACTAATCAACTTGAAAGAGATGAAAGGGTTGGACGTCACGTAAACCCATTCAGGTTATCAGGAGCAGCCCAGCGACAATATTATTTTTTGGGCTGGGACATTTTATCATGCTCACAAATATTAGAGACTCCAAGGAGACAAAGGAATGGCAAAATACGTAGTTTGAAGCCAACACACCCTAGCCTTTAAGGTCCACCTCTCTGCTTAACATATACAGGTCGCCTTTAAATAAATTTGTATTATCCAGCGGTTGGTGCGGAAAGACCGTCAGAAGCCACCAAAATTTTCCTTCCTTCCTTTCTTCCTTCCTTCCTTCCTTCCTTCCTTCCTTCCTTCCTTCCTTCCTTCCTTCCTTCCTTCCTTCCTCCCTTCCATTTTCCTTTTTCTTTCATCCTACCTTGCTTGCTTCCGTGATTCCTTTCTTCTTTCTTCCTTCCTTTCAGCCCTCCTTCCTTTCTCCCTTCCTTTCATCCTTCCTTTCGTCCTTCCTTTCTGCCATCCTTTGATCCTTCCTTTCCCCCTTTCTTTTTTATTTCCTTTTCATGGTGCTTTTGCTTTTCTTTTCCTGCTGCTTTTGCTTTTCTCCTTTCCTTATCTTTGCTGTCTCTGACTTTGTTTCAAATTTCTATTTTTAAGTTCTTTCATTTCCCCTAATCCTTGGATAATAACCTTGACTCTGAACTCAACAGTGATTTGGATGTTACTTTCCCGGCCTCTACATCGGCACTTGACTCATGATCTGATCTGTTGCATATTCTTCGTCTTAGTTTGTCATTGCCACTGATGACAGATGGCGTCCATATCTGTCTGCTCTGCCAAGAGACCCAAATACGTTTTCCCAAGGTTATCATTTATACGAGCTATAATAGAATTGGTCAACCCCCGGTTTTCCTTAAACCAACATTGAATCAAATCTATTTTTATGCGAAAGTTATTGTATTAAAGTATTACTCTTTCATTATTGTGAACAGGGATGGGCTCACTTGGAGCTATGGAAAGTAAAGGCAGTTTATCACGCTACTTTAGGTAGGTAGATTATTCACTGATTAATTTTGATTTTAATTTTATTGGGGACATAACCCGGTATAGAGAGATCAAGTCAATTCGTGACAACTAAGTTTGATAAAGCAGAGAATGTCAACTGCCACCAGTTACATGGTATATTCGTACGTTAATACTGGGTCCAGTCTTTCTAGACCACGCCCATTTGCTTTCACGTGTGTGAGATACCACACATCTTCAGACCCACACTTGGATAGGCTGTGTTAATGCCATTCTTCTGTGGTAGCGTGTAAACGATTCCAGAGGCAGATTTAAAGGGAGACAGACTTGGGGAAGTTGTTTTGTGTTTGAAGTGTGTAGTGTCGACCGTGATACGCGCCTTTCAGGACTTTGATTAATCGATCTGTAACCAATACTATTTGTTATTTGTTTGTAGTGAGAGTGACAAGATCAAGGTTGCACAAGGAGTATCAGGTGCTGTTCAAGACAAGGGCAGCCTCCATCGATTCATACCGTACCTAATAGCTGGAGTTCAACACGGGTGTCAAGATATTGGGGCTAGAAGTTTATCTAAATTAAGGTGAGCACGACGCATTCTTATATCTTTTATACTATACATAGTATGGTAAAAGTTTTTGATAAAGAATTACTTCGAAACATCATTATGCTAGCTCATCATGCTAGTGTTTATTTATTGATAGTCTATATAACTTTAATAAACATGATTGAGTGACCTCTTGATACTATAGTATGGTAAATATGTATGCCTTATTACTTAAAGTACCCCCCTCCCCAATTTTGACTCCTCCTGGTGCCCTGCGTTTAGAGACAATATTTGTAAAATGTCTTCTCCTAGCAGACAGCCATAGCAGATGATCACCACCATAATCAGTTGCCCTAAAAATTCACGCTATACAGGACATACTTAATACAGCACATCTGATGTAAAAGTGTACATGGTGCGTATAGTGGAGGAAGGGGGAGTGGGTGGATGAAAAATCAGGGGTTTACTGCGTACGTAGTTTATAGATGACCGCTGACAGTGAAGACTAAATGCACATTGATAGATATAATCCTTGGCCATTGTTGTCAAAGGTATAAATTCCATCAAATTCAGCCGTGTGCTGAATGACTCTGAGTTGCGTATCTGTGCGTCGAGTTTTCGGTAAAGGGGAAGCGGATGATAGTAAACCCATCTGGAATTTGATCAGGGCTAGAAGTCGCTGCCTGACAGTGGAGGCGGCTGAGGCGGTTGCGCGCCTGCACCAGCTCCGCGAGTCTCTCCCGGGTGTCGGCGTCGTCGGAGCGGCTGGCGATTCGACGGCGCGCCGCGAGCTCGTCCAGCACCAGGGCGCGCGAACGGACCACGGCGTCCCAGGCCCGGGAGATCGCCTCCGGGGTGTTCAGCTCGAGCGCGAGCGTGATCGCCAGGTCGAGCCCGGTCGAGCGGCTGTCGGAGTAGGTCAGTGCCTGCTCGGCCGACAGCTCCCGCGCCGACACCCGGAGGTGCTCCCGGCCGATCGACTCGGCCCGCAGAGACAGCTCGAGCGCGTGCGCCGGCCGGTCCTCGGCGCGCACCGTCACGGCGAGCTCCCGCAACCATCGCACGATACCGGGGTGGTCGCGCCCGTAGGTGCGCTCCAGCACCTCGACCGCTCTCTGGAGCTCGGTCCGGGCACCGTCTAGGTCGCCCACCGCCCGGTACGACAGGCCGAGGTTACCGAAGATCGTCGCCAGGGTCGACTCGCGACCTTCGACGCTTCCGTACAACTCGGCCGCTCGCGTCAGCAGGGCGCGCGCCTCGTCGTGATCGCCCTCCCGCCCGGCGATGATGCCCAGCTGGTAGAGGGCGTTGCCGACGTGTCGGTCGCCCTCACCGAACTCGCGCTCGAACACCGCCATCGAGTGGTTCAGCCAACGCCGGGCCTCGTCGTGGTCGCCCTGGCGGATCAGGATGCGGGTGAGCTCGGTGGCACCGACCGCCAGCTCCGGGTGCTCCGCTCCGAGATGTCCCTGGCGCACCGACAGCGCGTTCTCGGCCAGAGAGCGCGCTGCGTCGAGATCCCCGAGGTCGGCCGTGATCGCCGACAGGCCGAACATCGCGTAGGTGACGTTCAGGTCGTCGGGGCCGAGGGCGGCCCTCCAGATCGCCAGGGCACGCTCTCCGGTACGTCGGGCCTCCGTCAGTCGGCCCGCGTCCCACAGCACCAGGGCCAGGTTGTGCAGGGTGTTGGCGACCAGCGGGTGCTCGTCCCCGAGGGCTCCCGTCCGGATCTCCAGGTTGCGGCGGTGCATCGCCTCCGAGCCGGCGTAGTCTCCCATGTCGCGCAGCAGCACCGCGAGGTTGTTGAGCGGGTTGCCGACGAGGGCCGAGCCGGCGCCGAAGGCGCGCTCGTGGGTCGCGACCGCCCGTACCAGGACGTCGCGCGCCGCCGGCCGGTCCTGCCGTCGCCACAGCAGCGCTCCGAAGTTGTTGAGCGCCACGGCCAGATCGGGGTGATCGTCGCCGGCCGTCCTCTCCATCAGCTCGACCGAGAGCTCGAACGACGCCTGGGCCTCCTCGAGGCGACCGAGCTCGCCGAGCACGGCCCCGCGATCGCTGAGCACGGAGGCGAGGGCCCGGGACTGCGGCTGCGAGCGCTCCAGGATCGCGCGGGCCCGCTCGGCGTGCTCGAGCGCCGCCGGGAAGCGGCTCAGGACGTACTCGAGCTCGACCAGGGCTCGAAGCGTCGATACGAGCCGAGGTGGGTCGGGGCCGAGGGCGGTCTCCAGGATCTCGACGCTCTCCGCGAGGTGGGTCCGCGCCTGGTCGTAGCGTCCGGAGTGCGTGTGGTAGCTGCCGATCACCGAGAGCACGTCGGCGACCTCGACGTGGTCGGGACCGAGCTCGGCCTCGATCACGTCGAGCGCGAGCTCGCCCAGCTCGGACGTCCCGGGGGTGGTGACCATCCCGCGGTGGACGCGCGCCCAGAGCAGCCGTTCACGCAATCGGGCGAGCGCCAGCGACCGGGGCCCGAGCTGCTGCTCGAAGGGAGCGAGCAGGGACGTGGCGCGCTCGTCGACCTGTCGGTACCGGCCGGCCTCGCGCATCGCGTCGAGGGCGGCGAGCTCCGCGTCGGCGTCGATGGTGGCCGGCGTCGATGCCGGGGCCGTCGTGGTCAGCAGCAGCATCCACGCGGCGGCGTGCGTACATTCCATGGTGCACAAAGCGTTCAAAATAGGCTAATAAGGCATATTTGACATAGTTTGCATACACTAGATCCGTAAATTCGATGGTGCACAGATCGTTGAAAATAGGCTAATAAGCCACATTTGACATAGTTTGCATACACTGTATAAGTATATTCCATGGTGCACAAAGCGTTCAAAATAGGCTAATAAGGCATATTTGACTTAGTTCGCATAGACAGGATGTGTACATTCCATGGTGCACAAAACGTTCAAAATAGGCTAATGAGGCATATTTGACATAGTTTGTATACAGTAGATGCGTACATTTTATGGAACACAAAGCGTTCACAATAGGCGAATGAGGCATATTTGACATAGTTTGCATACGCTAGATGCATACAATCCATCGTGCACAAAGCGTTCAAAATAGGCTAATAGTGCATATTTGACATAGTTTGCATACACTAGATGCGTTCGTTCCATGGTGCACAGAGCGATCAAGATTGGCTAATAAGACACATATGACATAATTTGCATACACTAGATGCATACAATCCATCGTGCACAAAGCGTTCAAAATAGCCTAATATGGCATATTTCACATAGTTTGCTTACATTAGATGCGTACATTCCATGTCGCAAAAAGCGATCAAAATAGGCTAATGAGGCACATCTGACATAGTTTGCATACATTAGATGCGTACATTCCATGGCGAACAAAGCGTAAAAAATAGGCGGATGAGGCAAACTTGACATAGTTTGCATATACTATATCCGTAAATTCTATGGTGCACAAAGCGTTCAAAATAGGCTAAAAGTGCGTTTTTGACAAAGTTTGCGTACACTAGTTGCGTACATTCAATGGTGCACAAAGCGTTCATAATAGACTAATGAGGCATATTTGACATAGTTTGCATACATTAGATGGGTATATTCCATGGCGCACAGAGCGATCAAAATAGGCTAACAAGGCATATTTGACATAGTTTGCATACACTAGATGCGTACATTACATGGTGCATAAAGCGTTCAAAATAGGCTAATAAGGCATATTTGCCATAGTATGCATACACTAGATCCATACATTCCATGGTGCACAAAGCGTTCAAAATAGGCTAAGGAGGCATATTTGACATGGTTTGCGTACACTAGATGGGTACATTCGATGGTGCACAAAGTGTTAAAAATAGGCCAATAAGGCATATTTGACATAGTTTGCATACACTAGATGCGTACATTTCATGGTGCACAAAGCGTTCAAAATAGGCTAATGAGGCATATTTGACTTTCTGTGCATACACTAGATGCGTTCATTCAATGGTGCACAAAGCCTTCAAAATAGCCTAATAAGACATATTTGACATAGTTTGCGGACACTAGAAACCTTCATTCCATGGTGCACAAAGCGATCAAAATAGGATAATAAAGCATATTTGACATAGTTCGCATAGACTGGATATGTACATTCCATGGTGCACAAAACGTTCATAATAGGCTAATGAGGCATATTTGACATAGTTTGCATACGCTAGATGCATACAATCCATCGTGCACAAAGCGTTCAAAATTGGCTAATAGTGCATATTTGACATAGTTTGCTTACACTAGATGCGTTCGTTCCATGGTGCACAGAGCGATCAAGATTGGCTAATAAGACACATATGACATAATTTGCAAACACTAGATGCATACAATCCATCGTGCACAAAGCGTTCGAAATAGGCTTATAAGGCATTTTTGACATAGTTTGCATGCACTAGATGCGTTCATTCCATGGTGCACAAAGCGTTTAAAATAGGCTAATAAGGCATATTTGACATAGTTTGAATACATTAGATGCGTACATTCCATGGTGCATAAAGCGTTCGGAAGAGCCCTCTCACGATATTCTAGGACAACGGGGTCAATACAATCACCCCTGGAGAAAAAATAAAACAAAAAACAAATAAACATGAACCCGTACCTTCTCAATACCTTGCTCTTTACTTTAAGGTTTGACTGTGTGTCCCACTTTTTAAAGAACGACTCCTAAAACCCAAGTGCTGTTTTATTATGGAATAGAAAGCTTTCTTAAAAAGGCTAAAAACTTTAGCGTGGAGAGCAATCTTTGAGGAGGGGGTCAATCCCTTCATATATGAAATAATTTCATTTTAAGTTTTAATGTTACCCCTTAATTTCAGTTGAAAAAACTAGCATTTTTTTTTATTTATTCACATCCAAGACACGTACAGGGGGGAGAGGCTCGGGGCCTTTTATTATTGCCTTCCCCGAACCAGTTCCTGCATAAAAGTCTGGGTACATACCCTGAATATACCCCCTTCATCACTAAGATTATTTTCAGCATTGTTTCAAGATTATAGCGACAATAATTTGAAGGAAAGTGTACAGCATAGATATATAGATGGATTTATTCACACGAAAGTCCAATTGGAGAATGGTGACATACACAGAACAAGCGAAAAAATACAGCAATAAAATATAGACTGAGAAGACAATAAAACTGATTATATAAGAAAATCATCACGATACCTTATACCTATCTGGAAGAACTTTCCAATGTTATTTATATAATATCTACTTCTCAACATTTACAAAATCCAATCTCTCCCCCCAACATCCCTACCAAATATTTCCAAGCGCAGCTCCCTCAACCCCCTACATTCCTCTATAAAAATGATGCCAAGACTCGTCCATCTCTCCATACACAGGGCAACTGTAAGGACCATCCCTCAATCTATCCCTCCCGGAATATTTCCTACGTTCTCCAAGAGGCATAAAATTCCCCCTTCATTAGACATTTCAGATCTTGCGGAGCCAATCCAATTTTTAGGTGAATTTCTTCGGCTCAGTTCTCCTTGACCCCAACATATAGCCCAAAGAACGTCGAGGTGGCCTTCTCAGCTTGCCAAACCTGAACTTCCTGAGACTCTAACCTAGTAGCAACTAACCTAGATACAGTCTCTACCGTCCCTCCTATCCCCTTCCCCTTATTCCAGCAATTACCTAGCCCTGCACGGTCTAATATATCCTTCACCTGATTTGGCCACGAATCCTTCCTCCTATCTTGAAGTATCATTAAAAATGCTTGTTTAATTAGCCTATTATCTTCGATCGATGACACCCTTTCCCAATATTTAACCATACTAATTAACCTACTCTATCTCATACACTTTGTTCCTATTACTATACAAATAAAGAAAAGGCAAAAGAATAAATAAATAAAACAAAATTTGACTGTTTTTTTTTTTATTTCGGTTTTACAATGAAATTTTTATTTGTTTGGGTAGCGCTTAATGGCGTTAGTTATTTATTGTAAAAAAAAGAATTAATTTAATAGGTTATCGGTTATAATTACTTTTTGACGCATCGTAAGCCAACCTAACTTCGTGAATCTTTCAATTCTTTTTCTGGCCTTTATTGATTTGATTTTTTGATTTTGTAAATTTTGCTTTTTTTTGTAAAGTCCTTATGTGTTTTTTAAAGGCCTAGTAAAGGCGTTGGAAGATTTGTTTTTGAATATCAATATATTAAATTCGGAGCTTAGGTGTCTTAATTACCAATTCAAGCGCACTTAAGGCTTTTTTATCGTTCTACAAGGATTTTTAAAACATTTGAAGATTTTTTTTTTTTTTTATATCAATACATTGAATTCAGATTTTAGGTGACGTAAGGATCGGCTTAAATGGAGTAAAAGCTTCTGTTATCCTTCTCAAAGGTATTATAAAAACATTGAAAGGGTTTTTTTCTTTTTTTTCTGCATAAAAGCGTTTAGGCTGGAATCCAAAGGTAGCTAATTTCAGTCGAAATAAAAGGACTAAGAGCTAAAAATTAATTTTGCTCAGAATATGGTTGACATTTTCTTAGGCAGCGCGAAAAAGAGCGATGTGGGCACAATGTATTATTTATTAATTTGGGGAGGGGCTCTAAAAAATCTCAAACAGGTGTTGATTAGTGTTCTATCCCCAGAAAAGACTGAGTCTTGATCAGATCACAAACAGTTTTTGGAGAGCTTATAACCCCTGAGAATGTGCAGAAGATTCAGGAGACGATGTCTGGCCTAGTGACTTATATCAAACTCGACTCCGCTCACGCCTGAAGGAATTTGTTATCTAAGATGCCTGATATTAAAGTGAAATACCAGAAAGATAATTTTATGACTGTTGCAAAATTCTCCCGCTAGGTACTATCTCCGAAGAGATAATAGCAGTTAACCCCTATGTCAAAGAATCAAAAATATACAGACAGTTCAACTTGTATATGAAGACACATCATCATGCGATAGGACTATCTAGCAAGGTATTTTTGTTGAGTATACCCACCTCAAAGTAACAATGTTAAAAGAAATTCCGAAAATTTGAAATTCCGAAACATCTGGCTTGACACTGCAGAAATGAGCCCTGCCTCCCCCAGTGTGCAGGGCTCCAAGAATCAACAAGTGAAACACCATGTCAATCGAACAGTGTCAAGTGTACCCTCTATACCAACTTAAAGAACGATCACCCAATCTATAGCCTGATCTGCCCAGCTGTCAAGAAAGCCATGAATAAAGTATTCCAACTCCAAAATTGAACAATCTAAAGGTCTTTTGCCAAAACTTATACGGACACAACCTTCTAAATACGGGCTTACTTGGTGAAATTTGCTCCGATCAGAATTTAATTTGTGGGCAAGAGCACCTAGTTAACAAAAACAATCTTGCTCTGTTCCAGTCCTTTCGGTGCTAATCGGCTTTCATACATAAAGCCAAACGACAATTTACGCGTCGAAGACCTAGCAGTGGCACTGCTGCTATGGTCAACAACCAGATCCAGATCCGTGCAGCTTCTAAACTTCGGAAGAATTTGATGGACCAGCTAGCTTCGAATTTATCAATTTATATTTCTCAACAAACCAGAATCGTTATGAGAAACGCTGTGTCAAAGCGTGTTGTCGTTTAAGCAGACTTTTGGGAAAAATCGGCAACAGACGCTTTCTAATTTTATAGAAACTTCTAGTGCAACCCCTCCTTACCTGGAAAACTAACACACATTATTCTAGAAGCACTCCCAGATGGGATGAATTTTTGTGCTAAATATATCCCCTTAAGCGGCTCACTTCTGTAAATAAAGTGGCTCAACGAGCAACATGTACCATGTGATAACAAACATACCACACATGGAAAATATAAATGTGGACTCTGATCATACTTGTAGTGACCATTCTCAATGTCTATATCTCAGTGCCCCTATATCTCAGTGTCCCTCAGGTCTATATCTCACTGTCCCTTTTCAGTCTCCAGCCACCCGCACAGCTAACAAACACTTTGTCAAAACCGAGCGGGAAAAAACCAACACGTTGCCTTATCAACACACTTTTGATGAAATCCTGAACAAAATTAAAGGGCCCTATCCGTTAATTGTGCATGGTATCCAAGATCCAGTCACAATAAAAATCTAAATTGTGAGGAAATTTTTCATGCCATAAAAATTGCAAAAAAATGTTAGCCGTCCCCTGTCTTAAGGTCCGTTCTGGTTTTCAAAAACCAGGTGGGTCAAGTTTCCCCTGGCCAAACAAACAAGAAACGTGCTAAAGTGTGGTACTTTAAAAACCTTATTACAAGTGCGAAATACATTTGTGATATCTAAATCGGCTGTAGTTAAAACAGTTCGTAAATTAAAAAGTGGAAACGTGCCTATTGTCAGTGGTATTTTCCGGATAGCCTAAGGCATGGCACGGATCTTTTGTTTGAGCATATCACCTTTCTGTTCTAGATGTGTGCCGAGTGCGGAATTGTCCCCATTTCATCTTGTGCAGGTGTTCACTTTAGTTCACGTCTTTATTCTGATCAATTTATGCTGTTTTTAGGGGGGGGGGGGATGGCAGGGAAAAGGTAAGCGTCCCCTTTTCCAATCCGTTCTTCAAACAGTATCTGTCATGATTTAGACACTCTTTGACATTCTGATACATCTTGATACATCGCTAGGCATGGGTGCTCGAGGCAATCTTTTCCTCCCCACTCCTGTTTCTTTCAATAAATCAAGTAGTTGTGAAAGAGAAGTTGGGTACTCCGAGACGAGTGAGAAAATGGCATTAAGGTTGCTTTTTCATGAACTAAGGGCGGAATGATGACGACTAAAGATTATAGAGGTCGTCATTATGGAATGGAGACCATTGATCATCGCAACTCTGACAGCTTTTTGGGGAAGTCCTCGCCTTTCATGAGTCCGAACAAAAGGAGGAACGTGATGCAACAAGCCAACCGAACCTTAACCTACGATGAAAAAAAAGCGGCAGAAGCCGCCTTCAACGGATTGCCATTTAACCCGAAGTGGTCTGAAGCCGCGCACATCGTCTATGTTGGCATCTCTACGGCAATGGGGAACAGAAAGAATGAAGTACTCCCAGAAGAGCTTCCTTCGGAGACGACGTCAGTCACAATGCAAACAGTGGGTTAGGCCAAGCAGAAGTCAGGAAGTACTTGCAGAGAGTCACGCTGACACACAGATCAACTGCTCACGACAGGACGGTATCAACGGATGCCGACACTTCCCTTAACCTACAATTGATCTAGTTGATTTTCGGCCGCTCCCACTCAACTATCTGAAACACCGCATCCATCCCTTACTTCTTAACCAGGGCCTTCCCTTACCTCTAGAATTCCTACAAACATTCCTAAAGAATATTACACCTTTGAAACTATCAGTTCTGAGCCGGGGCCACCTTTCCAGGCAATATTCATTTCACAATCCCTACTGTTGCATCTTTTCGATAATAAATCGGGAATATTAGCCATTTATTTTAGCTTCGACCAGAGGCTACGCCCCAAGAACGTTTTTCACCGCGCTGATGGTAGGTGCGAAGAAGTAACCTCCCCCAGTCGGAATCACCCATTCTTCTTTGAATTTTATCCGAACCGTGCCCCCGCCCATTTGGGGAACCTCGATAACTCTGACCCGCCTTGTATCTTCTCCGTTTTGACCAATAATCGGGTCGTGACCACCAAAATTTGGCTGCGTTTGGGAATTCGCCCACCGGCGTTGGAGAAATTCAAATTGATCTTCAATATTGGCACAATACGTGAGAAACATGAGTCCTCGTTCCTTGTAGATCAGTTTCTTTTCCAGTTTTTTCGCTCCCACGAGTGGTGGGCCGTAGGGGATCCCACGCCTGAGAATCATTCGGGCAAGGTTATCTTCGGGCTTACCAAGATCGGTCACGCTGTCTCTCGGGTTCACCTTACGGATATGCGCGAAATGCGGACACACGGTAGCCAGAAAGTCAGCCATGGCTAGCGGGAAACTGTCTCCTGGATATCCTGGGAGAGGCTTCAAATTAGATGGTCGAGTGTCGTCGTCGAAAAGGAAATGATTGTTTGCAAATTCATCCTCCGCAAGTGCCGGATTATCGACCGAAGGTACGCGCATGAGCGGAGCGCCACTTGGCCACCTACCGACAAGCATAGCGGCCATCTTTTTCGTGTTGATACCCATCCGACTGGCGGCTTTGCTCGCAAATTTCCAAAAAGCGGGCACATCCTGTCGAAGTCTGCGAACAACAAGGTAAGAGCCCCTTGCGGCCCATTTTGGAAAATTACTGGCCGAAGCCACAGAATTGAACAAGTGTTCAGTAGATTGACGAGGCTCCCCCAACAAGAACTGGCCTGGCCACGTTAATAGCTGGCCCGGTTTGGCAAAGTACAGTCGCCTGTCATCCGTGTTGTCGATATAACGAGGCGTGATATAGTCACCCGGCGCAGTAGAAAGTTTCCCACGGACTCCTGGCTGTGAAATGCCATCTCGAAAACCAAAATGCTCATGACCTCGCAGGTTTCCCAACTTAGACATATACAAGCTGAAACCACCAATAATAGAATTCAAACAGACACAGGAGCACATAAAATGGCAGGAATATCCCCAATGAATACAGGTACCCCCCCTACTCAAAACTCGCTTGGGGAATCACACAAATTCGCTCTTATCTCTCTGACTTCGCTGTTTTTCATGTGGGGTTTTATTACCGCCATGAATGATATCTTAATCCCCCACCTCAAAGCCGTGTTTGACCTTACTTATACCCAAGCGATGTTGGTACAGTTTTGTTTTTTCACCGCTTACTTCTTGGTGTCGGTTCCTGCGGGCAAGTTAGTCGAGAAGCTGGGCTATCAAAATGGTATTGCTATCGGCCTATTAGGTGCGTGTGCCGGTTGTTTATTATTTATTCCCTCAGCCAAATTAGAAATGTATTGGATGTTTTTGCTTGCCTTGTTTGTTTTAGCTGCAGGCATCACTACCTTGCAGGTAGCTGCGAATCCACTGGTTACCTTGTTGGGCAACCCCGATACCGCTTCAAGCCGATTAAACCTGACACAAGCTTTTAACTCACTTGGCACAACGGTAGCCCCGATTATCGGCGGCATACTCATTTTTGGTGGCATGTCACACGGCGCCAACGAAAGCTCAGTAGACAGCGTTATTTTGCCCTATGTAGGCTTAGCAATTGTTTTGGCCTCCCTGGCTGCATTTTTTAAACGATTGTCACTCCCCGCCTCAATTACCAACGCCAAGTCAGACAACTCTGACGCTAGCAGCGGCTTTTCGGCTTTTCAACACCGTCATCTTATTCTTGGTGCAATTGGAATATTCGTTTACGTGGGTGCAGAAGTGTCAATTGGAAGTTTCTTAATCAGCTTCCTAGGGGAAGCGCGTATTGCAAATTTACAAGAAGCCCAGGCTGCACATTATGTTGCCTATTTTTGGGGCGGAGCGATGGTGGGACGCTTCATCGGCGCAGCAGTAATGCAAAAAGTTGCCGCTAACAAGATCCTAATGTTTAACTCACTGGCAGCAATGCTTCTAGTTGCAACCGCAATAATAGCAGATGGTCTCATAGCTATGTGGGCGATAATACTAACGGTACTTTGCAACTCAATCATGTTCCCTACCATTTTCAGCTTAGCAATCAAAAAGCTAGGCATTCGCACCAGCCAAGGTTCAGGTTTATTATGTTTGGCGATTGTGGGCGGGGCAAGTGTGCCATTGTTACAGGGCGTTTTAGCAGACACAATCGGATTACAATACTCATTCCTTTTACCACTCGTGTGCCACCTTTATTTTGCATTTTACGGGTTAACCGGCTTTAAAGTATTACCAAGTACCAGCCCTGACAATTTTCAGGAACAGTAAATGTTTTCAGCGTACAAAATAAAACTAAGCTCAGCTCTTTTGGCCAGCTGCATCGTTGCAAGTGGTTGTAGTCACCATGAAGAAAAAAATAACGAGGCTCGTTATAACACCATACCCAAATCGCTTGAGGTATGGCCTACCTTAGACATTGCAATAAAACCCGATCCCAAGGTTGAGAAACGTGTTCAAGTATTATTATCACAAATGACATTAGAACAAAAAGTGGCTCAAATCATCCAGCCTGAAATCCGTGACATTACTGTAGAAGACATGCGGAAATACGGTTTTGGTTCCTACCTAAATGGCGGAGGTGCTTTTCCCAATAATGATAAACACG